>CABFPE010000199.1:625945-652689 GCA_900660155.1 Hofstenia miamia | reverse complement strand
CCAAAAACAATGCCAACTTCATGGCGCAGGAACATTTCTCAGTGTTTGAAACATCCATGAGAGAAAACCTAAATGTATTTAGAACAAAAAAACCAAAAACTATTACAAATCTATTGAAACCAAACACTAACCTGAGTCAACCATCCCACATAGCAGAACCCAATGCCTATCCTGATCCATCTCAAGGCATTGTACCACTGAGCCCGCCAATGTTGCTGCCAATAGCATTGCTGATAGCAGTGAGTCCTCATGCTATATTCAATACCAAATCTAAACAGAGAGTATCAATGTTACCTGATGAACCATTAAAAACTGATTTAAAATTGCACAAAATGCCACAATATTTTACAGGAAAATTTGATATAAAAGGCCAAATGTTCTGTGAATGGATAATCTTGTTTGAAATCTACCTAGTGTAACAGCATAGAACCAAACAAAATGGCACCACACAATTGCCTCTCTTCCTGAAGGATTGCAACTTACCTCAATGCCAACATAAAAACAGACTACAACAAACTCCTGAGTGCCATGAATGATCAATTTGACAATGAATGCACTCACAAACAATATCAAATGCAACTATATGCCTGTAAAATGGAAAAAGACGAAGTCATCATCAATTATATCTACAAAGTTGATCACCTACTTTGACTATCACAAGAAGAGGAGCACTACTACTCCCAAGATCTGTACTCATACATACATGCAGGGACTGCCCCCATCAATGAAAGCCAAATTTGATAGCAAATGTGATATTGATGGCAACATCAACATTCTTATTAAAAAGCCATTAACATCCAGCTCACAATAAAAAACAATGAGAGAATTAACAGACAATGTGGAAGTCAACCACAAATGTTCCAAACTCACCAACCCTTTGCTAAGAAAGACGACCTGCAGAAAGCAATTGCTGAAAAAACCTGCAGATTTCCCATTTGTCAAATGCAAAAAATGTGGTGAAACCAGCCACCTGAAACCAGATTGCAAGAAAATAGTCTACCTCATAAACAAAGATGGATACTATACATCAGAGGATCTCAAAAACATGAACACTCTGAATCCAATGATGACAATTTAAACAAATAGGGGTGCTGGCACTAGACTGGGTGAATGAGCTGCTAATCATTAACAATTTACTTGATAGAAACTTAATCCTAATCACAATCAACAATTGCAACATCAAAGCCAAAGTTGACACCAGTGCCTCAATTTCAATCATGGCTGATGCTTGTGCTCAAAAGATTGGTTGGAACAGAGAAGACATTGCAACAAATGAAACTAGACTTATCAGTGGATCAGGCAACTATGTCAATTTGAAAGGCACAATAAAAATGCCCACATCATGATACACAATGTCAAATTCCAACAAGACATCCACATTGTAGATACAATGAACCAACCACTACCATATGAAATGATAATTGGTCATGATTTCCTCATTGAGAACAACTGCCTCATCAAATACTGGACCAGAACACTTACAATCAAAGAGGATAAAAACGTCTCTGTTCCACTCACCACCAAAGGCACTAACACTTTGGAATTCTTGTTAACAAAAATTTAAGACTGGAACACTTTCATTGGTGAATAGTGAAAATAATATCTCAAAAACCCTTCCAAGTAGAAGCAGTAATAACACATACAAATGGGATTAATAATTGACAAGTCACTGTATTAAACAATGTAGCATCAATCAATGACAAGCAAGGATTTACAGCCATTCTCAATAGCTCAAACAGAATCATCCACCTAAATAGAAACACAGTCATCATCATAGACATGCCACTACAAACACAAACCAATCCTATCATCAACAGATATAGCAGAACCCACGTCCTCAATACCACTTTTAACAGTGGAAACACACCCTCATCTCCAATCTGAGGAACAAGATGTCATACATAAAAATGCCACAGTATTTAACAACCAAGAGATCAGCATGGGGAAGGCAATCAGCATAGAACACAACATTGAAGCAACCTTGTAACATCCTCTACCAGGCATTTTCACTGTTCCACCTGTGTTACTTTATAACATTGGCTGTGTACTTGTTGGTAGGGATTTACTAACTTAACACTGCTTTAGCTTTCACCTAGTTCCATTGACTTTTTTAACAAAACATAACTAATCACTATTTAGGTGAGGAAGCCATGCAGTATTTCTTCCAATGATTGATAGTGGGCATCTGCCCAAAGCTGATCTCCACATCCAGTTTCACCTGCTCACCAATGATCCACTTGGTTGAGTTCCACTTCTCAGCTCATTGATATAGCTTATGTGTACAATATCCTAGCTCAGTGCATACTCAAGACAAGACACAACACGACTTAAACTCTATTTGTAAAAGTGTTTCATATTCATGCAGCCTGACTTGTCACTAGCTGCATAATTAATATTACATGTAGCCATTACTGAAATATATTGGCTTTAATAACTAGTTTAATATACAGCAGCTTCCTAACTTACATTTAATAATTACTACATGCTTGGTCACATTATCAGTCATGTAATTGTCAATAATTTGGATCTAAAATAATATAAATATAAATCCTAGGTTTTAGCTTGTTATGTTTAATACATGTAGATAATGATCAGTAGTCAACTAAACAAGAATAAAACCCCTATACCTAATTTAAGTGCACTTTTGTGGTCTGGCACAAAGTCCATTGAATCATTCCCATGATGGATCCACTACTAAACAAATTTCATTTAGCTTGACATTGTATTAAATATTCAAACTATTGCAAAGAAATAATATAAGAATTCCAAAAAAATTTCTTTATCAATTGATTATATGAATTTTAATCTATTTATAGTAGTTCAGAAAAGTACCTGTTGATTTTGAATTTTAAATCATTTGTCTGCCAAGATGGTGTCTAAAAATAATGGAAGTGATTTTGCCCCCTCATTTTTTCAAAACTCTTATTATCAACAAATACTAATCTCTAATTAATTACACTGTTTTTTACTTGTTTGCATTGTACAAATTAATCTAAGCTGATAATAACATTTTACAATAAATATTTAATCATAATCATTTTTGATCTTATTCTTCTTAATCAACACTAGCAGCTTATGATTTAGTTGGATGATGCTACAACATTCAACAAACCTCCCAGACAAGCCTGTTGACAAGTACCAGCTCACATGCAAGAACACTATGTAAAAACACTGTCAGAACTCTTCAATCACAGGATCATACAATGTAGTCACAGCCAATACACATCACCAACTGTTTTCATTAAGCAAGGTGAAAAACATAGATTGTGCATAGACTTCAGACAACTTGATAACATCACTAAAAAAGATGCATATGCCCTACCTTGAGTAGATGACATCCTCTACAATGCAGCAAAATACAAACTTTTCTCCACACTGGATCTCTGCAAAGCCTACTGGCAGGTACCCATGAGACAAAAGGATATAGAAAGGACGGCATTTATACCTCCATATAGCCTCTTCTAATGGCTCTATATGACCTTTGCTCTATGCAATGTGCTGGCAACATTCCAAAGATACATCACAAAAATTCTAACAAATGATAACTGCATACTATCTGATGGAAAAGCCACCTACATAGACGAAATTCTAATTGGGTTGCACAACATCAAAAGTAACTCAGAACAATTAAATAGCAAACTGCGCCTACTTTACAATTCAGGACTATGAGTCAATGCCAAGAAATGTAATATCGCCAAGAATAGGATAATATTCCTTGGTAGAAATATCACAGAAGGAAAAATTACAACCAAAGACAATGCCAAGCACAATGTTAAAAATTACCAGCACAATGGTACAGCAGCAAACTCAATTATGGCGCCACAAAACTTGAAATGCTGGCATTCATTGAATCACTTAAAAAATTTAGAAACTTCCTGATTGGAAAAAAAAATTTCACAGGCCTAACTGATAATACCAGCCCTTGTTGGCTACAAAAGTATTCTGTTGATCAATCAAACATCATCACATGTTGGATAGAATACTTAAGCAACTACAATTTCACAATACAACACCAAAAAGGAAAATTGCATACCAATGCAGATATCTGGACAGCTTTACCACAGTACCAAAGGGATCTAAAAAACAACAAGGCCCACAGAAAGAATTCCACTTCATACCTCAATGCCAGTATGAACAATTACCAGATATCAACACTGATAGAAACAACCACCCTATAAAACCTATGCTATCCATCTTTATCAAAGAGGAAATTATGGCAGATGAGATTGCCACAGCACAAGCCAACAACAAAATCTTCAGCTAAATAATGGAATGTCTACACAATCTTACATATCTCTCATAGATTCCATGGTCACAAGATACTATCATAAACACAAATGGAAAATCACAAATTCTGGAATTCTGTACACTGAGTCAACAACTAGAAACCTAATCACATTACCAGAATATTACAAACTAGACATTATGAAAAAAAACCCATGAACAAGGACACAAAGGTGTCTATCAAACTGAATTAACAACCCACAAGAACTTCATAACACCATTCCTCTGCAAAACAATCAAAGATGTCATTCACAAATGTCAATCATGCATTCTCTTGAATAAATGCCAATTCCCTGGACAATGAGCAGAACTAGAAAAACTAAAAGTGGAATATACAAATGAAATTGTAAATGCTGACATCAAACAGCTATCAGGAGATGAGGATGGTTACTCATATGTACTTGTCACGGTGGACCATTTCACCAAGTACAGTAAAATGATACCACTTTGAAACATCAAGGCACAAACAACAGCAGAAGCTATACTAAACAATTGGGTGTGTGTCTTCAGTCCTATGACCCAATTAATTACTGATCAAGGCAAACAATTCAAAAGTCAACTCTTTCAAGCACTCGCCAAAAAACTAGAAGTTCTCCACACATGCACTACTATTAACCATCTTCAAGCAAATGGCACCAAAGAAAGAGTGAACCAAACACTGCTAAAACTAATGAGAACAATAACAGCACATGTTGGCAGCAAACAGTGGCATCAGATACTACCAATTGTGGAATATTTTTATAACACCTCCACCCACTCAACCAACAAAGTCTCACCTTACATAGCAATGTATGGCCATGAGGTCCCTACACCAGTATCAATGCTCTTCAGAGGATACTGCAGTACAATTGATAACAACTGTTACGCAACTCATAACTAACCTTGTGAAAACTCACAAATCAATGTGTGCCCACACAGAAAAGAGTGTGATATGCCAACAACGTCACTTCAATAAAAGAATATATGGAGAACCACATAACATCAGCAACAAAGTCTTTGTGTACAAAACTGGAGTAGTAACAGATGAAAAACAAGTAAGCAAATTAGTCTTTAATTGGGAGGGCCCATGAACAATTACCAAAGTGCTACCTCACAATAACTATGAGTTGGATAATAAAAGGATCACCCATTTCCAAAACATCAAACAAGTAGCTCACAATATGGAACATGCTCAAATCTCTAACCTATAAGAATTTGAATTAGTTAAAACAGATAACACTGAATTTTATCTTACCCTAGATTGCACAAAATTAGCAGATGACTCTTTTGATAATGAATTCAAATATAATTACTCTTCTCCTGTACATTTACACACACAACCTAAGTGAATTGTTAAATCTAATATTAATTATAAAGACTGGTCTATTAACATGGCAACATTGACTTTAGATAACTTAACTAATTAAATGAAAAGCTGTCACACTGAGCCCCCAGAAAACAAGTTGTGGAAAAACATGTAATCAACAACAATTGTGTCCTTCTGAATCTCCCTGCAGGTCGTTCTCAGGGTCCTTCAGTGTTCTTGATCCCACCTCAGACATCTCTAGCTGCAGGACATTCTCAGCTACCAACAACAAGCAACAACTGACTACATCCTGATAAACAGGACGAAAAATGGTGGCCAAAACATCCATCAACATACCAGTCAAACAAAGAATTCTTAGCCACCTACCATCAAACTGTCTTCAACATTGAGCAGCCGCCAAGACTCTCACTTCCAAGATCACAAACAACAACTGTCACTTATATAAGGTGAAACAATTCACACTTACTTCATTGCCTCCCATCAATGCAGATACATTGCCCACAACAACATTTCTGCCCCAACATGAGACTCTATATCCAAAATACTGTCTATTGGAGTAAATAAAATAAGTAGTAAGGCATTACCAACAATCATAGACTCAGAAAAATGGCCTCAAGTGAACACAATCATCTTCTACTCAGAATTGTTCTTACAGAAACTCAGCAGAGCTTATCTATGCAGTACAGTCCACATCACATTCAACAAAAACATTTTGCTAAACAATGTACTCAAATTCCTAAAAAACAGAAAAACTTGCAAAACTCACTAAAGCTAGTATATGTATTGAAACCAGCCAAAAAAGAGGACCCAAAACTGGTCCAACATATAAATCTCGGCCTTGTGGAAGCACAAATCAACAATATCACCATCAACTTCATCTACTTAGAAGAAATTTCACCCATACCAAATAACATACTCAATCTCTAAATGTATTTGGAAACATTCTACATAATCTGAAAGACAACACTTGTCTGCACAGCAGTAGAAAAAAATCTGTCCATCACCATACTCATTTTCAATGATATCATAATGCATCAATTCATGCCACAATACCACATCATCACAGAACAATGTCTAGCCATAGATGCTATGCTACTGTCCCAAATGCTTGAAATAATTGATCCCCGTTTCCTCCTGATCAATGCCTCTGATATATCAACAAGATTTGCATTCAGACAAAAACAGGAAACCATCAATGACATTAATGATAGATGGACACAATTAAAAGCTACAAACATCAATGAAGATCAATGGCCTACAATACACATTGAATCTCCATCTCTAAAGTATCCCACACAAGTGGAAAAACTATTATCTGATATCATACAAGCTGCCAAATTCAATGTCAAAAAAGTCTTCTGCAATGAACTGTTCACAAACAAGCAACTACCAGAGATAACTACAAAATCAGCAATATGGCTATTATCAATCTTTCTCACAGAAAACCATAACCTGAAAATATCAATTACTAAAGCAAAATGGATCTCCATTGCAAAGCTTAGCTGCGACAAAATAGCAATAGCACCCATCAACAGAAGAGTCAAGAATAGGATCTTACAACCAACCCAACTCACCACACCCCCTCTTAAAAAGCATCATCAAGTTAGCAACACATACAAGAAACAGCTAATCAGAATCATCAACAGAGAAAATGTATTAGGACGCACATCCCTGATAATACTACAAAACATCCTCAGAATTCATGAAAGCAACCTTGACTTCCTTCACCCTCACACATGCAAATTCATGTGGGGAGCTACTCCTGAATCACACTTCATGAAAACAAAAGATTCATGAGTCCTGCTCAACATGGACATGCTACTAGAACGCATCCCCCACAGCACAGAATCCTACCTACAATTCTGTTGCAACCACAACATAAAGAAAAAGAACCTCAATCTATTCCATTATCTACAAACGAGCTATCCCAATATCATGAATAGCTTCACTGATATTACCAAGGAAACTACCAACATACATGGACACTTTGAACCAATAAAAGTAATCACAATGTTACCCAAAACAGTAATAAGCATGGAAGAAGAAGAAAAATTCCTATCAGAATCCTCCATACAATTACCCCAAAAATCAACCACCTTCTGGAAGAGATAACAAATGACAAAAATTTCACAAACTGAAATCATCCACACCCCAACATGGATACGCCCAGAGAACCAAAACCTTCTTATGCACAAATCCATTCTAAGCAACAAGAATCAAATTCAGATAACACTGATTCAGTACATGATAGGAAAATATCTGAAGTAGAACTCATAAAAATGAACATGTTCACAGACTCCTACACTAAAACAGAATTAGAAATACTGATGTCACCAAACCAACAAGTGGCATTCGATGTTGAATGTGCATCATCCCAATTTCTCATCGGAAGAAAAGTTAAACAGCCTCTCACAAAAATATATATATATATATACAATGTTTTTTCATCTGTCCCGATTTAAAAATTTAATAAATTTGCTTTTAGTGGGGCGATTTTAATAATAAACTTAGTCTCAATCGAAAGAATATTGTTTAGGGTTTGTTTTCATAAGAAATCAAGTATCATATATATGCTAGATGGCAAAATATGACCTCTTAAATATCATGCTTCAAATTGACTATGGCAGTGATGGACGATGTTTTCCAAAAGATTTAAAACAAATTGCATTCTTTGGTTGAATGAATGTAAGATTCCAATGGAAGTCCAGAGAAAATTTTGTACAAGGTATGGAAAGAATGAAGCTACACCAAGCCGGAAGTGGCATAAAAAATTTCTGGAAACTGGATCCTGTGAAGCAGCTTGCCGCATCGAAACACAGACTGTTAACCGAGTTGCTGTCATTTAACCATTATTTGGAAACTCCAAGACAGTCACTAAGAAAAAGAGTGGCATTTTCAGGTATATCTGTTTCTTCTGTTCAATCTTCTTTAGAAAGTGCTGGGATGAAATGTTTCCATCCTAGAATTGTTCAGCAGTTGAAACCAACAGACATCACCAAGAGACGTGAATTTGCTCGAATAATTCTTGACAAAATTCAAGAGTCTCCCAACTTTGTGAATCTCATGTTGTTTTCTGATGAAGCAGTGTTTCACCTGGTGTACAAGCAGAACTATGAAAGTCTTGATCAACTTAAAGCCGCCATTGCCTCAGTGTTTCAACAGGATGTTATTTACTATGGAAAACTTTGTGAAGTGTCTAAATTTAGTTCATGAATGTAACACTGGTTACATTGAAATATAATACATATAGTGTTATTAACCCTAAACAATATTCTTTGATTGAGACCACGTTTATTAAAATTGGCCAACTAGAAGCGATTTTATTATATTTTTAAGTTGGGACAGATAAAAAACACCCTTTATATAGAGACAGATATATATATATATACTGCGTGACATTTGTTTATGCAAGTATCAATTTTCAAATAATATCGCGCACAATGCAGGTACAATACTGAATGGCACTGGTGGACTTCATTTGAGTAGTCACTCAAGTGGTATGGGTTTACTCTGAACCCACTGCTGTTTTCCCGCCAAATTCAAAATTTGTTAATTCCAGGCTTGCCATTTGTTTATGCACTGTAAAGTTTTTGTGCTGTTATAATCTATGAAAACACGGTAGATAGAAAAACTTTATTGCATAGCAATTATACAGAACATGAACATAGAGGACCAAACACTTCTAGTGATTTATGTGGGCACCATGACACTGCAACACTTTCACTAGCCACTTTTAACCTGATTTCATCAGATTCTGTATTACATCTATTGGGATTTCTGCGCAAGCTGCCTTAATTGCTTCACAAAGATTGGTATTGTTTTTGTACTGCTTGTTGTTAGCATACACATGCTGTTTCACGATGCTCCAGAGGTTTTCAATGGGATTGATATCTGGTGAGCAAGGCGGCCATTCGATTAGATGTGACCCAAAGATGCCAATATCCTTTAAGTACAATTGAGTGAATTGATCACCATGTGAAGAAGCATTATTGTGCATAAATACTAAGCTCTGGTGCTTATTTGGGGGCTTCTGCTCAAACCATGGCTTGAAATTCTAATTGAGAAAGTTGCAATAATTTTCTTTATTCAGTTTAATGCTATCTTGTACCCAGAAAGGCCCCAAAATCTCTGCGTTGTAGATCCCCACCCCCTGCTGTCGTCTAAGCCTCGTGGTACCACATTACTGTTTGTAAGATCCACCCCCTTGCAAAGCTGTCAGGGCCATCCAGTGTAGCTCTGCATTCGTTCATGAATATAACTCGTCTGAAGTCCATTTTCATATAATTCTCAGGCCACGCCACTCTTTTTGCCATTTTGAGAGGAGTAAGGGGTGGTCATTTGGGGGCTGTTTTGTAGACTTGGAAATTAGAGTGACCCTGGCATGTCTGAAAATGTCTCTACTGTTGGCAAGTGGAAGTTTGCGAGCAGAGGAGTATACCTTTTGAAAATCCCATTTGCTGAGCAAATCTGATTTGCCTTTGCAACCATTTTCCCTCTGGTTGTTAATGTTCAAAATAAACTTTCTGACATTCCATTTGTCCCTGCCCATTTCTTGAGATATTGATGTCAAATCCTTTCCTGAGGCCAGCAGTGAAATGATTGTTTCTTTTTCCTTACTATTCAAGTCTTTTTGCTTTCCCATAGTTGTTACACACTTCAGATAAACTGAAAATCAAACCACTGCATAAACAAATGGCACACTTTGGCAGGCAGCAAAATGTGAAATGTCTAATGCTCAGATTCGAAACAGATGGGAAATTTGAAAAACCACGAGAAATTTCAATGTGAGGTATAGATGCCACAAATGCCATCTATTGATCATTGCATGTGTTACTTGTTTAAAACAGACTTGTTTTAATGTTTGCATAAACAAATGGCACACACTGTATTGTGGCATCAGCATGCTTCATGCAATCATAATAATACATGTTCCAACAATTACTGCTAGAGGCTCTTGCAACAGTAATTCCTCTCCTCTCACGTTCCCGCATTCAAGCTACCTACGCCACTGCGCAGTATTAATTTGTTCTGCCTAATGGTAGGTTGCTGTTGTTTTGCGTACTATCTTTTGTTATAAATAGGGCCCTTGTGTGTGCAAACATTAATAAAAGTTTCTTAGTTCATGCAGCTCAGTTCTATCATTGCTAATATTTTATAAATAGATGGCCATGAGCAGCTAGACTTTCAACAGAGATGAGGGGGGGGGTGCATGGCATGTAATTCAGACGCAGGTCATTCTCGTCTGTCTTGTGACTACCACGTAAAACCGTTCATTTCTGGGGTCTAGTTGGTGCAGATACTCATATATCATTGATGGCAGCTTTGTTGCCTTGCTTCACTTCAGCACTAATTGCCACATATTCTTTGATACCACCAAAGTCATGCATATCTGTAGTAGTTACAATTGCATTATAACTGTATCAGTCCAGATACTTGTACTCTACTACATACTTAAGCTGGCCTCTTTATTGTATACTATTTTAAATTGCTAGAATATATATAAAATCAAATAAAACTATACATTGATTCTTTTTCAAAAAATACAATTAGCTGAACATAAAAATATTTCGAAAAGATATAACTTACAAATATTTCAAATTTTCTCTTTACATTACGGATTAATTAAAGTTTCTCTGAATTGCTTTCCTGCGCATTGTTGAATCTCTTGTTGGAAAATAGGTCTTCAAATTATTTTGTTATTGCCCTTGCACGAAACTATACTTTCGCAGATTAATAAACTCAATGTTGCACACGCGTGGGAATTGTCCTTAAAAAGTAATATTTACATCATTTAACAGAGGAAGGAACTGCGATCACAATTGATGTTTTTGTTGTCTGATAGATGGCGTTTTCAAAGAATTCTCTTGAAATATGGCTATTTTATAATTTCCTTGATAAACTGCTGTTTGGGATAATTCGATTTTTTCAGGCACAAAAACTAAAATGGATAGTTGAAAATATTTTTTAACATTGCAAAGTGGATGCATTTTATAAATTAACGAATTAATGTTTTATTTAATATATCTTTTCTAGAAAGTAAAAAACCTTTAAAATACTTCTCTCACAGTTAAACATAGGTAATAAATAGACGTTTTGGAAATAGTAAAAATGAATAACGTAATGCATTAATTTACAAGTCTCTTGTATTGCCTCTGCCAACAACTGTTTTTCGTTTTTTCCGCGCTGTTTTTACCAATATTCATTCTAATGAACATTAACGAAAACAAAATTCTTAAAAATATATTACGGATTAATAATTGCATAATTACAGTACTTAACGTATCAACTACAATCAACATGTACTGTTGTAAAGTAATCACTTCCCCTGCATCGAAGCGTACATTCCGTAAAGGGTATCATGGGTAATGCGTAAACCAGTTCTTTTGTAAGGTAAGAATATTCTCCAACAAATTCATTTGGCAAAACGTACTTAGCACCAGGTGAAACGCAATCATATGTTTCCCTGTGCAAATCGCACTTCCACAAAGCTTCACTGTCCTTGTACATTACGTCAACAAGTACTGGCTCATGATAATACCTAGTATCCAGAAAAAAACAATAGATAAGAGATTTCGAACCAGCTTCTTCACTATTATACGATGCATGACGTCCATACCATCCAGGTAAAGTGTAATTAATAATTTTACTGCCGTCGCAATATATTCCTTGTTCTGTAACTCCATCACAATAAAGACTATCTGGTGGAATAGTAGAACGTGTGCGTCGCATTTCTTTATTTATACATGATCCCCATGCACTCCACGGCGAGAATTTGCAACCTAAATAATTCGGTTGTTTTAATTGAAAATTTGTGTCTATAAATTTTAATAATACACAAGACTTATAGCAATAATTTACAATTACAACATCCATATACATCATTGCCCATACCTTTCTCCAGACAAGAAAATCATAATTCATACATTTGACCAAAAATCTGGTAATTTAGCACTTAGCAATTGACTTATGAATAAAATTTGATTGCAATTGAAATTTGAGAAAAGGCAACCAAAGTGGAGTCGAAAATTTACCTAAAATTGCATTTAAGCGCTATTGAATTAATTTAAAAAGACCATTTTTCATTAGTCAAAATAGTTTTATTCTCTATCAAATTAGGCACTAAAGGAGGTGAACCACTATCATATATCCGATCAACCAAACAATTCATTTTAATTGTTCTGCAATCTTGTTGTGATGCATTAGCAAGCATTTGCCAAACAACTCATCATGCAAGCGGCAAACAGCTTTGAAATTTCTTGTTTATTATTAACAGTTTGCATTAATTGGTTTGTTACGAGTTGAGATTAGGGCGACTATTTTTTGAGATAGAAATGTACCATTTGACCACAAAAATTTACCAATAAACTAAGAAATTTTAGCCTTATATAGATAAAATTGATGTAGCTTCAAACTGAGTATGCATTGTTGAAAGGACTGTTAATATATGACCAAATGCTTAATGTTTTCAACATTAAATTGGTATCGTATCCTTTTTCGAGTTGCAATAAACCACCGTTCAAGAATGACATATTGGACTATTGGGACTATTTGCAAGTTAGTTATGATTTCTGGATGTTTTGGAATTCCAACATTACAGGAAATACAATATTCCCTTGGCTATTCGCGGGGTTACGTTCTTTACTCCCCCCGCCGAATATTGGATACAGTTTTTAAACGTCTATGTATGAGATTATATACGGTACTAAATGCTTCCCAAACAATTTCTAAAGACACTCTTACTCATTAATATAGAAATAATATAGTAATAATGTAGTAATATTGCATGTAGTTATGTATTTCACTAATATAGTAATTTTGTACTGCAACAATATTTTCATCAAAAAGAAATGTAAGTACAGGAGGACAGTAACACCGGATAGCACAGTGACCCATAGTGTATTACTGTACCGTAAAGTCATTTTTTATGTGTACAATACATGTGTTAGGACTAAGAGCCCATCCCGCGAATATGCGGGGCCCCGAATAGGTGAGAATATAGTCCGTATTTCCTTCTGCAAAATATTTTTGTCGCATGTTGGCGTGCGAAAATATATTCAGAGTGATATCTTAATTATTAAAACTTAATATATGGCATAAAAACTATTTAACGATTATGCTAGACAGTCTTGGATTTTTGTGTCATTTCCAAATTGATTTTGTATGGCGAAGCAAGTTAGCGTTGTATTTTTGCTTTTCTCTAAAAGAAATATTTGATGAATTTTGTGGCAATTTGCGTTTTATTCACCCATTTATTTCTTTGATCTCAACATGAAAAATTCGAATGTTCGAAATTTTTTACTTCCTTCAATGTTATGTTTGATATTTTGTTCACTGACTTCACAACACACATTTTATATTTTACATTGTTGAAAAATTTATAAATGCTTAATTTGGAAGTCATGTAGAATGTATAATTATTTATTTTAAGAATATAATATTATCGTCATGGAATGGATCAACGCCCTCGAAGAATGATATCAAAAACTTATTCTTTAAATTATTTGTTAACCAAGTACTCAGAATCTCCAAGCTGCAACTGATACTGTTAATGTGTTAAAACTTACCATGTAGATGACATAGTAAATTACAATTCTCTTCTTCTTGAATTTCTATTACCAATACAATTATGTGATGCATTCTTTCTTCAGAAGCATTAAAAATAATGAGAAAATTGATCGAAGCAGTATCTTCTTGGCTGCGAAGGGTAAAAACACTTTATAATAAACTAATAATTATTTTAATTAATCTATTTCCAAACCAACTGGAAAACCTAGTAGTGATTATAATCAACATATCTCAAACATTCGCAAACTACTTCACTGCTTAATTCTCACAATTTCCTGGTATAGGAAGATATTTTTTCAATTAAAGTTTGTTAATAAATGGGAATGGGCTGATACAATCACATATTTACAAGACCTACTACCTTATGTTGTTACGGGCTTGTACTTGGCAAATTTATTGATGAAAATTCATTGAATAGCTTGAAGGAGATCCAGGATAAACTGACACTGAAATGTCTAAATCTCATTTATATTCCAATATATTTCTTGAAAATGTTAGTATGACATTGCAATTTAAAAAAAAAGTTACTTACAAGTTAGTGATATCATAGTGTGATAGCCAAGATCCAAGCATTCAAGTCTACATCCTGATACAGACTTTTTATTGCTAGCCCGACTGAAATATTCTTTCGACATATATGCATATTCTCCAACAAATTCGTTTGGAATCAGAATCTCTGCATCCGTGGTCAAGCAATCAGTTTGTAGATCTCTATCACCACATGAATAAGTTCCCGTAGTGTTTCTCACGATAACATCAATAAGTATTGAGGATCCGTGATAAGTAGAGTCTGTTTTAAAACAATACGAAACCTTGATACTACCATCTTCCCAATGTTCATTTGGACTGTTTCCATAGGATTTCGGCACCGAATAGTTCGCCATTAAACCATTCCCACAATAGAATTGCTGTTTATCCATTCCTTCGCAGGCAACATCATAGACCTTCACTTCAGAACGCGTGCGAGTCGTAAGATCGTTTGTACACGACCCCCATACGCTCCAAGGGCCCCAACTACAGCCTAAACGTTCAAGCTCATAGCTTAGTATGCAGAATATATATAAATATCTATTTTTTCTCTTGTAAGCTATTTTAGAAATAAAATTTTATTATTACCTAATCTATTTTATTAGAGACATTTTGTAGGCCACTTGATGCTACTTTACTGATATATCGATTTCGAGTTATAATATTTTATAAACTTAAAACTTACTTTGATAGAAAAGTCTAACACAATTTTACTTCATTTTTATTTCGGGCGATTTTGTTATTCACTTTGAAATGTAATTGTATATTTATATATATATATATATATATATATATATACATTAGCTCTTGGTCCTTTGAGGTATTACAATAAAATTGCTAAGAAAAGTTGAACACTTTTCTTAGAACTTGAATGATATGGATGTCCATATTACCATCATTTTTGCAACCCAAAGACATAAAAACAATCGGTTAATTTGAATAAATTCCACACATTATTTTCGTATTTCGTATTGATGAATGTGGATATACTCTACTTGTTTTCTTTAGATATACGAACGACTGAATTCCGGAATGAGTGATAGGCAACCAATGCAGCATTAGATGTCGTTGTAAAATATTGATTCTCAGCAGTCCCCTGAAATTTCTTGCTGCTAAATCAAGTGATGCGGTTGAGCTACATTGTATCCTCTTACGCCTGATTTGTCAATGGTCTTCCCATACTCTAGAGAAAAATTATGGAGGACAACAAAGGAGACACCTAGCAGTTCAAGAATGGTGAGGGTACATCATCTTGTTAGAAGTATGTAATGACAATAGAATTAGGATCACCAATTCATAGTGGAAGAACTAAATGTTTCCTTAGATGCAATGGCAGAGAAGTGTAATAACAAACGCAGTCTAGCTTACTGGACTTTTACAAAGATTTCGAAGTGAAGAGTATCATTTTCCGCTGGGTACCTCATCATCAATCACATGTTGTTTCAACCGGAGTCAGATAGTTCAAGGTGTCTCAAGGAAATTGGTAATTATTGACAAAGTGTTCTATTGTAGACCAATGGTAAAAATGTAACAACACGAGGTAGTGATGGTTCCACTCGTGTCAGAAAACCCCCTCGGATAAAAATGTCTGAAGGCTTGATAATTCTGAGGTCAACCTCACTTTCCTCAAGAAAATGCAGCAATCATTTAATAAAAGTGTATCTCCAACATGCTACATCATGACATGCTCGCCGACATACACTACAAAACACTTTGTGACAGCAATGTTGCGCTAGTCAGACAAGCCTCTCATTCGGCAGACAGGCCTGTTGGACAAACTTCCTTCCTATATTCCCTTTTCTAGAGATATCAAGAAATACCCTGATTAAAAAGTAGCTAAAATTGCGTTAAAAATTGCGCTAAAACTTGGTCGAAATTGCGTGAAAAGTTGCGTGAAATCAAAGCCGCACGAACATAATGTACAAAGTACTTGGTTATTATGCGAATTAAAACTCCATACACTAGAGCAGCTGCACTCTGAGATGCAACAATTTAAGACTACAAAGTTGGCAAACATAGGTGGATAATATGCAAAAACATTGCCAATTAGTGTGTAAATATTTATAGCTAATGTATAATTGTTTGTAAATGTACAGTTGCTATTCAGTAAATATTGAATATAAAGACACATTTCGTAAAAAGATAAATACTTTTTATTTTCTTCTGAGATTAAATTTAGCTTTTGCCGCATTCTGAATATTTTTTTTTGCATACACAATTGATTTTGCAAAACGAAATATGGAAGCAGTTCTTTAGACATAGCTTATATAAATGGGCCTAAGATGTGCCGAATTAGAGATAATTTAAGTGTGCCGAGTTAACGCTTCCTGGACCTGAATTATCATTTGGAATTAGAAGATAGAGACGAGTTAACTGGTTACAAATATCTTATCTTCGATGCATGAAATTTCTAAAATAGTTGAAAACATATTGCTTCAATTATATGATGGTTAAAGACACATCATCCAAAACCTCAACGGACAACACGCAGGCAGCAGAAAAAGTAAACAGTTTCACTACTCATTGAGATATTATTAAATCACCCAGAAATATGATAATGGCAAAATATATTTTAGAATACTGTTTATCTTTAAGGAATCTATTATCTCAACAATTTGGATTCAATCGTTTTAACGAATAACAAACATTCGCTGAACTGACCCAACACATTCTGAGTGGGATTATGTTTTATCTAGTTTATCGCACAAGATGAAAAGCTATGATTAGGGCTGCAGTTATATCTTTTTTCATTTAAAACTACTCATCAACAAGAACTAGAGCTGGGCGGCCGAAAATTTAAACGGCTGAGCTGATTGATAACTAAAACTATACCAAGACAAACGAAATGTGTCATACAAGGGACACAGCATTTAATGTCGTTGATATGGTAGTGACGCTTAACATTGATTGGGCTATGTCTTATTAAACTGTAAGTGCATGAGGAACTTTTTTGGAGATACTTTCACAATACTGCTTGCATCATATATGGTTTTACAGGGCTATAGGAATATAGGGTTTCTATTTGGAATATTATACAGTCTAATCCAGTTTTATAGAAGTCGATCAGCCAGCTGCACCGCCGCTGCCAATAGTAGTCGGCTGCCGGTGGCGCCCACCTCTACCAAGAACAACCTCCCCGATAACAATTTAAAGGCTAAACAACGTTGTTGTGGGTTGTTATGTGTCAAAAACAACGTTGTTTTAACGTCGAAATGGTACCATTTCGTTGGTCGAAACAACGTTGCTACAACCAACGTCACATTAGGTTGCTTTTTATGAATGAAACAGCAATATTTTGCGGTCGTAACAACGTTGTTTTATGTTGTAATATTATTGCTTTAGCATTACTTTTAAATGCAAAATAAAATTTTATATTGCTAAGCTGTTCAAACAAACACAAACCCAACAAAAGGCAGGCCACAATCTTTGAGATACTGTCAAGCATATTCAATACAAACATTTGTTAAAGATTGAAATTAATGTCTTGTATATAAATGATAACAATGAGCATAAAAATCTGCCAAATTTAACACAAATTTAAAAATCTAAGATTAAGCACAATTTTGAAATAGTACTTTCTTAGGTCGTGAAAAATCTTTTCAGCTCAATTATAACTTATGATATTTAACAGGCAATATCAAGGTATCAAATATTCATGAATAAATTATTTTGAAAATTCACTTAACTGGTATATCATAATTGTTCATAAATTAAAAATTTCAAAAACCGTTTTGCAAATCATTTTTTATATAAAATGATCTAGTAATAAAAATAACAAAATGAGTTTTATTTGCAAGCATCTGCTCACTGATTATTTTTTACTAAAGTTGTTATTATGATGTTAGTGGTTGCTGCAACAACCAAAAGTATGAAACAACTATAAACAACGTAAAAACAACCAAAATTGTTATTTGGGCTGAGGATGCATTCACACAGAAAGATTGTGCTTGCTAGAGCGAGCTTTTGGCATTCACATAGAAAGCAAGCTTCCGCTAGCTTTAATCTTGGGTGTTCACACAGAGAGCTTGCGATATTTTCTAGCAATGTATTAAAGCCAGAATCTTCACACAACGCGATTGTGCGAGCTTGGGCTTGCTAGATATATAAACAGTTGAGTTACCGAGAGAGCATTCACAGAAAAAGATTTATTGCAATCCCAATTAAAGCCTAGCGCTGGTGATATTTTCTAACACATGTTTAAAGATAGTTCTATTCACATAGAAAGAGAGCGAGTGCGTGATTGTAAAAGATTGTAAATTTGAGTTTAAACATGTTAAATATTTTCAGCTTTCATATCCCCAAATTAGATATAAATTTGTACCAAAAACTGTAAAGCAATTTCTTCAAATCATATTTAAATAATACTACTTGCAGTTTTATACTACTGCATGGTTCTAATATATCGTATTATAAATTAACTTAATCTATACAGAATGAACTTTTTGATTAATGGTAATATTATGTTTAAATTGAAAATATGAAATGTAACCAGGGGCGTACCCAGAATTTTCTGACGGAGGGGTACATCGTCATTATTACCTAATGCGGGGCGAAGGCCCGCGAAAATTTTTGAAAATATCGAGAAAATAAACCCTAAAAAATGCATTTCACAATCCTAGATTTTAAAATTTTCAATTTTTTGATTTATCCAGTTAAAATCAAATTCGAAAACCTGACGGGGACATTCCACCATTTCTCCCTGCGTACGCTACTGGGATAGTGAATTGAATATATCGGATACCGGATAATTATATAATAATGCAAGGTAAATATATTTTTAAAATAAAATANATAATAAATATCATAATAATATAATTTGATGAACTTCAGTTTGGCACAACGCTTATTGAAGCCTTTTAAATTGCTACGCAAATCACTTTTAGTAGTTGTTACATGATAATCACAACTAAAGTGTGGTTAGACTAGGCGTTCTGCGCGACAATCGCTAATTATCTCGGGTGGTTAGACGTGCAACGCTTTCAAAAGTGACAAATCAGTTTTAACCAATCACCTAGTCTAACCGTGGCCTTAGAAATGTTTATGCACATGCACCTATTGTACACACAAACAAATTTTAATATAATTTTTTTTACTTATTGAAAAAAGAAAATTTAACTTTTTATTTGTATACATGAATCCTTGAAAAAATTTCGCAAATATAGAAAAAATTTCCAGAAAATAATGCTAGGTAAATAAAGTCTAAATACAACGTAAATAATGTTGAATATTATGAATGATATGTAAATGTATAACGCAAAAGTACCAAATTCAATAGTAAATAACTACATGTTCTACATCATATAAGATCATTAGCTCTAATTAATGAAAATATAACTATATATTCGCTGAAACATCCATTTTCTAGTTTAATGCTATCACAAGCTCGCTTTCTGTGTGAATGCAACTATCTTAAAACATGTGTTAAAAAATATAGCAAGCGCACGCCATCTGTGTGAATACTACTATTTTAAAACGTGTTTAAATTACAAGCGCGACTCGCAATCTCCCTGTGTGAACACTCCTTAGTTTCCTCTTGTTTAAATCTTAAAATTGGCTTTATCGCTCGCTTTCTGTATGAATGCTAATATCATAAAACATGTGTTTAAAATACAAGCGCTATACCGCAAGCTTTCTTTGTGAACGCACCCTAAGGTGTTAAACTGAAAGCATCAAATGCATTGGAATGCATCCCCAAAATTATTTAGGATTCCCCAGGCGTTATTCTGGTGCCAAGTTGGTTTACAGATGCAGTTTTAATTAAATAGCTGTTTCACTTTAAGAACGTGATCACTGAAGTTAAATATTTACAACCTCTTGCAACTGTATTCTAATATTCATGTATCAATGAATCAAGAAAATTTATAAACTAATTTCGTGAACAGCATAAAATATGTTATTCAACAGAGGAAATGACGATATATCTATCAATATTCTTATAAATTTTGTACATTTGAAGAAGTTAGGTATAATGCTGCATTTACACACAAATTTGGTTACCTCAATTCATCTGAACATTGGTCTAATGTTATGTTNGCAAGGTAAATATATTTTTAAAATAAAATACAGTCGACATAAATATAATAAATATCATAATAATATAATTTGATGAACTTCAGTTTGGCACAACGCTTATTGAAGCCTTTTAAATTGCTACGCAAATCACTTTTAGTAGTTGTTACATGATAATCACAACTAAAGTGTGGTTAGACTAGGCGTTCTGCGCGACAATCGCTAATTATCTCGGGTGGTTAGACGTGCAACGCTTTCAAAAGTGACAAATCAGTTTTAACCAATCACCTAGTCTAACCGTGGCCTTAGAAATGTTTATGCACATGCACCTATTGTACACACAAACAAATTTTAATATAATTTTTTTTACTTATTGAAAAAAGAAAATTTAACTTTTTATTTGTATACATGAATCCTTGAAAAAATTTCGCAAATATAGAAAAAATTTCCAGAAAATAATGCTAGGTAAATAAAGTCTAAATACAACGTAAATAATGTTGAATATTATGAATGATATGTAAATGTATAACGCAAAAGTACCAAATTCAATAGTAAATAACTACATGTTCTACATCATATAAGATCATTAGCTCTAATTAATGAAAATATAACTATATATTCGCTGAAACATCCATTTTCTAGTTTAATGCTATCACAAGCTCGCTTTCTGTGTGAATGCAACTATCTTAAAACATGTGTTAAAAAATATAGCAAGCGCACGCCATCTGTGTGAATACTACTATTTTAAAACGTGTTTAAATTACAAGCGCGACTCGCAATCTCCCTGTGTGAACACTCCTTAGTTTCCTCTTGTTTAAATCTTAAAATTGGCTTTATCGCTCGCTTTCTGTATGAATGCTAATATCATAAAACATGTGTTTAAAATACAAGCGCTATACCGCAAGCTTTCTTTGTGAACGCACCCTAAGGTGTTAAACTGAAAGCATCAAATGCATTGGAATGCATCCCCAAAATTATTTAGGATTCCCCAGGCGTTATTCTGGTGCCAAGTTGGTTTACAGATGCAGTTTTAATTAAATAGCTGTTTCACTTTAAGAACGTGATCACTGAAGTTAAATATTTACAACCTCTTGCAACTGTATTCTAATATTCATGTATCAATGAATCAAGAAAATTTATAAACTAATTTCGTGAACAGCATAAAATATGTTATTCAACAGAGGAAATGACGATATATCTATCAATATTCTTATAAATTTTGTACATTTGAAGAAGTTAGGTATAATGCTGCATTTACACACAAATTTGGTTACCTCAATTCATCTGAACATTGGTCTAATGTTATGTTTTCAGATGAGTCAAGATTTGAGCTATACTCATAAAAAAGAATGGTGATAAAGAGCCCAACTGGGCAGAAGTTCAGATTCTTGCCTCAATTTACTCGGGCACGATGAATTATGGTGGGAATCTGTAATGGCATGAGGTGCAATATTGCAGTGTGGCTTTCGCAAGAATGTTCATATAACTGGTACTCTCCGAAGCTCTTAATAAGCTCGGATTCTAGAAAAGGAACTCTTGCCATTCCGTACAAGTGATTCAATATATCAGCAGGATAAAGTGCTCCATGCCATACCTCAAAAGAAATGAAAAACTTCTTCCACAATAATATCCTTGCTGACTGGCCTGGCCAATCTCCAGACCATAACATTATCGAAAATATGCGGAAAGAGGTCAAATATCAAATGGACAGCATACTCTTCACACTGAAGACGAGCTGTGGAGCGCAATAAAAAAAGAATTTTATGCAATTCCCAAAAGCTTTATTGAAAGACTTTTTGCTTCAATCCCTGATTGCCTAGAAGCTGTTATTCGCTCAAAGAGACACCCTACAAATTATTAAAAGAGAGAATTTTGTTGCTAAGTGCTTATAGTGCATCAATTATTAATTTATGTATCTTATTTTGAATTTACTTTTTTCGGATTTGCTCATTTGTTAAATTTTTTTCATTTGGCCGAATATATTTTTCCAATACAAGTTTTCTAATTTCGATTAAAACTTAATAGCCAATTGTTATTCTACATATTTTATGGTATTAGACACACTGATTTTCCCTTCTCAATCAAAGTAACACTTAGTTATAATTTTAGGCACTCTCTATCCAATGAATGTTCATTATTTATTCAAATTTCCAGTACTGTACTTGAAATTAAATTATCCGTAGTGCGCTCGTTAATAACTAAAGCGAAAACACAAATAGCATACATTGTTAGGTAGTGACTGAATTTTATACACTAGTTAATAAAGCAACCAAATATTAAAAATCTAATTGATTTATGTTTAGTCGAAAAATCTGAAAGAAAGTTTGGCCATCCGCGTTTTTTAGGAAAATTTTCTTATTCCTATCAACAAATGTTGCCTACTAAATTGACATAGATTTAATTGGCTTGCATATATTCTACTAAAATATTCATTTGGGGACAACAAACACCCTAGTTAAAGTATGAAGTAGCTAATTACGTTTTGGAAAACAGAAATAGAAGGAAATTACTTACATAATAATTCTATTACATTGTGATAGCCTGGTTGTCGACATTGAAGCAAACATCCTGCAACCGCCTTTCGAGGTGCAACGTCAAAATGTTGTTTTGTAAGATATGAATATTCTCCGACAAACTCTATTGGCAGAACAATGTTTCCTCCCACCGAAACACTTACCTTCCCAGTCAAATTTTGTGATTCACAACTATAAATGCCCGATGAATTCTTCAAAAATATGTCTATTAATATGTCATCAGTATGGTAAGCATTGTCGGTATAGAAACTATAAGAAATCTCCAATAAGCCACTTGTAGTAGAATCGGTTGTTGAAGAATTCCCATACGTGAGTGGTAAAGAGTAGTTAGCGTTAATACTATCTCCACAATAGAATTGCTGGGCATTTACACCTTTGCAGCTACCGTTATGGATTCTGTGTTCATCGCGTGTTCGACGCATCTGTTTAGACTCGCATGCTTCCCATTCATTCCGATTCTCCCAAAGGCAACCTAAATTCAGAGTCTTCAACAGCATACGCAAGCTTAACAATTGTAAAAGTTCAGAATATATGGAAATGAATGTACTGAGTAAGATTCTGGGAAATCATTGAACTGCGACGATCAATGAAGTAACTGAGCTAATTAATAGGCCATAGCAAAGCTTTGAAAGTGAGGAGACGATATAATAGAAGGATTCGGGAGGACTCAACATAATTGAGGTTGATGGGTTTAGAACTTTTGATGTTTGGTCACTTATTTCATAAAAAATAAGTCATTTTTCAAACATTCAATATTAAAAATGATCTATTTGCCAAAGAGAACAACAATTCATTTTCACATAATATGAACTAAATATAAATGTTTTTTGAAGAAATGTTTTGCTCTAAATTCAACATTTATGGACCTTATTTATCGTGGTATTTCAACAACGTTATGAAAACTATACGGCAATGAGCAATAATTCATAAAACATTAGAAAAAAATGTTATTGGTCATTCTTCAGATATTATGGTTGATTGTGCAACAGAATACTGTCTTCAGTGTTATATTTTAACCCTCATTTAAAAAAATGTTTGGAAACAGCTCAGATGATTAAACTTTCTCATAGCATTCTTTAGACAGAGGCAATACTTAAGGTTAAATCTATTGTTAATAAAGTTCATTAAAAATGTACAAGGAGACATACAACAACAGAAAAATTGGGAAAGTTTACAAACTTTCTCATGAAAAATATCTTAGTAAGTCAATTTTCCCTACATTTTAAGCATTCATGCACAATGTGTAATATTTATTATGAAAAATATATCCCAATGAATTTAAATCTTTCCACTCACATAAATTGCATTCAATTAAAGAACTTTAAGTTTTTGTTTCTTTTAAAATGACCCTTCTTATTAGAGCCCGACGCCGATAATAAATTCATCGGCGGCGGCGGCGCCGGCGTATACCACGTATGCTAAAAATAATTAAATTTGATTAAAAATGGCCTAAGACGGCTTATACCATATCTTACAGGCCCACTCATCAAGTGCACATGCATGAAGCTACAGTTACGGTGTGTATATAGGCCTATATAAACCTAACATTTTTGTGTATATCAATTTTTTCAGTCAGTCACGTCACTCTCATAACATTCTGCTATGAAAAGTTCTACTTAAATTAAATCACAATATGAACGTACTACGCAGATGGAAATCATCGGTGGCGGCGGCTCCGGCGGCGTGNGCCCACTCACCGAGTGCACATGCATGAAGCTACAGTTACGGTGTGTATATAGGCCTATATAAACCTAACATTTTTGTGTATATCAATTTTTTCAGTCAGTCACGTCACTCTCATAACATTCTGCTATGAAAAGTTCTACTTAAATTAAATCACAATATGAACGTACTACGCAGATGGAAATCATCGGTGGCGGCGGCTCCGGCGGCGTGGCGTCGGGCTCTACTTCTTATGTGTAAAATTAATGAAGTTCTCACTTGTTGGGCATACATTTAGTTTTCATTATAAACTTTAACATACTTATGATTTTGAAACACCTTTCTGCTTTAATATATGTTGTATATTAACAATAACCCTTTAAATTCAAATGTTTTTCAATATCATTAAACTTGCGACTAGAGTTGTGAAATTCTGCTGGGGGAAAAAAAGTTATGCTTGTTCAAATTTCAGTCACTGTTAGATTCTATTAAGAAATTTCTTAACTTGTGACTGCTCACTTCATTCATAAAGTATAACCGGTTTCGTCCAGATTTTAAAATAAATTTCCTTAGGCCTCCTAATAAATTTGAAAATTCTAAGTCATTGGATTTAGACGCATCCATTGGTACATGACCTTGTTAATTTTCTGCTTTCCATGCCTATATAAAATATATATTGGGAAGTGAATCAAAAATCAATGTTTTTCTAACTAATGTTAGATTCTGGTGTTTTCAAATATTGGATATATTTATTATTTTGTGAGTCATTATCCGCTAAATTTATAGAAAGTTTCACAAATTGTAAAAATATATAAGCTATTTCAGGTTTTTCTTAGCTAAAATTTTTCTTTTGTCCTCCTACACTTAAAGATCGAGGATTTTTGGCGCAGAATTATTATCATCACTCACCCCATCTCATCTCACGATATTTTACTTGGGTATCACCATAACACTGAAATAAAAATGATATTTACGATATATACTAACTATTTTTGCCTAAGCAAATAATAATAATAATAACACTAATAATAATGTCAGATTTATTCACCCACTTCAAGGGGAAGCTTAGCCCAGAGTTGTTGCTAAGGGGGCAGCTAGAGGATGGGCCTCCCTCATTACATAGATTGATATTAAAGAGTTGGTTAATAAGCAGTAAAACAACAATGGTCTCAAAGCACAATTCTTGGAGACCCCACTTAGAACTCGAGCATAGCCTTATAGCGTGCCACTAAAATTGAATCTTTGATTGTGACCATGAATATAAAAACGAAAATCCGATGAATAGGAGAACTATTAAAACCAAAGTGTCAAAATTCGTGAATAGAGTTTAAAAAAGGCACTGAAAAGAAAGTCTTGCGAAAGTCAAACATGACTATGGAAGAATCTTTGCTCTGTTATAAGCCTTAGAGATAGGAGGTGTCTTTGAGTTTATCGCCTTTTTATGAATTGATGTTGAAATCAAATAACAAGCGCTCTAAGATAAGGGAAAATTTCGGTTGCATTGAAATTGGATTAAATTTTTTAACATCAGTCATCGCAGCACCTTTGTCAGTGGGCTAAATATAAGGTACTTCTTATTTACCTGGCCAAGTTTGGTAGCTAACACCACTCGGAAAATCAGCAATACCTAGGATCAATTTAGAACGAACTACATCATATACCAAGAAGAGCAGAAAGGGATTGCTTTGAAATAGCAAAATATTTCTTCGTGGTTCAGCTGAAAATTGTTGAGTGCGATCTCAGGTAGGTGCTCAAATATTAAACATTTTGGAAAAAGTGCTGCTCCCTATAGGTATTATGGCAGTTAAATATATATATATACATGTATATATATATATATATATATATATATATAT
>CABFPE010000199.1:600284-622360 GCA_900660155.1 Hofstenia miamia | reverse complement strand
ATATATATATATATATATATATAATGTATAATTAAATAAAATGAGCAATTCTTTTAGCTCACTAATTGAAGGGGAATGGAAGAAGAAACAGAAAGACACACTAGTTCAAAAATGCTAATTTTAGTATCTTAATTGATCATGTCTATCCCACTTGCTCAACACTTCATCTCTAACCTCGCATGTAATAAAAGATAAAAAACGCAGTACTTCAATTGGCATAGTACCCCCACCATAAAATTTTTTAAGATATATAAAACTGAATAAAGTAGCTACTTGATTAACTTAACCCTATTTGCCACAGAGGGGGTTGATTCCGCCCCCCTTTAAATTTTCATAAATTTAGCTTTTTGAAAATGCCGATATGGCTATGCTTTCCTGACTTTTACCTTTGAAGATTGAGAAATATTTTGACCAAATTTGAAGCAATTTCACCCGCTTTTCTCACTATAGGACATTTGTCAACTATATTTTCAAAATTTTGAGCATACTTTTTTTAAAATACCATGCTTAAAGTGATAAGTGAAGCACAGGCTTGTCAATGGTATATACTTTTCTGTCCTATCCTTTTCCATGACAATTTATGCATGTCCCATTCCATCCCATCCCATGGAACGTTTTACATGGGTTTCCCATGGGAATACTATTCCCATGGACAATACTGGTGAAACATAACTAAAGGCATGGTGGAAACTTATTGAATGATTATGTGAAGGGCAATAAATATCAAATATAGTTTAATATGTTGACTTCTTTCAAAACAGTATTTTTTCACACATTATATCAATATGCGTTTTTACAAAAAAATTTTTTTTGCTCTCCATTTCAATTTTAGATGTTTGTTTTTAAGCAAAGGACTTCCCATGAATACAAAAACCAAGTATTATAAACTAACAAGCATAGTAAAATTTATTACGCTGAAAAATTTGAAAACTTCAAAAAATTGCCAAATTTTCTGTCTATCATTGGAAATGATGACGTCACCAGAAGAATGACGTCACAGCATATTATAGTTTCTTCAACTTGTAGAGGAAGGAGTGTTTTTGTATTGTACAAAGTTTTACAGTATAATCTTTAGTTGACGAATTTGTAAGAGGGAGGCTGAATCAACCCCCTGTGAGTTCAACAGAAAATACTATCCTGTGGCAAATATGGTTAAAGCTCATACTATGCATACATTTAAATTCCTGGGATTGTAAACGACGAAATTTGGACAATGGATTTCACAAAAAGCGTTGGTCATAATTTGGCAATTCTTGAGAACAGAAATTTAATCAGACTGTTATGAGTCGCCAATGTAACCACATCAAATTGTAGTAATTGTATAAAAAATATCAAATTTCAAAATATTCAGAACAAAGTTCGTTTAGAATTCAAAATGAAACTCCCAAAACACAAACTAACAAAAATGAATCCACCACTAAGCCATAGCGAAATTCAATATCATTATATCGTAAATTGTTTTGAGAAGGTTGTTTAGGTGAACATGAACAAGAGAACGCAATTGAACTATTTCTCAATTTACAGATGCTTGGGTGTCTTATATACACAGTACGTATTAACAATATGTACAAACAACTAACTAGTCCCTAGTAAACACGAAAAGCGCGGTAAGCTGGCCGATACCAGGAAACAGTACCTGCCGATGTTACATTAGAGCACAAAATTTTATAAGAATGATACTTTCACAACAATGAGCTATTTACAGATTTTTTCAGAAAAATTCGGTGCATTTGTCATTGTAACACAATAGTCATGATCATGAAATTTAAATCGTTTTCATTTATGATCAAGGTCAAAAGATCCATTGCAGTTTTAATAAGCTGGTGATATGTAACATTTCTGTAAGGTTGCACTTGTTTCTTGCATTTTGATGATTTTCGTAAAATTCTTGTAATTACTGGGTCTATCATAAGTCAATAATTCAAATTTAGAAATCAATTCCCCTTTTTTATAGGAACTTCGAAAATGTCATACAATAGACATAACCATGGTATACTACTGCTGCAAAAAATGATATTTAATTTTTGTCTATAATTTTAACTTTGTAGTGTTGAAATAACTGCCTAAGAAAGTTTAGATTCAAGAAATATTAAAGAGTATGGAAAAATTACGTTTTAAATAATGTCAATTTTATAAGGTAAAAGTTTCCATTTCTTAAGTAAGGAATTACCGTAAATCCTCGGGTATAAGTCGCCATCATGTAGAAGCGCCACACCAAAATTTGAAAGTTGTTTAAGTTAATGGTTAGCAGCGGGTATAAGCGCATTTGCTATGTCAATAATTTTGTCATTCCCACATTCGTTATCCATTCACTTAGCAAACATAATTTACCCACGATTACAAAATCAGCATTTGGGCATTCTATCTTAACCCTGAACTTTGTGAGAAATTTACAGGTATATTTTTTAGACTCGAGGATTTACGGTACTTCCTACTAATGCATTTATTATTCTTCTTAGTTTTAGGTAGCAAGTGCCTGCCACTATTTTTTCATATATATATGAAATATATATATATATATATATATATATGCATAGTCCTACCGATACCGAACTGATATCGCGGTATTTTGAGCGATATCGGACCGAACCGAACCGGCCTCCAAAATTTTAATGCCGCCAAGCCCTAATGGAATATAAACACTTTTTAGCTGACGTTTTTTGGCAAGTATGCGTTGATTAGGCAAATATTGGAAGCCAACATATTATTTTAACGTAACGAAATTGCACTGCATTGAGTTATTCGACTTACACAAGCTATTCACAAGCTAGTTTGTAAGATAATTTTGTTGATTAAATCTTTGCTGATTGCGTGCGGTTGTAGAGAAAAACTGCTGGTTGACTTATCCATGACAATGCCTGCAGACGGCATGATATATGAAAAATAGGAGAAACTGTGATTCCTAATATGTTAAAGTTAATCCAGATGAATGCAGATCCGGACAGGGCACGATACATTTTTGTTCCAAACTCAGTGCTAATGTCATTTATCAAGGTTCAGTTTCCACTTTGCATGAATTTTAACGGATTCTGTTTGAAATGAAAAATTCACGAATTTAATAAATTTATTCATTCCGCAACGAATTCTCGAATTATGAATTGAATGAGTGTCACACCAAACAATAATTATATATTTGTAAGAGAAACTCCGTTAAAATATTTGCAGCAGGATATTTCAATTTATGTGTATATTACCATTCTAAGAAAATGAGCTTACCTTGTTTTTGTGCAATGTCTTCACACGTCGACTTACTACTACCAGATGCACACTAAATTCACATAATTATATGAGTATTCATATCCTAAGGATCACCTGAAGATATGTCAGCCCAAACTTCCCTTTCAACAATGTCATTCTAACTGTATACAATAATATATTTCTATTCCTCACTTAACACCACTCAAATTCAATAATAGTAAAATTATCCTAACCGTATTCCTCATCACATTTTTTCTCAATATTTTTGCCCTAAGCCATGACCCAAAACCCTATTTTCAATATTTTACAAACCTAAGCCTAAACCCAAGTCACAAATTAGTATTTCCTAAGCCAAAGTCCTAAACTCTAATCCCAAAAATAATAATTAAGGAATTTTCGCACCTAAAGGTTTACCACCTCAAAAGTTCCCACCTGAAGATATATTACCATACTGAACTTTGGGATGACATATCTTCATGTCAGCTTAATTTAATAAGTATATATAGAGTACTGGAAATATGTATTCGACTACCTTGCTATTTTGAATAAATAATGGACATTCATTAGATAGAATGTGACTAAAATTATAATTAAGTGTTACTTTGATTGAGAAGGGAAAATCAGTGTGTCAAATACCATAAAATATGTAGAATAACAATTGGCTATTAAGTTTTAATCGAAATTAGAAAACTTGTATTGGAAAAATATATTCGGCCAAATGAAAAAAATTTAACAAATGAGCAAATCCGAAAAAAGTAAATTCAAAATAAGATACATAAATTAATAATTGATGCACTATAAGCACTTAGCAACAAAATTCTCTCTTTTAATAATTTGTAGGGTGTCTCTTTGAGCGAATAACAGCTTCGAGTCGATCAGGGATTGAAGCAAAATGTCGTTCAATAAAGCTGTAGGAAATGCATAAAATTATTTCTTTATTGCGGCCCACAGCTCATCTTCAGTGTGAAGAGAATGCTGTCCAACTCGATATTTGATCTCTTTCCACAATTTTCGATAATGTTAAGGTTTGGAGATTGTCCAGACCAGTCAGCCAGGATAGCAGACCCATTATTGCGGAAGAAGCTTTTCAATTCTTTTGAGGTATGACATGGAACACCATCCTGCTGATATATTGAATCACTTGTAAGGAGTGGCAAGAGTTCCTTTTCTAGAATCCGAGCATATTGAGAGCTTTGGAGAATACAGTGATGTGAGCAATCCGCGAAGGCCACAGTTCCATATTGCACCCCATACCATTACAGACTTCCCACCATACTTCATGGTCCCCCGAGTAAATTGAGGCAAATACCTGAACTTCTGCCCAGTTGCTCTCTTTATCAACATTCCTTTTGATGAGTATAGCTAAAGTCTTGAATCATCTGAAAATATAACGTTAGACCAATGTTCAGATGATTGTCTCACATTAAATTGGCCCACCTCACCTGGTGTAATCTTTGCTTTGAGGTTAAGAATAGCTTTGTGGGTGCCACGAAAGTCCCAATTGAGTACTTCTTCAGGATGTTTCGCACAGTTCTTGCTGTCACGAGGTGACCATCAGCTCATTCCCTTGAAATTCCTACCATTTTTGAAATCAATTCTCCACCTCTAAAATCCCGCATTATTGCAATTGAACTTTTGCATGCAAAAAGCTTTAACAAATGCAATTGCAGCAAAGGGTCACCGCTGGTCCCGTACCGGGTGTTGTTTTTTTCTCCGTTACCCAAGTCCCACGATACTGCTCCATCACACGCAATCCATATTTTTTCATAAGGATGAGTTTTCGGAAATCAATCTTTAGTGATAGAAAGATCAAGAGACTGCAGATAATACGAATGGGATTTGCATGTGTAATTTGTATATTTATACAAGTTTTATAAATACCTTAAATTTTTCTGATTTTTTACAGCATTGATATAGCGCTCTTTGTAAGGCCTGATTACAACAATTCTAGTTATTAATCCATGGTGTCCGTGGGTTGGGTACAGCCTCGCATGTTGTGTTGCAGATGTTAAAATTTTAGGAATGTGGATTGGGTAAATAGGTGCAAATGTGCGGACATTTTATTTTTAGTAAGCTAGGTCCCAGAATTGGAATGCAACTTTTTATTCATTATGTAAGATTAAATATTGCATATTTTGTAGTTTTATTAAAAAAATGCTTAGTTATAAACTACTTGTCTTTCAGGTTATATTTTTTTTAAAATCTGCAGGTGCAGTGCAAGTATGTTGATATGTGGTGTAGGCATGGGTTGGGCATAGTTTTTTCAAAATATGTGTGCAAATACAGATATGGTGGGTTGGGTCTGAAAATTTGTACCGAAGTAGGTAAACACTTGTTGCTACCAATCTTAGTAAAAATATTATTAATTCGCATAGCCTGTGGATATTTTATGTGGAGCATTTGGTGCTGTTCAAAATGACTTGTCCAACAAAAAATTTTGGACAAGCTTTTAATCAAATTTCATTTAGAATATTAATAATTTTTTTTACTTGAATAATTTATGTAATGTTTTTTCCTGGATATCCAAGCAATATTGAGCTTAAACTAAGAAGTATTTAATACTGGAATCCAAAATACAACTTTTCATTGTACATGAAAACACTCAAAATTCTTTCCTTACTTAGTTTTCAGAAAATATGGCGATCTAAGGCCCATGACAGCAACAACTACCCTAAGTCCAATCCAGACATGTAATGTACAAAGTCAGAAATCTGATTTTAATTTTCTTTCAGTGAGAAACCTTGTCAACATTTCTTGCAAAACTAATTGTACGAAAATGTTCTAATTGCAAACCATCAGCATAAACTTAACTGTAGTTTTCCATAGATATTGAGTTGCAAATGAGGCAAGAATAAACATGATTGCTATGTCCAAAGAGTCTTTGAAAAAAAGACTAGCTTTGCAAACGATGCTTAACTTCAGACAGAAACTATTGTCATGCAGTTATATTTAGAACAAATTTTGGCCTGTTTTCTTACTTCAATTTAGAATATGAATGTTATTTGATTGCATAACAGACATGCAGGCATTTTTTGGATAAAAAAGTAACACATTTTGATATATTGGAGGCATATAACAGTGAGAGGTAGACATTGAAATGGGGCGATATTCAGGCTTGTGTGATGGGGCGGGGATCCCCGTCCCCTCCCGCCCCACCGCACCCCGCATGCTGGGCGGGTCCTAATTTTAATCCCCGTGGGGAATCGCGGGGATTTGCGGGGAAATTATATTATTGGTTCTTACATATTGCTGTGAATATTTTTTTGATTTGTAAAATTTAGTGTTTGTTTAATGTAAAACAAGAAACTCCTGTTGAAGCATTTTGTGTAATAAAAACAATCAGGCGTTAAAACAATGAGAATTAGTCCGTCTAGGTTATATCAAAAATACAACGGTTCTCCATTTCTATACTTTTACTTTCATTTATCAATTAAGCCAGCTAGGTGAGTTAATTCATTCGGGTATTATTAATTATAAATTTTAATAAATAATGTAGCATATGAATATTGCCAATTAATTTATATAATGTAAATTATGCAGATACGCCAGAAGCAATTCAATATTAGGGGGAGGGGCCAAAATTTTATGAATTTTTAACTATGTACTTTTGTTATATTTTGGATCTTAGGCCGACGCATTTATTTGATGTTTTTTGTGAAATGTAGATGTGCACATAGAATAGAACACTATTAATTAGAAATAAATGCTCATATTTATTAAATTCTGAATGGTTTTTCTCATTAACAATCTTTTTAAAGTAAAAATCAATAGTGTTAGTTCCTGTCCAGGAAACTTGAAATAATCACTGGGTGGGCATGGGTTGAGAATGACCTAGGATATAGAACATGGTGAAAGAATTTGCAAATTTGAACATGTGGGTAAATGCATATGAATTATTAAAACTGAAATTCTGAGAATATCAATTTAGAGCTGGCTTTTTGTTTGCTTAGAGAATTTTTCAGTCTTTTTATTAAGTTATTTTTTATTATATTAATGGTATTTATATTTTAATACAACAATTATCTGCCTCTAGATCATAATGATTGTGAAAATGTGAATTACCTAAAGGTTAAATTTTGGGTTTTCATTATTGGTCCGTAAGCAATGAACATTTATTGAATTTTTTGAATGGGTTGATTTTATCTATGCTTCCCCGCAAAATACAGCCTAATGTCCTGCAATCCATTGTCCATACAAAGAGCCACAATCAGATGCAAAGTTTAATGAAAAAAATTGCGACGTCCTCCATCTGAATGGGAATCAGTTGCACTCATAGAACATTTTTGTGAAAGCGATTCCGATTAAAATTGTCATTGCTTATTAATATTATCATGATCATTGTTTTGAATATTATTTTATATGCACTATTACATTTCTTGATTATATTAATTTGGTTCATGCGGGAAGGGGCGGGGATTTGCGGGGTGGATCCACATTTTTTATCTGCAGTGCGGGGTGGGTTGCGGGAGTATAATATTGCCCCCGCAATCAAAAATTGCTTTTAAGTATAAGAACTACTTAAATGTGAATGCAAATGAATTAGGATGGTATAAAAAAATTTCGAAATTTATTTTTTTAAGTTCGTCTAATTATTCTCCTGTGATTGCAAAACAAAAACCAGTCAACCGTAAAACCCATTTTAGACAGAAAATGACTAAGTGATAGAGGAAATATGATGTCAAAGCATAATTATTTCCGTAGCCTTTTGTAGCTTTGATTCGATTGATTAACTCTACTACATAGATTCCTCATAAAGTTCTGCTATCTCGTAGAAACTCAATTTCTTTGATTTTACTTTGCTATTTTATCTATGATCAATGTGGCAAACAGGTCGGTTCAAGTTCAACCTATTTGCGATTTCTATTAATATAGGCTCGACTTCAATGTTTGAGAATTCAATAAATAAATAATTGATCTGGAAGCAATTTCAGTTACCATATTTAAAAAACAAGTTAAAAAATAATGATGTTTAAAATAAATTTGTCTGCAAAATGCATATACGAGATGGTGTTCGGAAAGCGTCATTAATTTACAATTGCTCACCTCAAATAAAAATCAAGGAAAAAATAATCAATGCAAAGTCAGTAAAGGAAAATAACCGGAATGAAATTAAACAATCCTAGCATTGGCATGGCTTTAATCAATTTTAACAATTTCTAAACACTTGATTTAAATCCATAGCAGCTAAGTGAATTATTCACGAGATTGGAAAATCAACATAAATTCAAATACGTCTTCATGTCATAAAATTCAATGTGTTAATCAAATGCTTTTAAATTGGACTTGCGTTTGAACTCATTAACGTAATTCAAAACAATTCTGTTTAGAATGAATATGGATAAAAAAATAACAAATAAAATTTATATAGAATATCTAGTGTGTATTTATGAGATCACTTGCTAGTTGATATTAGTTCTCAGATTTTTTTTAGCAGTTTGTTAAATAATTTAGGTCTCATTTGATTTCTGACATGCTGTCTAAATTTGGTTGCATTTAAGCAATAGGAACTTTCCCAGAATATAGAGCTATTTTTTTGGAATTGATGCTTCTTGTTAACTCTGTTGATCTTGCTGATAAAACTTTCCTTTCTAGAAATTGCATCGATTTAAAACTAGCCATGAATTTGTGGAATCGATTTAACCCACTTACATTTTATCTTCTTTTTGAACTTATGTTGCCACCTAAATATTCATTCGGAATGAAAATCATATAATTCAGTAAAAACAACATTATTTTCAGAACAACATAGGAATCCCATTGGGAACTTTGGCAAATACATTGACACATCAATATGTTGCAAGGACAATTTATGATTGTATTTTCAAAAAAATAAAATATTGTCATGAAGGTACACAGCACGCGACTCGCAACGTTTTCTGGTGTTTTTCTTACATACCACACATCGACCTTGTTTGAAAGCGGCGACAGGAACATAACCGTTCCGGGGCCTATGAGCTGGCATGAGTAATATCCAAGATTATTTACCAACTACAATATCAGCCATCAATTGCCGAGAGTAATGAAATGTAGGATGTCCCATAAAAAACTGCGCATTTTCTCTTAAAATGTTGATATAAAATATTCTATTGTTAAAATTCTATTGTAGCAATAGATATATAAGAATTATACCAAGAGATAGGTATCTATGTTATCATATACTAGTAGGCCTAAATTGAAATTCAAAATTCATAATTCAAAATCGAACAGCCAAACGTGTCAAAATATTTTTTAAGATAGAGTATACAAAAGAAAAGCATATTTTTTCATTGAAACGCTTAGAATATGTGGCTTTTCAGCAACAGATATACACGCTCACTTAGGAACAAGTTGGCTTGATGAAGCTCATTTCACTCGTCATCGAATGAGTAGGGCATTGGAGGAACTGATTGTTGATCTCAACAAAATTGTTGAAAATGATGGAAACTATATTTAAATAACAGTTGTCATTACCTTATAAAATGCCTCATTTCACTCGTCATCGAATGAGTAGGGCTTTGGAGGAACTGATTGTTGATCTCAACAAAATTGTTGAAAATGATGGAAACTATATTTAAATAACAGTTGTCATTACCTTATAAAATGCCTCATTTCACTCGTCATCGAATGAGTAGGGCTTTGGAGGAACTGATTGTTGATCTCAACAAAATTGTTGAAAATGATGGAAACTATATTTAAATAACAGTTGTCATTACCTTATAAAATGCCTCATTTCACTCGTCATCGAATGAGTAGGGCTTTGGAGGAACTGATTGTTGATCTCAACAAAATTGTTGAAAATGATGGAAACTATATTTAAATAACAGTTGTCATTACCTTATAAAATGCCTCATTTCACTCGTCATCGAATGAGTAGGGCTTTGGAGGAACTGATTGTTGATCTCAACAAAATTGTTGAAAATGATGGAAACTATATTTAAATAACAGTTGTCATTACCTTATAAAATGCCTCATTTCACTCGTCATCGAATGAGTAGGGCATTGGAGGAACTGATTGTTGATCTCAACAAAATTGTTGAAAATGATGGAAACTATATTTAAATAACAGTTGTCATTACCTTATAAAATGCCTCATTTCACTCGTCATCGAATGAGTAGGCCTTTGGAGGAACTGATTGTTGATCTCAACAAAATTGTTAAAAATTAGGGAAACTATATTTAAATAACAGTTGTCATTACTTAATATAATATTTGTTACTCATTCCACTCAAATATGTTATAAAAATTACGGAACTAAAAACGTTTTTTTAAATTTTCCATAAAAAAACGCAGTTTTTTGAAGCTTTCTGGAAAAATAACGATCATACGCGTCCAAGATCTTTGCTATACTGTAGTTATAAGCAAGGAGGCATACAGGTGCCAAATTTACGGCATCTTCAAAGATCTTTTAAAATCAACATTATTAATATAATTTTAAGTTCAGAATTGTATCCTCTACAGCACTTATGCTCGGCTACAATTGAGATTGCACACCAAAAAAGAATTTATAGGACATGATATGCAATATCATGTCCTATAAATCCTTTTAAAATCTAATTCCCACATTGGCAAGCATATTTAGGTTAATGCAAATGCTCAAATTATAATTAAATCCTAATAGTTGTAGCAGCAAGTTGCATAATTTAATCAATAATAGGAAATTTTTCAATGCTGGTGTTATTTTTAAAGAGGATTTGGAGTCAACTTTCCTTTCGAATTTTATAATTAAAAAACGCAATAATATTCTGTTTTAAAACAAAAAGTAAGAGCAAGATACTTTCTAATTTCTGTTACAGTGAGGATCCCATTACCAAAAGAACAAATTCAAAATGCGGAGAACTATTGGCTCATACCAGGCAGTATAATCATAAACATCCTTCACAAGATCAGGCTAAGCAATGTACGCTCGTATTATAAAACAGTACTGTATAACGTGTTGTTTAATCGCATTATAAATAGAGATAAGTTTTACTATTCACGCCTCATTGAAACATCTTTGCTTAGGCCATGTAATCTAACCAATGAAAAACCTGATGGATTTGGAAGCATTGCAGACATCATTAATGCAGACGATTTAACATCTATCGTTGATTATATAGTTAAATCAATTGCTTCCCCTAAGGATGTTTTTTATTTAATTTTTATTACCTTGTATATATTACCTTTATTAACCTGAGCCATTTTTAGATATTGCTTTTCCATAATGCTTTTTAACCGCCTCTATTATTGTAAGTACGCGTGTGTATCTATTTGTTTAAACTACCTTTGGGTGTTTCCATTCTGTCTTCATGGTTCTCCTTTTAGATCTCCTATGGTAAGATTCTCGTTATTACTTTTGGTGTGTTGTTAATCCGTTTTCTGTAAATAGTTGTACATGTTGTAAATAATAGTTTTCTTTGTCAGGTTGAGTTGTGTAGTGTACAGTATTTTAGTACTATGATGACAAGAACTGCTGGGCCAGTAAATATGTAAATAATGATGTAAATAACTGAAGCAAAGAAAAAATAATCAGTTCTTACTCTGGGTATTTTTTTTGTGTAAAAATAAAAAATAATAATAAGAAAAAAGGCACGAGTAGAAGATTTTTAATTGATTCATTGACGATCATTCGCAAAAAAATCCAGTTGACTGATTGGTTGATGAAGAGACACTACTGTTTTATAAGCAGCTATTTCCAACATACGAATACAATTGATTAAAGGAAACCAATACCATTTCTTGCCTCCAATACAGGACGTAGATTTGACAAATATTGGTCCAGCAAATCCACTCCACCCATATGGAGATTGTAAGTTGAAATAGCAGACGGTTGGCTTACAAAAACTTTTTCGGCTTTGCCTTTTACACGTATACGCACTTGTAAGATCGGTTTGCACTTTGCATAATTTCTTGCGATTGTCACATCTCTGTTATCATTGGATCGAAAGAGAGAAAGATTCTCAGTTGAAAAAGATACATAATGTCCTCTTTCTCTCTGTTCCGTTTCCTTCACAGTAGGAAGTGGGCAGATTTGTATGCAATTACCACGTAAAGTTTCAGTCCTTTCAATAGAGGCTTGTTTCAACTCCTTCAACGATGGAAAATAACAAAATAAATTATCGAATAGAACCACGTGATCTTCAGGGTTAGAAATCTGCTGTACACACTTTCTAACGACATGTGTGCCGAGAGGAGTATCTGTTGAGTTCTAGCTTTTAGAACAATTAGGGAAAATGATTTGGTTTACCATTATCCGATGCCATGACCCAGTTTTGAAAGCCGAGGCGTATTGGATTTTCATTGTGGTACATCTTGCATCTATTATGTCTAAAATATGGCACTGTCTGTTCGTCAATAATGAAATATTTCGAATCAATGTAGAACTACTTCAATTTTTTGCTTACGATATCAATCAAAGGTCTGAGTTTAGCCCATTGGTCAGTCAAACAAAGGTTTTTATTATTAACAACATGAAGATAAGACTCTACTTTTTTGAACTGATTGCGAGATATCAATTGTGCAATAATGGAGCAACCAACATCCTCATCCGTTGATTGTGCGATGATATAGTAACAATGGTACAAAGTTTCCATAATAATGTTGGTATGAGTTCAGAAGAGTGATGATGCTTTACTTCTCTAGCATACATGTTAGTGTATTTTACGAAGACTTCTTCAACTTGTGAGTCAAAATATAACTTATATAATATAGGTTGCACTGCTTCGTCAAGTTTCATGAATTTACGTCGCTTACTCATAATGAAAATGCTAACTTGATTAACTTGACTGAAAACACGATTCTGATATTGAGATTTTTGAATTTTTAAATATTACATCTGTCGATATGTAACATAGATATCCATTAGTCAAATTAGTTAGAATTGAAAACGATGCATGCATAATATCATCAAACAAAATCTTGAAAAAAATATCCGTAATATATTATATACATTATATATAATAATAATAATAACATCTAATATATATTAGTATTGCCGAATGGAATTGGATCGGATCTCGGATCGGTGTGTATCGAATCTTCTTTTTGAGAAAACTTCGGATCCAAAAATTTTTAACCATTGTGTATATTGTAAATTTTATACATTATGCACCTTTTTAAATTGAATGGAGGTTCTTGATTATTATAGTCACTAAAATAAAATGTTTATAGAGCCATACCATTGGCATAGCAATGAAAGGATATTATTTTATTTAATGCTGCTTTTCAATAATTTAAAATTTGTAATCCAATCTAGTATCCAATATCAATGAAATTCAAAATTTATATATAAATCTCAAATTTAGTTTGAAAAAATGAATTTTTCTATAACTGATTTTAATATAGTCTACTACAATTTTTTTAATGTCTTGCAACCTAAATTGAGGGATTGTTCTTTTATTTGTCATTGTTTGTGCTATTCTTGTTTTCATCGCTTTAGCTGCAATTTTGAAGTAAGTTTTATCTTGTTGTTTGAAACAACTTGAATTCTTAATTCATAGTAACATTGCAAAATGGGGATTTTTGGATTTGGACATAATAAAATTATTAGATCTGTAATACCATAAGAAATTCAACTATTTAAACTTTCTGAATATATTATGATTATGTTGATGGTAATTTAAAATTAGATTACTACAAAGCCTACAAATAAAATTTTTTGGAGTTTTGGTAGAGCAATAATCACTTTCCATTCATAATCATAGTCACCCAAATCAGAAACGGATTTGCTTCTTGTAAGTAGAAAATTACAGATAAAAGAAGCAATTTATTTCAAACATGGGTGGAAATTGACCGAAAATTTTAATCCCATTTTATCGTTGACGAAAACATTTCTTGAATATATTGGTTTACCTTAAAAATATTGACTATATTAGCTTGTAGTACTAGAAGATCATTTGATACTATTAAAATATTTCAAAATTTAAAAGTGATTTTTTATGTAGGATTCCCTACATTTGAGTTGATTTGCATGCACTATTGCCTCAGTCCAAGCTCGGCAATGTCCTCCTCGGTTTATCGAAAATGTACATTTTTTATTTCAAGAGAGTGTTGAAACACTTAAAATTTTCTATTCACATTTGAAAAGATCATAAAAATATTTTAAGTCCATGTTCAAATATTTTTAGAATACTTATTTATATTCGGATCCGTTTTGGATAGAAAACTAAAATTCTTTTAAAAATTTGGATCTGATCAGATCCGGATCATGAAGTTTTGGATCTAGATCGAATCGGATCCTAAAATTTTGGATCCGAATCCATCTATGTGCCCAATGTTCCCATTGGGAACAAGTAAATAGAAAATTCGCATATCATCATATGTATGCATTCTATTAAAGATACCGACTGTAGTTACACATGGCGAGAAGATAATAGAGTATCTATGAACACAAACGTTAGGAATTCACACGTTCAATCAAAAAATTAAAGAAAATACCAATAGAATTTAGTGAGATTTTTTGTCATTTATTAATTTGATATGAAATATTTTACCATTAAAATTTATTACAAATAAGTTTTGCTCTATATTACATTTAAAGACGCAGTTATATACCGTGAATGTAATACTTCAGCATGTAAAGATGAATGCCTCAAAGTATATAAATACCGAATTTATTTTGCACATTTCATTAACTTTGTTATGGAAAAATTTGGTGAAAATCAATTTATTATCGACATCCACTCCCAAGTAATTTATGTTGATTTGACCTTCTACAGTTTCCTGAAGATATTGATATGTGCATGTGGTTCAATAATATCATAAAAAATAGTTAACAATTAATATTCTTTTAAAATCTAAAGATTCCAAATTGTGGTTCCAACATAATAGAAATTGGTTCTGTTAAGCTTCTTTATCAACATTTACGCTATTAAAAAATTCTACTTATAATAGTTCTGTAATTTAATGCTTAAACAATCGATTAAAATTGGTAACACTGAAAAAAACAATACCTGAGCTGTTTCGTCAATTAGCATTTCATAATATTGAGAGTTCTCATAAGGAATGAAGACGAGTGAAGTATTTAGAAGAGTGTCTTGCTCATACATTTTACAGTGAGTCTTATTAATCCAGAAACTTACGCAGGGCTTTTCATGCATACATAATTGTCCGCAATGACCTTTACTAATTAGGATTGTTACTTTGGTATGATCCATATCTGGAATCACATTGTCTTTGAAGGCACTGAATGACATCGAGCGTTTTTCAATAAATCTGGAAACTTTTAGATAAGCACTCAATGATGCCACATATAGAACAATGCATGTTAGCCAAACCCAACTATTCATTTGGCTTTAATTTTCAAAAGGCTGTTTGTCTTAACATCTGCAGTTTCCTGCGTGTAAATTTAGAATCACCGGATGAATAATAAAACAATCCAAGAATTTGGGGAATCATAAATTTACACTCCTAATAGATGTAGTCTATAATTATTTGACAGCATCAACCTTTAAAAAATTGGAGAAATATAAATTTGATATCCAAATAATATTAGCCTTTTCAATTTCTAAATACGCTTTCCAGAATTCATTTATACTTACGGAATTGTTTGATTAAAACAGGTAGAATCTTTTAAGTGTAAAATTCAATTCAACAATTAAAAATCCGTTATCATATTTGTAGTGTGAGACCGCATATGGTAAAGCGAGCTGTTTATTTCACTGGGTATCTGTGTGGAATGGTTTGTGAGGACTGAAGAGGGAAGAACTTAATTAAGGATATATTATTACAGTAGTATATAGTACATGTATTTATATTGTCAATCATTATCCGTATTTTTATGGCTGATGTTGAAGAGAACGGTCGGGTTTCTTGTGCTCTCCGCGATGCTGTAATCAGCAAGTTATTCGGCGGAATTACGTCCCTCGATGCAGCGGCTTCTTTTATTAAAAGTAAAAAGAAAACGCCGCTGCATCAGATGTTCGCTAACTTAAACAAAGATCTCGCCGCTGAGGCTCTGTTACATCTCTTCAAAACTGCGCTCTTTTCTGAAGAAAAAACTCCTACTCTCTCTGATGCGTGTGTTCAGTCCTCTCCAACAAATGTCCTCACTGCCGAAACTTCTACTTCTGCATCTTCAGTCACTCCTACCACGAGGTTTCGTCATTCTCCTACACCACGTCAATATTTATCTTTTAAGGAAACTTCCCAATCGCCAAAACCGAAGTCAAAATCAAATTACGTCAAATCTATTAAACCTAACACTACTACATTTCTAATTGGCAGTAGTATTCTGAAGTATGCTCGTTTTCAAAATCTTCTTCCAAATAAGTCGACTACAATCCACTCATATCCAGGTCACAACACAAAGAAGCTCACTGACAAAATCTCTTCGTATCCCAAAACTCATATCAACTCGATCATAATCAATGCTGGTCTTATAGATGCTCTTAACTCCAATGACACTCAATCTTTCAAATCTAAGTTAAGCAGGCTAATCTCAGAAGTACGACGTCAATTTACACCTCGCGTCATCTATGTTCTTGAAATCACTCCTGTTTGCCACGATTCCAATATTCAAAGGAACTTCATAATCCAAGAATTCAACCGAGTCATCCATTCTCTATCTGTGAACAATTTCTCTGTGATCCCTGTTTTCCAGAGCTTTTTACATGCCCCTCGTCACGTTAATGACAAACTTCTTGCTAAGGATGGAATACATCTTTCTCGTCAAGGTCTAGCTCACATGATCCGCAATCTCCAATCCTACTTCAGACCCCACGTAATCTCCAATCCATCTCATCGTCTAGCAAATGTTTCTTATTCAAAAGCTGTAACCGCTCGTCGCGTCCTTCTCCCGACTCCTTCATATCAATCTAAATGAAACAGGTACTTTTACTTTTAATTTTGTATATTTTAACATATCTTTGTTTAAAAAATGTAGCTATATACTATATACACTCAGCCATTTCACCTCTCAACTCACAACACACCACCACTAAGCACTACTACATAACTACACTTAAATTCAGTAAGTTCATTTTCTACCAAATCTTCAAGTTTTGCTCTAAAATTTATGAGAAAACAAACGGCAATTTTCTTAAAATCGTATGTTTAATTCTTTTTTTAATATCCTACGCATATACAGTTAAATTCAGTACGTGTATTCCTAATAATCTCGATAAATATTTTTATTTCATAAGATTACTACTCTCAGGAGATATTAAACTTAACCCAGGACCAATTTTAGAAGAATCGCAAATAGAAATAAAACTAAAAAATTACTCCAATAACTATAAATTTGTATATCTCAATTCTAGAAGTCTAAATTCAAACAGAAATGACTTTCTAAGCTTAATAAATAAAATAGGACAAAACGCAATATTCTTAATTACCGAAACTTGATTACAACATGACACTGATCCTAATTTTTTTTAATCAAGACCGACATTATTATGACATTTTCATAAAAAACCGATTAGGTAGAGGTGGCGGACTCATGATATTGGCTCCAAAATGTTTAAAACCAGTGCGTAAATTAGAATATGAATTAAACCACAATATATTTGAATCACTCTGGATAGAAATTATATCATTTGAAAATAAATGTCATAAAGAACTGATTAATATCACATACAATCCAAATAAAAATTATCATATTGACTACCTAAAATTTAAGGCAAATGAAATTTCCGAAATAAGTGATCCCTACTATTCTATAAATATATTTGGTGACTTTAATATAAATTATTTTAATAATCTTGAGAAAAAATCGTTAAGAGAATTTTGTGCCACATATGATTTTCGTTGTATAAATACTGACTGTCCAACAAGACAAAACAACTTAATTGACTACTTCCTAACAAATTCAGACTTATTTTTTAAATCCTTAATGTTTGAATCATTCAGTGACCATGCTCTTTGCACATATATAAGTAATATAACTACCAAAGCCAATAATTTTAAAATAATTTATGCAAGAGATTATAAATTATTTAGACGAAATAATGGAAGCACTTTTGAAAAACTTATCGTTCAACTATATATACACATTAAAATCTGGATTTTGTATGATTAATTATATCTCAAATAAATTTGCAATACAATTAATAAAGCGGCACCAATTAAGTACCGCAAAGTAAAATTAAAGGTGCGAAAATTTGCTTTAGCAAATGCTGATGATAATTATATACGTGAACAAGTAAGCATTAAAAGAAAATTGTTTGAACTTGCTAAAACAGAGCCGACAACAACTAATTGGACTAATTACGAAAAATCAAAAAAGATAATTAAACAATTAAGAAATAAGAAATCTGCCTTAAAACAGAAAAGGCTCTTCGATAAACTAAGCAATACAAACGAAAAATGGTGATATATTCATAAATTGTTGGGAAAAAGTAAAAGACTTTCAACTGACATTAACGAATTAAGTATTGATAACAAAATTACAACGGAAAAAACAAGAATAATAGACCATCTAAATGCAACATTTAAAGAACTTGGCAATTTAAATTTTCCCCAATATAAGAGAAAGACAAACATTAATAAATTTCCAGCAAAATCATACTTTTCTTTTAGAATCGTAAATGCAAATGAACTAGAAACCATAATAAAAAATTTAGACACAAATAAATCAACTGCATCCTATAATCTTCCAATCTTTATTATTAAACGTCATTTTCATATCTTTAGTGAACATCTTCTATTCGCATTTAACCAATGTATTATTGATAATGAATTCCCTGATATATTTAAGAAATCAGATACAAGCCCTATGTATAAAAAAGGCGATCCTCTAAAACGCACAAAATTATAGGCCAATTTGCATTGGCCATCCTTTCAGTAAACTATTTGAAAAATTATTAAATAATCAAATAAATGCATATTNACATCTCATCGCGTTTACTTCCTTTCATCTTGATTAGCTACCTTCCCTTCATTTCTCCTTTCTTTGGTTTCCTTCACCTTTACCTCCCTCCGCTTCATCCTGAAGTTACTACCCCTCCCACGTTTCCCTGCACTTCCAACTGTAAGTATTTTTGTTCTTACTTACTTGTTTTCCTTTTTCTTTGCTTGCTTTTTGTTTGCCGCACACTACTTTTTTACAGGTATGGTGTCCTATTCTCAAGCCCTTACCCGCAGCCCCTCTTCAGCCAACATCCCCGAAGAAAGTGTTGTACAAGCTCCTTCAAACCTCAAAGAACTGTCTTTCAATGAAAAAAAATTTAGTAACCTCACTGCAACGTTCATCCTTCCTGCACCACCTCCATCAGCAGACAGAACTACCTTTTTTCGTGATTGCTATGCTGAGCTTAGTAACAAAATTTTCAGCATTCTTAAATCCAGGAATCCAGAGTGTGTAAAGGATTTGCAGATCTCGAGGACTGTTGTTACACCACGCAGGTCAAATCGCCTACTACGAGCATTGCAAGTGATTGGTACGCCAGCAATCGCAGAGGATCTAGCAGTTCTCTTTGAAAGGCCTATTGAAATCGCGGGAAAAAGTCTTATCCCAACTGAGTGTGAAAGGAAACGAGTGCCTCTGGTTGGTCGCAAAGAGTTCCCTAAACAATTCCGAATCAACATGCTGAACTTCCCAGCCAAGTGGAGCACAGAAGACCAGTTTGCACTCCTACAATGTAGATCTGGATTAAGTGAATTTTCAAAAAATTGAGTCGTTGGAGCACCGGAACAACTTTAACTCCCTGCAAAGCACAGTGACAGTGACGGTTAATGATTGGACAGAGCAGTTGTGCCTCTACTCATGGAATGAGTTAACGAAAAGTCGAGGAGGTTTCCATGCTGTGGACGAGTTAATGGTAATTTGTGATTGCTGAGCAATCACAATCTGCTTCTTTACCGGCCATGCCAAGTGCTATGCACAAACACACCTGCCAGCCTCAGAGTGGGTAAAAGACATCCAAGAAATCTACAGGCGTATCTCTTATGAAGAACGCATGAGGAGAGTTGAGAAAGAAAAAAGAAGAATCGAAGAATTAGAAAATCAAGCTGCTGCAGCAGAAGAAATTCAGAGTAACAAGAGCCTTCCCATAGCAAAAGAATCAGAAGTACCCCAGTCACAAACTCCGGTTAAACCAAAAACGTCGACATCTCTTCCGCCCACAACAACTCGAAGATCTCACTTCCGGCATGCAAGTGGAGGCACTCACTCTCCTCTAAAGAGAAAGAATACGTCTCCCCTACCCACTACCCCACGTAAGTTAAAGGCACCATCCAGCCCTCTTTTAACAAAAGCTTGTCAGGCCCTCGAAACTAGCAGTCCACCTATAATGACGCCTTCTGCACTTAGTAACCTTGCCTCCACAACGTAAGCCTCTTAACTNACAAAACATGACAGTTCATCCTTCTATCTAATTAAATGTAAAATATTAGCTCCTTATTACAGAATTCAAATGCATATGGTATCAATATTATTTAAGTGTAAATCTGGTACACATTCTCTTTCATTTTTAAAACAATATATTAAGTTAAATGAACGTTCTCAAAAAAATTTTTATGCTTAGATAAGCATTCAAATAGTTTTCACCACATAGCAACTAAAATTTGGAATAATTTAGACCATGAAATTAAAATGGAAATTAACTACAAAAAATTTAGAAACAAAGTGCGAACATTCCTCTTTCACAGACAATGCATACTTAATGACTATAATACACTACACTCCTTCGAAAATTTCGTTTAATCCTAGATAATGTGCACACACACACAAATCCTCAACAAACACACACCACACAAATATATATATGTATATGTTACTATTATTTTGTAAATAGTTTTTAGTTTACAGTCTTGTACCAAAGATTTTATGCAATAAATTGCTTTTGACTCTTTTTCAACATTAAGAAATTGTGGCAATGCGAGGGTGAAAATTGCTCCACTACATAAGTTTTAAACTCTGCTTCTTTTGAAAAGTATTAAATATCACAGAATAGAAAATAGGTATTTTAGACAAGCCAAGCCGATTGAAGGGAATTTGTATATACATTATACGTTCCTATGCCATAGCCATTTTGTTAATTCATTACAGGAAAGATTTCCTCAAAAATAGGAATTTTCCAAGCCTCAATACATTTGTGGATTGAAAAATGATAAGTTTCCATTTAAACATGCAAATAATGAAGCATGGAGTTGCGGAATTTGTAAAATATTCCAAGTACTATTCACGTTGACTTATCTGAATGGTGACTCACAGATATACTACTAGGAAATTTTTACACTCGAATCAACCCTTGATATGCATAAAAGTACCAATTTCATGAATGTTTCAAAGAATCTCATTGGTGGGGTTATGAAGGGCATATTGTGGATACATATTTATTCCATCGTCAAATTCGAAGATGAAGAACATCATGCTATCAAACATCAAGACGTTTTTGCTGCTGCTACTTTACATCTCATCGCGTTTACTTCCTTTCATCTTGATTAGCTACCTTCCCTTCATTTCTCCTTTCTTTGGTTTCGTTCACCTTTACCTCCCTCCGCTTCATCCTGAAGTTACTACCCCTCCCACGTTTCCCTGCACTTCCAACTGTAAGTATTTTTGTTCTTACTTACTTGTTTTCCTTTTTCTTTGCTTGCTTTTTGTTTGCCGCACACTACTTTTTTACAGGTATGGTGTCCTATTCTCAAGCCCTTACCCGCAGCCCCTCTTCAGCCAACATCCCCGAAGAAAGTGTTGTACAAGCTCCTTCAAACCTCAAAGAACTGTCTTTCAATGAAAATAAATTTAGTAACCTCACTGCAACGTTCATCCTTCCTGCACCACCTCCATCAGCAGACAGAACTACATTTTTCCGTGATTGCTATGCTGAACTTAGTAATAAAATTTTCAAAATTCTTAAATCTAGGAATCCCGAATGTGTAAAGGACTTGCAGATCTCGAGGACTGTTGTAACACCACGTAGGTCAAATCGGCTATTGCGAGCATTACAGGTGATTGGCACGCCAGCGATCGCAGAGGATCT
>CABFPE010000199.1:562768-577541 GCA_900660155.1 Hofstenia miamia | reverse complement strand
ATGAGAGACTAGCAGTAGCATTGGAGGAGTGTGTGGTGAGCGGGTGTCCAGACTGGATGGTAGTGGGAAGGACATTTCTTATACAGAAGGACCCAAAGAAAGGTAGTGAGGCAAGCAACTTCAGGTCAATAACATGTCTGCCAACAACTTGGAAATTGCTAACTTCTGTCATTTCAAGTAGGCTGGCATATTACTTAGAACAGAACAAGTTGATACCAGAGGAGCAGAAGAGATGTAGGACAAAGGGTGCAAAGATCAATAGTTAATAGACCAGGCAGTGGTTTCTAGAAAGGGAGATGGGAAAGTGGCAGACTGAGATAGACGCCACAGGTTGACGAGCATAATAATACTAATAAATAATAATAATAATAATAATAATAATAATAAAATCACTATGGCTAAAAGAATACGTAGAAGCACAACCTAGAGGATTCCTACTGGAGATCACAAAGGAGTTAAGGAAGATAAGAACAGAAAGTGAAAGTAAGGAAGAATAGGTAAGTAGGAGTAAGACAGAGAGACAGAGACAAACAAAGTATAACAACGCAGAACTGTGTGAAGAGAGCAACAAGTAGCAGCATGAAGCTGTGAGAAGTAATAATAATATTAATGTATGTTTTAAGTCACAAAATTACAATCTTAATTTAAGTAACTACCCATGTAATGTATGGTATCAACTGATTTTTCCTTTTTTTATGTTTTACAATTTTCAAAGAATTTTCTTCAAAACTATTAGCAAAATTGGAAATTGTGAGGCATGAACAGGTCTCATAGTTTTATCAATCAAATTATTGAACAATAAAATTTATCAAGCTAAGTTCAGATCCCATATGCCAGCTCATTCCCATGCTATACAAGTCAGTGCCCAGTACAGGCCCTGCCCAGGAAGATCACTCTATTTTTTTTTCTTAACTTAGTGCTAATTGGAGTTTGCTTTTCAATTCACTAGTCTATCTGTAAATTTGCAAGTAATAAAATACTCTTTTACTTTTAGAACAGTAGCTCATTATATTGCCTCAATTCAAGTTTAAGTACTCTAAATTGAGTTGAACTCGTCTTGAGCTCACAGAGTCCTAGTTGGAATGTTTTGTATTCATAAACTTCTTTGCTATTGCTTTAGCATATTTGATATCAACATTATCTTTTGCTGAAACAAGAATAATATTGAAAAGTGTAAAAAAAAATTTTTAATTTTGTGAAAATGCAAGGTAATTTATGGTTACATTCACTCTCATTACCTTCATTTATTTTCATGGTGATATTTTAGTTTTGACTATTTAGTTTGTTCAATTGAATTATTGCAGCTCTTTTTCACCTACTTAAAATTTACATTTGATTGTACTAAATTCAATCCTTCATGTATTGTATAAATTTGAATTACAAGATCATCTTATAAAGTATGGAAGGTTAGCACTTACCTTTATATATAAAAACAATTGAATGTTAAAAATATGGTTTGAGTTTACTGCAATAATGCCATTGTTCTACTTGAGCACAATAATCATCTAATTTTTTGTAGTTATTTCATGATCACTGAATTATGGAATATGACCATTTTGGTTATCTTTTCAAGATTGATAAAAGTTGATTTGAAAACATAAAATCAGAGTTTTCATTAGTGTCAAATAATTTATTACATATAAGCTTTGAACATCAAATTATTCATGTAATACAATCTATTTTAAATTTGTTATTATTCCAGTAATATAATTTGCATAATAATTTAGCAACTTAATGTAGTATTCTAATGCTTCCTCAATTTATACAATTTCATGCAGTAAAATTACAAATTTTTTTACCAAAGTGTTTCAATTCAGTTAACTGAAATACACTAGTAATTTGACCATTCTAGAATTGTTCAGCATTACCATGGTTAGATTTTGATCTGTAATTCCTTAATACTTCTCCAAAATATGAAATCAATTATGTTCATTCACTAGGAATGCTAACATAGTGCTAGACTGCCAATATTAGTGAGAAATAAACTTCTACATAGTAGAAAAAGAGCATGAGTTCTGAGTGCTTTATAATTAATTAAAGGCAAATTAAAATGTTCATATGGGCTAAAAATTAGTACTATTTGCAAAAAGCTGCATGTATGAATTTCTAAGTTTGTTCTATATATTTTTTAAATTTTATTTTGCTCCCAATGTATTTCAAAATGAATTTAATTTTTGCATCATTCTATGTTGATCATGCTTATGAATTTGTGGATTGTTTATTACTATACAATTAAATGAGATCAAACTAACAATAAATACAATAATTCTTCAAATATTGTGTGGGCTTAAAGGGAGCATGATTACTTTTTAAAGCAAAACAAGTTTTAGTAAGCAGAGAATGAAATTTACTGATCTTAAAAATGATCAACTTAGGGTTCCTCTTTCACAACATCTATGTTTTGTAGTAAAGGAGTGGCATTGAATCCACAGTTGTGACAATTTCTTAAGAAAATTAATTCCTCTTATTTTACATGAATAAATTAACTAACTGTGAATTTCTTCAACTTTTAATCTAAAAATTTAAAAACCTCCTCTCAATTTCACTTCAGAAGGGGAAATTACTGTCACTCAAAATTTCAGAATTCTGTCTAGATAAAAATGAATTCTTTCCACAGTAGATGAAGTCCTGAATTTTTTAAACTGTGCTCTAAAATTCTATCCTTAAATATGGTCTAACTTAAGAAAATTCAACCTGAGATATCAAAACTATGAATAATTTTTATTGGATTCATTACAAGCCACTTTACCAGTTTGAAAAATGCTGATTGGAAAAAAGCAATTGATAGTTTCAATTTTACAACATGACGTCATAATCTAAAAAATGGTGATAGGATTTGGTGACAAACACATTTAAATACAATTTATTCAGACAAATATCAAAATATAAAAATTAATGCTTTGTCAGTCTTTAACTTTATATGTTCTACAAGTTAACAGAATAGAAAAAATTTTCCAAAAACTTTCATTTTCTTACCTTAATATTTGATTTTACCGCCCGTATTAAACATCTTGCAACATGCTTGATATCTGCAATGTCTTTTAATGAGTGACACTTTTGTGCAGCCTATCACAGCAGTTGAGATGGTCCTCACTGACCTTGCATTGTCTCCAAATTTTTTATATGTCTGCACATTTGCTCATTGGAATGTAATAGCCCGGCATGATGACTTTTGGAGAAATCTGAAATATGGAGTAATACTGCATTCATTACTGGATGTGTTTATTACTAGAGCGGAGCATCACTCTGAAAAATGCTTTATGGTCATTTTGACCTATTGTTAAGTTTCTAGTGATAATCAAAGAATAATCGTATTATTTTCAAAGTTTCCTTTGCAAGGAATTATGATGTTCCAATAACCATTGTTCTAAAATTTTCTTTATCCCTATTGCAATAACACTAATATATTTTTCTTTACCCATATATAAACACAAATTCTTCAATAGTCTTGGTGTACTTTTCATTGATGGAATGACATATATTGATAGTTGTTAATTAACTTAAGCAAGAAATTTTTAATTTAGCATTCCCAAGAATCTTATAGCATGAAAAATATAAATTCTTGTCTAAACGCAAACCACTATATTAGACATAGTTGTAAGAAAATGACAGTTGCAAGATAGCTGAAAGCAATTGTCACATTGGAGCATGCAAACATGCAACTCAGTGTGTTCAGATCTCCCAAAAAGATGGAAACGAAATAATGTCAGGTACATAAAAAGTATATAAATTAAAAAATTTTTGATAAGAAAATGAAGCTTTACTTTTGTTAAGTAGTTTGAATAATGTTGTCATTCTGATAAGAAAAATGCTATTTTCTGGGATGATGTTGTATTTCAGTACATTTCTTATAGAATAGAATAGAATTTCTTATTAAGTGTAGTACATTGGCATAATTATACACCTCAACAAAAGCTGCTAATACTACACTTAATGCGTCAATAACAACATAAAATACACAAAAACTAAAAAAACATAATAACAAAAAACATGGATTCGGAATTATCAGTTTACCCAGTTTACTGCTAATTAATGATATCTTTTAAAGAACTGGAATCCTTTCCATGATGTAGAACTTATTTTAGGGATATATTGTTTAAGGAGGTAGTTATTAATTTGATTTTTAAATTTAATTCGCTTTTTGATTCGCTTTATTTCAATTGGTAAGTCATTCCATAGATCAACTGCTGAGTTTAAAAAGGAATTTTTAAGAAAATGCTTCTTGAACTTCACTTTACTGAATTTGGATGTCCTCGAATGATAAGTTGAACACGCATATAGGGGAAATTGCAGTTTACTATAAGGTGAGCGCTGGTTTGAGATATCCCAAAATTATATTAATGAAAAGTATCTTATGAAATATGAAGCATCATTAATACAATGTAAACGTTTTCCATTCTTCTTTTGTAAAAATGAATGTCTGCTGAAATTAATAATTGTTTTTCGAAATATTTTTTTGATTTTTTTAAAAAATACTTGTGGGTCATCTTGAAAAACATAAGGTTACAGAATGACGAAGTATTAATTTGCATATTTTGATAATACCTGAGCATACTTAACTATAAATATTATCAATGATAAAAAGATAAAATAGACCTTATTTAAAAGTATTTGCCAGAAAATTCCATTATCATTTGCAAAAGGATGAAGTCATTTTGCAAAATTAGCCCTATCAAGAAGGGATTTTTTCCAGATTTTTTCCAGTCACAGTTTTTCAACTTACTGAAGTCTCTAGACATTATCCCAATCTAAATGTTTCATGGTGTCAATATCTCAGACTGTTTAAGGCAAACAGTGTGAAACTAACATGAGTTTTTTGGAGTCATTATTGTTGAAAGATCAGAGGCCCAGCAAGAAAAAATATATGAGGGGGTGCATCAGCAAAATTGCTGTCCCTTGAGAATAGTTGAAACTAGAATTATTTCAGTTTACTTCTCTAAACCTACTACATGTATAGTGAAACCTTGATAGCCCATATAATAATTTCCAAAATATAAAAAATGATATATAAAACATATGTGTGTATGTTTGATGATTGGTGTATTTTAAAACACTCAGCCCTACTTGAAAAACAATGATAGCACATGTATAAAATTTGAAATTCAAACAGTTTTTTACAGGGTGATAAAAAAAAGTATCTTGAAATAGACCTTATGAATTCATATTTTGATCAGCAGAATGAGAAAAATCAAACAATACTGTCAGTCAGTCAGTCAGGCACTACGATTAATTGCAGTGGAAAAAATAATTTTCAGAGCAAAATTTTGCAAGTTTCTGATTTTGAAAATTTTGGTTTTCCATTTTTATTGTCCTAATTATAAACGTCCTAGTGTAGACAAAATGACAAAAATATCCCTCATGTAGTCTAAAGATTACATTCTAATTTGGTTACAAAGCAATTTCAACTTCAAAACAAAATTCGATTTCACGCAATCCTATTGAAATTAATCTTTTAAAATTAAAAGCGCCTTAAAGTTCCTCTACACTAATTCAATGGTACAAATACTTCTGCTGAATTATATGTTCATAAACAGATACTTAGTTGACTTTTGATTGCTTGCCAATAATGTTAACAAATCAATATAATTTGAAAATAAAATATGTAAAAAAAACCAATAGCTGTTTCTTAAACTTTAACCATCAGTTTTTTATTATACTATATATTTTCAGAGTTTCTTTCAAATATTTTTCACAATATAAAGCAAAAGTTCCTCTAGTCTGTCATCACCCATTATTGTTTTCTAACATTTCTTGATAATTCTGAGCTAACTAAGAGATCTTTCACTGAGAGCAACAGCACCTGAATGGATCTGGTTCAACAAGAAAAGCAGGAAATGTTTTTTCTATTCTGACTTCTACTAGGCAGAATTTATTTTGACCGGTTTAAGTGGCATATCTAAATGACAGTTGAATCAAAATATATTATGCCAAATAAAAAGAAATAATAAGATAAAATTCACACTTAATAAAGCATAGCAGTGGTGTATTGAATCGGGGTCGAGAAGTTCTTAAAAATTGCTTTTGATTGGCTAAATAAAGCCATTTTCGGCAAAAATTGAAATAATTTAAAAACTAAAGTCTATTTTTGAATATTTTGAAAAAAATCGTTTTGGCTTCACACACTTTTGTCACTTATTTGATCACGGAAAGTGATTCATCCGCCCCTGAAACATAGGATAGGCTATGTTTCAACTTGTTGACTCTATGGAATTGGATAAAAATAAGTTAAGCCTACTAAAGGTTAACAATATTCTTAAGGCTAGAAGTAAAAATGCAGATTTGTAATACAAAATTTAAATGTACACTTTTCAAATCGAGGACTGCTTAGAAAAAAAGTTAAATAAAATTATTTAGACCTCATAAATGAGTTCCTTTAAAAACAAGTTAAGCTACGTTAATGCTAACCTTTCATTTAGATTAGAAGAATAGAACAAATCCAATATCTCGAAAATATAAATAATGTGTAGTCCTTGTAATGACTGAGATTCAAGAATTACATTTACAGAGAAAACGCAAATCTCTTATTCATATTTATATTTCAAAAAAATGTTTAAAGATATAGACATACTGCATTGTAAATCAAGATAATGAATGGAAAATAAATGTGACGCAACATCTGTTAAACGGTCATTTCGCTACCCCCTGAGAAAAAATATTCGGGGTGCATCACCCCCGGTTAGCTAGGCCCCTGACTAAGATATTAAAATTAGCTTAAGTTAATCCTTCCTGGGGTTGATCTTCCATAGAAAATGCAAATAAAATACGTATATTTCCATTAGCATTTGCACATACAATTTCAAATTAGTTTACAAATAATGATAATGTTACAAGGGTTAAAATCAGTAGCTATAGATTGTTATAATTGCATTTGAGGGAGCACACGTTTTTTTAGGAATAAGTTAAATTTAGAGATTTGTAATTTAAATTTACATAAATATTTTAAATTTGATAATTAAAGCTAAAACATAACCAAAAATGTCAAGATTAATATAATTGTAAGAAGTGCAACCAAACGACCTTTCCATATTTTTTAGTCAGAAACCATGGATATATAAATGCAGGCTATTACACATATTTTTATTTACAAAATAATTTGAAAAATTCTTCACGCAAAAATTTTGTTGCCAAAATGTAATAAAAGAAATTTACTGTGCAATTTAGAATGGCAAATAGCCCTCCTACACATATACAAAAGTTTTGTATGTTAACATTGTAAGGATTTTTTCTTCGAAACTGATATCCAATGTTAGCAGATATATCAGCCCCTAGCAACATTAGCATGAACGTGATGGAAATCAATAATAACAAAAATGCCATTGTTTTCTCTGTTTTTCCGTTTTTTCTTTTTGAACTAAATCTGATAACACCAACTATTACCAACACATTTCCAACCATGACCAAAGTGATTGGTAAAGTGGCTATCAAAATATAGTAGTAAATAACATGGAATATGTTAAAAAAATTACGTGTTTCATCTTCAATGCAACTATTATCAATAAAACGGAAATAATGCAAAATCGGAATATTCGCTACAACGGCGACAATGGATATAACGAAGCATGCGCCTTTCGCGTTTTTTAAGCTGCTGAAATTACGATAGAACACTGGAAAAATTAAACATGTAACTCTTTCATAAGTCAAAAAGGTGATCTGCCAAATACTGCCAAACCAAATTATTCGCGATGTAAACATAGTAAACACACATGAGAAATGATTAAAATCCACCAATTTGATACCTAAATACAATAGAGTAATCTGATGTTTGCAAGCTCGTGCTCTAAAACCCGAAATATTTTCAAACCCGGTCTTACTATAGCTTTCGAAAAATACATCGCATAAATGCCTAGTGCAAAAATATCTCATACACGCTGGGTTTGAATTGGCCATTAGCGTATAATAGCCATTGTAAATTTATAAATTTAAGGACTAAACCCCGAGGAGAGTACCCAGCCTCTACTCTGATGAGGAAAACTATTATATATATATATATATATATATATATTTGCATAGAAATTCCTACATGTAATGTAGTTGATAAATTCATTATTCTTATGGATTTATAACTATTGAAAATACTAATAGGGGAATTGAAAAGTCTGTGCGCATTGACATTCTAGTCAAAACAGAAAAGTTGATATTAATTACGCCCAACTATTCAATTTGAGGTCTACTATTTCATATATCTACTCTTCATCTTCAGTGTCATATTTTTCTAATTAAATTTCAACGTAGTAAACGGAACTAGCATAATGAACGCATATATGTTATAAATGCCTTTATAGGCATTACTAAGGTCAGCTGATACACTTATGTGCTGTGTAGTTGAGTAGATGAGGGGAATTTTGTACACAGTCTGTTGTCATGTTAACTAATCCTAGTTTCAATAAGAAACATTTCTTTAGGATGATCTTTAGAAATTTCTTTCCTTCTTATCCCTTAGTAACTCCAACCAAAAAACGTAGGCTCAATCTTTGCCAGCCTGAATGATGCCTTACCCACTTAATTCCAACTGGGCACATTTCTTTGACGCTTTTTAAGAAATTTTTTACAATTTTTGAGGCATGTTAGACTAAAGGTGGGTATGTTAGCAACTTCTAATAAAATCTGCTCACTTAAATTGAAAATTCTAAATTGAGTTTTTCAAGGGTATATAATACTAATGTACAATTTCAAAGCATTGCTTAGGAAATTCCCTACAATTGTTACGTAATAGTATATTTTTTCAATTTCAATCCATTTTTTCCAATAAATCAATCAATAACTCAATCCAGACTATCGCAGGTCCATCTCCGATTTCAAATCCTGCTAACAGAAGAAAGAACAGGACGGATTATCATTCCGTATTAAGACTGTGCTGTCACAAAATATGTTTAGTCACATTTTGTAGCTTACCATAATTGGAATTAAATACTTTATTTCTGTATTGTTTTAATAGTTTTGCTATGCAATTCACCATATTTCACTACAAGTGAAAAATACAAAAAAATTTGTTCAAATTATGTTCACATTAGTAAAATATAACTTCATAAAGATTTCATTCAGACAAGATATAGCTATGAGGCTCTTTCTTCAAATAGCCGCAAACTCTAGTCATCAGCTATACCATTTGATTCCCCCAACTTCACCTAGGTCTGCTAAATTTCAATATTCAAAAACGGAGAATGCAGTGGTGGAAGCATAATATATTTTTGGGTAATCAAACTGTGCAGTACACTCGCAAAAGCCAATATAATATTAATTTTCTAGACACGACAATATATATATATATATATATATATATATATATATATGGTCACGAAATATATGCGCACAATTACACATTAACAATTTACTTCATAGAGTATGAATACACATTTCAACGTAAATGTCAGTAAAAAATATGATTTTAGAATTGCATTGCAGTAAAAATATTCATGAATTTTCATATTTTACATTTTAATATAAAAAATTTACAAAATTCACATAAGGAAGTGAAAAGAAATAATGTATTACCAAATAATTGAAGAAGACCAAATCGAAGTCCGCCGCTAACAGATGTTAGCAAATCCCAATGAGCAAGACCACTTATTAAAATAATGAATGATGATTTTTTAGGTAAATTTTTACAGGTAATTACAATCAAAGTATTAAAGAGTAAGCCACAACTTCCCAGTGTAAAACATGCGGTATTTATTGCTGGAAGGTTTTTGATTGCCCAAACCTCAATTTCCGATGCGTTTTGTAACATTAAAGTGTAAAAAATAGTAGATTAAGCATCATATTTAAGCAAATTTCTGTTAACAAACTCATTTTATTGGTGAATAACTGTTGAATTTTTTACCAATCACAATTGCATAATATATTTTACACGATTTAATTAGTTGAATTGCAGAAACTTAGAAGCAACTATTTGTAAATAGACATAAGCATATATTATATCAATTAAGCTAATTTATGAACGTAATCCTACTCTGCAATATGTGTTCAATGTTTTGATTCATTAAAACGTTTTAGCATCCAAACAGGTTTCTTTGAGTAAATTTTTATATTCCTTTAAATTTCATGCATTTTTCACATTTTTTTGATTTTTCCATAAATTGACATCTTTAAACAATGTAAGAGTTTCTAAATGAAATTGAATTTAACATATTCACTTAAAATGTAAGTTAGCTGCTTGTTCAGAGTAACTAAATGCTTAAGAAATTCGTAGTACTAATTTAATTATTAAAGTGTTTGCATAGTAAAACTAAACTATTGAATCGCATTAGAACTTCTTAGGAAGCCATTTTCAAATAATGTAATATATTTTACCTACTTTTTGTAGGTTTAATTAAATTGTGTTGTCAATGAGCAGTTTAAATACACTGTTCCCTCGTTCTTGCTATTGTATATTTAACCCATCAACCGATTACATGCATATGTGTAATGATTAGTTACAAATGCAAAAAGGGGAAACTACTTACCTTGTGAAATTGCTTTTATTTACCTCAGATATTGAATAATTGCTGCCATGTATATAATTTTGCCCTTAGCGAATGGTGTAAATGCTAGATCTGAGTCTCTCTCCAAACCCAGACATGGTATTACTTTGGACTGTTCAATTTGTTGATCTTGAATTACTAGTTTTTAAAGAAATATTTCTGGAGAGTTTCTATGTTCACTTGATGCGTATGCAATGAATTGGTTTATTAAATGTTTATTGTTAACTTATCTTATAAAAAATAACGTTATACTATTTGCATTTTTGAAGTTTTGTGGCAGTATTACTCAACTATTGTTTGCATGAGATGCAGGCATTGTCAGCACATTGCTATAATTCGCATGTGACATTTTTTGTGATATTATTAACACATACACCGTAAATATAACGCTACCTATTACACTACCCTGCGGTACTCTATTATGTGTATAAAAATAATTAAAAAAAGTATTCTCGATAACAACACGTTATTTCCTATTACTAATATAAGTGCTTATTAAGGTTCCTGATGGAGCGAAGACCAAATCCAAAAGCTTGTAATTTTTCTTGAAAATAATTTGGCTAACCCTATCAAAAGCCTTACTCAAGTTTTGAGTACCACTGCAGTTTAAGAATTTCTGCTTAGTGGAAGCCGAATGTTTTTTGTCATTGATAGCAATGCATCAGTTCAGTGGTGATTTAGAAGGGAGGGGCGTCTCCTTACATTGCACTCGCACAAGACTAACTCAGAGATGACAGACTGCATATCGACTACCATACAAATGCCTCTATGCTACAAGATAAAAGAATGCAATCAGAAGCGGTCAATTGTCTTTTTTCATGCATTCAAGCTAATACTGTACGTCAAAGCAGTGGTGTGGGTTGCGATTATGCTTTCCAAATTGGTCCCGCTGCACTGCTTTAAGCATTCGTCGGAGTTAGCTATTCCTTATGTTAGTAACAACGCTGATGATATTTTTCAGTTTTAAAGAATGATTGAAATAATTCACTAAAAACCATCTCTAACAACAATTTGGTGATAAATCCCTTAAAATTAGCAAGATTTCACGATTTGCTGGATAGCAAAGATGTACACACAATATGTGCAAACTGTAAAAATTATCTGCACTTCTCAAACTTTTCGGTGATTAGCACACAGATCGACCAGTTAACAATAAAAAACGCACAAAGCACATGCATCGAAGGCAATTTTAACACAATTGTATTTGTCGAGGATCTCACTAAAGATTGCATGCAGCCAGCTAAAATTTCTTATTGAGTCTCGTCAAAAGCCATTTGTTACAATTATGCGTGCTCGGCAAACAACCAACATAACACAATAGCAAAAGCAGACACACTACAACAACAGAACCATAAGTGCATTTATAAGATGTTTGCTTACAATTGGGTTCAAGGGTACCAAATTATATTTGTAATTTATGTGTATATGCTAATGTCTGAATTCACTATTCAATTTGGTTAATAATGGCTAATTTCAGCACAATTAATTTCATTACGGCACCAGAAATAAATGTACGGGAGTAAATTTCACAAAAGTGGACTGGGCCAGAGACTGAAAAACAATTCTCTATTTTCAATTACACAATCTTTTACCCTCAAACCGACAGTAGTATAATGGTTGTGTATGTTAGGAATGAAAAATGATTTGAAGAATATTTCGTAATTAATCCCAGTAGTATAAAATGAATGAATTTCTCAAAAATTAAAAAATTTTCCATTTTTTGTATTTTACCGAGAAATCCCGAATTTGAAGTGCCGTCAAGGGCGCTTCCCAATTAGATATAAGACTCATATTCTAATATTTTACATATAATGCTTTTATACCCATTTTCAAATTTTTAGAGGATGTGCAACTTGATAGAGGCAATTTTGATTTTCTTTGAAGGTCATATATATATATATATATATATATATATATATATATATATGTTCATATGCAGCCCCGCTAAGAGATGAAAATGGGTGGGGTCTAACCATTGAAAAACTTCACTGTGAGAAAATGGGAAAAAATCTGCATAAACTATCTGCAACAGTGCTCGCAAATCAACCTAAATGCAATGAATACTATTTACATTTATATAAACAATGTATTCGCCCACAATGACCCTTTCTCTTTGACATCAAACACCCCAAATTTTGAAATCTGGAAATAGTACTTTTACTAACACCAGTCTGTTCAGCAATTTGCCTCACAGTGAGAGTTCCAAGTCGTAGCAATGCCTCAATTTCACTCCGTTTTGAAGAAATTATATCTGGACCAAGGCATGATTAGGAGTATAACGAAAAGTAGCTGCTAGTAATAAGTATAAATCCAATAGCCTAGAAAATAATGATTTCCCGCCAAATATGCTATAATATTAATTTAATGATACAAATATACAACCACAGTTTAGCTTTGAAGGTATTAGTAAACAAAAACCACAAGTGGTTATTGTTGTCCCAAGTAATTTGACACAACCTAAAACTAGATTTTTGCTGCTGGCATTACCATTTTTGAGCAAATGATAGGCATAACAGAGTAAATATATTTATTTTCATCCAAGATTATCAAAACCACAATAAAATCTTAAGTACAGCTTAAACTCTTTTTGTAGATTAACAAAATAAGCAAATTCTGCATTGTCCCAAGTAATTTGACGCCTACTGTATATATATATATATATATATACGCTGTGGCCCTTGACTTTGTCGAGTGAAGTGGCCACAGCGTATCTGTTAAATCCAAACTAAGATTTATTCATTATTGCAAATATGTTTATGCGAACACATTCCCTGACATGTGCTGCACTTTCTTCTGTTGGTTTTATACCACTCCATTCATATTGCACTCAGCTATACAAAGTAGACCAAAAATGTAGATTACTACATATAAATACGCTGTGACCATAATATATTATTAATGTGTTATATTATGGAAATACGTCTCTTAATAACAAATGTCAAAGTATNATACATATATATATATATATATATATATATATATAACAGAATTTTAGTCAGTGGGTTCATTTTTTTGATAGATCTGATTGGTTTAAAACTTAACTCAACATAGCAAATTCACCATGCATGGTAACTCAGCATTATTTGTTCAACAACTTGGGTAATCGCAGGCAGCTGTCAGAGCTTATGAAAGAACAAATCAAATACTGGTTTCGTCAAGAGAGTATTGAGGTTGTGGACTTGGCTGGACTTTTAACAGTCCAGACCTCACTCCAATTGAAGGCTTGTGTGGAATGGTCAAACGAAGGATTGAAAAATTGCAACCAACCACATTGAAGGAACTGAAGAAGACTATCAGATATTTTGTGTCGACATTGAACAAAAGAGGAATGTGAAAGACTAGTGAATTCAATGCCTTTAAGGGTAGCCACAGTAATGCAAATCAAAGGGTATCCAACAGAGTACTGAACATTTTCGTGATACATGTACGCTCTGTTATTTGCGCAGTGAACATCATTTTTGTAATTAGCAATGACTATAAAGCGGCGTTTGTGTTACAAAATATATATTATAAAACATTTAATGTTGCCAAAGCTGTATTTTTACTATAAATTATTTACAAAATTAGCTTGCCTAAGATATACTGTATATGTTATACTCATAACAAAAGGTCAAACATATTTTTCTATTATTTGAACTCCATAACAATAAACTACTGAAAACCTATCAAGGACAAGGTAGAAGTTTGAGATAATCTCTGAATATATGCTCATAATAATTTTAAAAACAATAAAATATAAGATTTTTCTGATTATTATAAGCGTTTGTCGGCTACTGTATCTGTTTTCTCAAGTGGTACACTATCATCCGTGGTATCCTCAGAAAATTAATTTCCACAATCTTCAAGGGAAGGTGCATTCACACCATCTAAATTACAAAACTAAAAAGAGCCACTGATTGTTACAACAAACTAGAAATTGATAACTTGAACTGCTTTGCTACATAGATGGCATAAAACTTTCAAACTTAATGTTGGTGTATCTATAACATTTGTACTAAGCAGTTTTATTTGCAATGATGACTAAAGCAATGATTCACATTTTCAACAGATAATGTCATTATTGTTAAAAAACACACACTTTGTACATATTTGTTAGATAAAGTTTTAAAAGAAATATCAAGAGCTACTTTTAACAAAGATATTCAAGTCTATATGTCAAGTATTCTATTAAAGAAAGATCTTAAAAGCTTTCCCTAAAACCTTTAATTAATCAAATATATTTTTATGAACAATAAATAGTTCGAGCTTTACAACATTTTATTTAAAACTAAGTAAATTGCATATTTGCGTGTGTATGTGGGGGGGGGGGGGGG
>CABFPE010000199.1:525065-539968 GCA_900660155.1 Hofstenia miamia | reverse complement strand
ACATCATACTGCCCAGTCACCTAAACAGTGATGGTTATTACCTGAGTACTTAATTAACGTAACTAGTTAATAAGAAAGAGAAATTTGATGGATCAACAAATGGGTAACACCTCACCCGCAGTTTACTAAGCATCCCTTAGCAGTGATTAAACACGGCGTAACAAGCTAGGTGGAGGATGTTACATTACTGATGAAGTTTGTGCCATAGCATTAGATTTGGTGAACAAGGTGTGCCAGTCTGTTTGTGACTGGATTTCCAAATGTATTGAACATGATGGTCATCATTTTGTTCATTCTCTATTAACACTTTCTTGTTTTATGATTAATCTTTTTGGACATTATAACCTCAGTAAGTTGTTTTAGATTTGCTACACTGTATATTTTACTATGAATGATTTGTTTTTTTATTCCTACTCTTATGAATAAAGTTAGATTTCTCATAAAATGAAGCGTCTGGTTACTTTTGTTACACCCTGTATGTGATCATTCCAAGTTCTTCACCAGTAAAATTTAACAATTTAAATTTGTTCAGTATTTTATTTTTGCTAAATATAGTATAATCCAATTTTTTTTAAATTAAGATTCTTTTATTTAAAGTGCACCATTCATTAACATAATGTCTTATTTAAGGAAATTGTTTGATGGACTAGTAATAATGAGATCTTTAGCATAAAAAATATCAAAAAGTACTTGTGCAAAAATCAGGCAAGTCATAGATGAAAATCAAAAACAATGTCACAAATAATGTAAAATCAGTGGCTAGGGACTATTGTGGTATTACCAAAAAACTAATTGACTGTAGAAGGTTAGAAATGAGGCCTTAATAGAACAGCCACAATTCTACTGAAATAACAATAATAGATCTAACAAACAACATTGGTAATTCATCCGCTGTAACTTGTAACTGGTTAGGTAAACATCCAGGATGACCAATTCATATGATTTCCAGCCAGACTGCTACCTGAGGGGAAGGCAGCTTGTGATTTGAGTGTGTGGTTGTATCCTAATTATCTCATTATTTAATTTCTGTCTCAATTCAAATATAACAGTCTCATAGTGGTTCTTATTTCTCATCTCACTATTAAATGGCACATAATTGCTGTGCATTCATGTTAACTAGCAGTATAGTATCATCACAGTGTATAATAATTATTGGTGCATGTAAGAAATGAACAAGGGTCTTATTTTCCCTATGCCTAGCCATAACTTTATATGGTCCACAATTTAGGCTGTTAACTGTCTGAAAGCTATGCGTCAAATCAGTTCACAGTTAACAGGACTCTTGAATTGTCACTGTTACTTAAGCAATCATTATTATAAAAATGATATGATTAAGCAGAAAAGTAAATATTGAAGAGAGTTGAACATGTTGGGGTGAGATAAGCTCTTGTAAACTCTATTGCTTGATTGCTACATTGGTTGCCCTATTTATACAAAGTTTCAATAATAACCTGTCTTTGTTTACAATTTCAAATCATACAATCATGTTCCCTTGCACATTCAATTTAGCAACAAACAACATGTAATACATCAATGAGGGGACAAATTAATAGCAACATAAACTATTCTCAAAATTATCAAGATGATGTGGAAGTGATGTAATCACTACAAATTACAAAATTAGAAAGTCAGAATTTGATCAAATTTAAAAATAAAATTCAAATGTCCCCAAGTGAGTCTACACTAAGTATGATTGGTGCATCAGTGCCTCCACACCCCCTTTGCTCAATTTAATTCTGTGGCAGTAACTAGAGGAGTGGCCCAGAGACTAGTTTTGAGTGGCTTTGACTAGCTCAACAGTGAGGAGCTTGTCCCAAGTCTGTACCTTGGCATATTGTGGAGTCCATGTTAACTGCATAAGGACCTCCCTTTGTGTGACCACTTCATTGCAGAGCTGAAAGAATTGCAGTGACTATATAGATTGTTCAGCCTTCAAGTGAAGGTATTGTAGAAGCATTGGTACAAGCAGAGCCCCTTTAGCTTAATTAAGAGAGTCATGAGCATGTCTGTGTCCAAAGTGTGCACATCTCTGGCATCAATTCTCATGTCAGGGTAGAAGTGTACAAAAACTTCTTGTAAAGAACCCATTTGCATGGTGTAGTCAACAAACAAGAAGCAGAACTCCTGGATTTGCTGGAGGGTCATCTCTGGATCAGACAGGTCAGCTGTCAACATTGTAATGATTTTGATGCATTGGGTCACGTCATAATATGGAGTTATTGTCTCTATGTTGTTTATCCACATCAGATTGCCTGATGCCTGAAAAAGTACCAGAACCTTGGGGTTTAGCTGTGCAATCTTCTTGTGAATCTTTCTGATTAGTTCATGGATGGGTAGTCCTTAGGTAAAAATATCATGAATTGCTAACTTGCCATCTACAAAAACATGCTCTTGATTATTGCCATTGATGAGTTGGTTGTGAATTACTTTATAATCGTCCTTTTGACTCATCCACTTGGCATCTCTGCTGTTACTAACATAGTTCAGTTTGTCAGAGAGGTGGGCAGTGACCTTTTTCTTCCTTTTCTTCAATCTCCTCTTTGGTAATATAAGTGGTGTCTCAATCCACAGTGGCGGGATACATAAAAGATTGTTCTTGTCCACTCTCTTCTCCAGTTGTGTAAAATTAAGCTCTTCTTGTAGGCTGGCAGTTCCAATGGTAATGGGGTAGTTGATACAAGTTTCCATGATGGTATCCCAGAATCCTTGTAATCTGTGGGGACATAGCTGATCAATTTCATAATTGTTGATCTTGACATGAGCTGTGGTGCACTCTACATGTAGGGCCATGCATCACCCTGGCAATAGTAAGAGCATGGGCTCTTCCTTTGTGAACATTTCCATAAGGCACCATTTCATCATGCCCAAGATGTTTTATCCTTTGATTCTACAAGCAGGCATTCTTGTATAGCAAGGTCCTCTGTTAACTCCTCCAGGTGGTGCTCAATGGTAAGTATTCTTTCCTCCTCCATGATCAACCACTGGGGGTTGGCTTTGGCAATGACAGGGGGCCTCCTAATTTCTCGATGTTAACATGCTCAATAAGGTCTCTAATTTTTGGTGATAGTTGCAGTATGGAGGTATTAAGTAGCTCCTCTTCCCTGTAGAGTTGCTCTGGGGTCTTCATTACCTGTTCCAATATTGTGATGGGTATGAGTTTATCATCCTTCTGTACTTTTCTTGTGATCTCAATAAATTGATTATAGCCACACTCTGGATAACTGAGCCTTTTCAAGTGTAAGAATATCTCTGATTTCTCTTCCACACTATTCACTCTCAGCAACTCTCAAAATTTGGTGGTAGATGCCAGTAGGCACTCAATCATATTTTGTGTGCACAGTGGACCATCTTGCAGACTGAAAATCATGAATTTTGTATTGGTGGTTGCACCCCACATGAATTTTTTAAGAGTGTCAGAGAAAATGTTTATGTCTGATGGATAAATTCCAAGGCGCTGACATATTGTCATAATCAACATCTTGCCAGTTACACTACATGCCCCCACCAGTCAGGCATAATACTTTTCAAATCTCTCCATGGGCCATTTTGATTTTTCAGGTGATTATGGTGGTGCACAGCAGTGAATTAGCCAATTTGTAACTCTCCACACAAGTGGAGAGACCATGATCTCATGCAGTGATTTCTTTGCTAATGTGATCCTGGTGTTCACATCAATGGGCAGAGCAAGGGTGGGTGTCTTTGTTAGAAATATAGCAAGAACCCATATAGCTCCTCTTGCAAAAATGTCTGGCATGTTGTGCTCTGAAAAGAGTTGCTCCTTGTAGTTCTTGCACTCTTGTGTGTCATAGAACAAACACACTTCATTTAAGACTCTTTCAACCAAATGGTGGTATTGTGATGATGGGCTCCTGATCTCCAAGATGGGCCACTCTGTTTCTGGATTCTGATCCACTTTGAGGGTGGCTGGACTTTGGGAAAAGTCAAAGCTGGCGCATAATTCTGTGGCTCTTGTGAGTGTGTGTGTATTCAGATCAATACTCTCTAGCATTTGAGCTTGAATAGCAGTGTCTATGATGAGCTTTTGATCTACAGCAAGTTGGTGAGTGGGATGCACTTGCAAAGAAGCAAGTCAGTGTAGATCAGCTTGGTAAAAGACAGTAGATTGGTGTGATACATTGGCACTGGCCTGTATGTCTCAGGGTAAATGATAGTGCATGGAGCACTATTACTAGTCAGATCTTCTCCACTTTTGCCAAATGATAGGCAATCTTGATGTTTTCCATGGTATTGGGTTTTGTGACCTTGTATACCCTTAGAAAGTAAATTATCAGTAAGTTGGGGAAGTTGATATTAATGCAATCATGTAGCATCATCCAAATATTCGGAAATAAGCTGCAAATGTCGCAGAAGAGAATAAGATCAAAAAGGAGTTGATTAAAAATATTACAATTAGATCAGTTGCTCTTATTTCAGATTAATTTTTAAAATGCAACCAAGAATAAAATATGTGTCAAAAAAGAGATATTTGTATCTGTCAATAAAAATACTTTTGACTAAAAGACACTTATGTTATTTTATAGCCGCCATCTTGGCAAAAATTTAAATTTGAATTGACAGGTACTTCTTTTGGAATTACTATAAATACATTGAAACTTATTGTAAGAGTTTGATAAAGAATTTTACTTAGAATTCTTATTTTTCATCTTATTAATGGTTTGATTATTTAATACAATGTTGAGCTAATCAAGTGGTGTTTAGTAGTGGTCTGGATACATCACAGGGAACGATTCTAGGGTCCCTGTGCCAGATCATGAAAGTGCACTTATGTTAGGTGTAGGGGTTTTCTCTTGATTAGCTGACTAGCATTTCCTTTCTACATGTATTAGATGACTAACTGTCAACAAATGGTTGGATAACCAAACCCTAGGAATTATCTTAATATTATTTTAGATCTAAATTTATGACCTATAATGGACCAATAAAATGACCATACATGTAGTAATTATAAATGTAGGTTAGGAAGTTGTTTGAATAGAATTTATTTANTGATTCATTTAAAATATTCGCAAATCTCAATGATATATAATAATAATTAATCTTAAAACAGTGTATCACGCAGAGTAAAGTCATTGATGACACAAGAATAGTGGCCATAGATAAGATCAAACCAAAAATGACAACATGCAACTGAATGCATAAGCATCAACTTAATTAGAATAATCTAGATTAATCGAGCACGCTGTTTCTGATTAATCTAATCTACTTCACCAACACAATAGATTAATCAATTAGATTAATCTCGATTAATCACATTGACGATTAATCATGTTGGATCCTTGTATGAAAGTGCACAGAAGTTAGGCATAGGGGGGTTTTCTCTTGATTAGCTGACTAGCATTTCCTTTCTACATGTATTAGATGACTAACTGTCAACAAATGGTTGGATAACCAAACCCTAGGAATTATCTTAATATTATTTTAGATCAAATTTAATGCCCTATAATGAACCAAAAAATGACCCTACATGTAATTAATTATAAATGTAGGTTAGGAAGTTGTTTGAACAGAATATATTTAAATAAGCCAATATATTTTGGTAATGGCTACATGTAATATTTAATGAACAACTAGTAACAGTTCAGGTTGCAAATAGATATAACACTTTCACACAATAGAGTTTAAGTTGAGTTGTGTCATGTCTTGAGTAAGCACTGAGCTAATGTAGGGTACACATAAGCTATATTGATTGAGCTGAGAAGTGGCACTCAAGCATTGGATGGAACAGTGAAACTGGATGTGGAGATCTGCTTCAGGCAGATGCCCACTAGAAGATCATTATGGAGGTTACCACATGGCTTCATCACCTAAAAAGTGAACAGGTAAACCAAGGTTACATAAGCTAACAGAAGAAACTAGTCAAGGAGTAACAACAAGTAAATCCTTACCCACAATAACACAGCTAACATTATAAAGTAACAGTAGACAAATAGTGATAATGCCTGGTAGAGGATATTACAATCAAACTTCTGAATACCTCTCCAATTGTTGATAAATTGGCAGAGGTTTGTGAGGGTAAAGTCTTTGTGAAACAATGTGTGTACCATACTTCTCCAGAATTTTTCAGCCCAGTCCTTCATACATCTTGGTGTCATAAAGAATAAGTGCATTAACTTGAGGTCTTTTTTCTGTGTCCATTACAAACAGTATTACATCAATCAAACTGGTGAGTGTCTTGTGGTTGTAGTTCCACCTAATCTTGTTCTGTCTTTCTTTGGATATGTTGTCCCTGACAAAGTGTGTGGCAGGCCTTGTTGCTATAAAGTATGGGTAGATGGTCTCATCACTGATCTTTGACATTTTCTTTCTTCTTTCTTCAATCTTGTGTGAATGAACAGTGGAGGCAGCTGAGGTTGAATCAAAAGAAGTTGAGGGGGCTAATGAGTCACTAATTGGGCTCTTATTTGCATTAGTTATGTCACTAAAAAGGGCATCATTGTTTGAAATTTTAGAGTCCATGGGCAGCTCTTCCTGTGCACATTTAGATACACATCTCCCCACATAGTAGCAAGATGGAGTTGCGGGTATGCTCTCTGCTCTCCTCATTGTCAGGGCCAGGCATTACCCTGACAAAGTCAGAATTGGCTCAGCACCATTGTGACGTCCTCTTTTTCAATCACTTGCCCCTTCAGGTAGAGATATGCTTCTCCCTTGCCTAGTTGGAGCATCTGAACCCTCTCTAATGTCCAATCTCCAGCATTGTAGAGGCTCTGGTGGATCTTGTTTCTTGCTGTGAGGAATCATCCCTAAACAAATTATTAAGGTTAAGGTCCCAGGTACTGGGATTGGTAAGAGCAATCTCTCTAGCCCTACATTGGGGCTGTACTAATGTATTATTTAAATCAATATCAGTAATATTAGTATCATAGTACTCAGGCTCATTAAAGTCCTCTTCAGGAAATTTGGTTAAATTATCATATTTCTCATATACATCCATGCTGTTATTGACTAATGTAATTTCAGGGTTGTCATCTAAAATCATGTGTTCAATATCCTTGGTGGCTCTTTTGAGCCTTTGAAAGTGAACTACTTTTCCATTGTTAAGCATATATTTGTTATGATCTAGAACTTTTTTGATAGTGAAGGGTCCCTGCCAATTGGTGACTAACTTTCACACTTCATTCTGGTTGATGACAGGGCATGGAAAATATGCAAACACTTTGTCACCATGCTTATGCAGCTCACCATAAAGCTTTTGATTGAAATTTCTTTTCTGCTGGATGACGGACTGGCCTGTATTGTGGCATACAGTCAGGTGGATCCAAAGCATTTCATGCATTAATCACTCTATGTACTTGTCTACACTGATATCATGATACTTTGGGAACATCATTGATAAAGGTGTTAATGCTTCCCTTCCAAACATGGCATGGAAGGGGCTTACTCTGGTGGTTGTATGAACAGAGGTGTAATAGAAATACTCAACAGCCTCAATGACACATGGCCATTGACTTCCAGCTGCTCATGCCAGAGCTACTCTTAATAATTTAATTAGTGTCCAATAAAGACATTCCACCAGGGTGTTTTACTGGGGATGGTAGGTGGTGGTGAATTCGTGGATTATCTCCATCTCTTGGCTAAGTGCTGTTATTAGATTATTCTTGAATTGGGGACCTTTGTCAGATACCAGCTTCTCCATAGACCTGAACTTGAGAATCCACTCCTTCATGACTTTCTCTGCTATTCATTCCACAGTGGTACTATTGAGCAGGATGGTGCACATGTATTTTGTGAAATTGTCAACCATGACCAGCATGTACTGATAGCTGTCATTGCTGCATGACAATTTCTCAAGGTCCATGTGGACAATATTATTTGGCCTTTCAGTGGGTCAGCTATCAAGGGCTGCTCATTGCTCCAGAAAGTTACTGGGATTCTGTAGAAGGCATGCCTCACACTTATTGATTACATCAATTACTGTGGCTCTAATACCAATCATCATGTATCTTGTGTTAAACATCTTTTCCATCTGGATGATGCCCAGGTGACCACCCTCATGGACTTGCCTAACTAGATCACATCAGTGTAATTCTGGGACAGCCAGTTGATTGTTCTTTCTCTTAGTGTAGAGGAGGCCTTGCTCACTGATCTGCCAGTTGTACTTTTGAAATATTGATTGGTTAGTGGATCCATTATAAAAAGAGGATCTGCAAGTCTGTGCAAAATTTTGGACAATACCTTATAGCATTCCTAGTGATAGATTATCTCTTCAGCAGTTATTTCTTCTTGCACAAGGATGGGCAAGACCACTCTGTCCTGACAGTCAGCATTGATCTCAGGTAGTGTTTCATATTCTGTTAACAGAATGAATCTGAACTGCATTCATTCCCCTGCCAGCTTCTTTTGATCATGCTCATAACTGGGAAGGGCTGTCCAGTAGTTGGCATTGAGGTAGAGCTTCCCAGGTCAGTGCTGGATGGTGAATGAAAAATCATTGAGGTACTCAATCAACCTGGCTACTATATTTGACTTGTTTCTGGAGAACTTTTTGAGCCAGGCAAGAGTGCTATTATGAGTGTGTAACACAAAAGGTGTCCTAAGATAAAGTATCAAAATTTCTTTAGCAATTTTACCACTGTGAGCATCTCACTATTTGTAGCTCCTTAATTCCCCTCCACAGCTCATAGTTTGTGGCTAAAATACTGGATGGGGCTCTCCACCCTATTGACCATTTGACTAAGCACACCACTTATGGTGAAAGTGCTGGCATCACAGTCTACTATAAAACTCTTTAAATTGTCAGGAGTATTGAGAGTAGGAATTTTCTTGAGTTCCTTCTTTATTTGGTCAAGACTCTCCTGCTCCTGACATGTCCAGCTAAACTTGACTGACTTTTTTAATAGATGAGAGATGGTTTTGGTCTTCTCTGCCAAATCAGGAATAAACATCCTGTAGTAGTTTACAAAACCCATGAGCCTCTGGATGTCTTTCCAGCTTTTTGTCATCTCTATCTGATCAAGGAAATCCTTTGCATCTGTCTCAATTGAAATCTTGCCAGTTTTGATTATGTGCCCCAAAAAAGTATCTTTGTTCTGGACCAGAGCACACTTGTTGCTGTTGAGTCAGAGTCCAGCATTTTGGAGTAGTTTAAAGGTGTTCTGAGAAGGTATTGCTAGTGACTAAGATGTCATCAATGTATGCCAATATACCCAGCTCTAAAACATTAGCATCATTCTTAAGCACCTTTGTTACATACCTCTGAAAGGTCACTGGACTGTTGCATAAGCCAAAAGCCCTGTATCACCACTCATAGAGACCATAAGGAGTGATAAAGAATGTCAGATTCTTTCATAGGGACCTGCCAGTAGGCCTTGCACAGGTCAAGCCACAAGAAGAACTTGTACTTACTGGCGTCATATAGAAGGTCCTCTATCCTTGGAATAGGGTAGGCATCTTTTATCATTATATTGCTTAGCTTATGGAAACCAATGCACAAGCAATACTTTTCCCCTTGCTTAATGAAGACAGGGGGTGCCACGTAGGGGCTGTTACTCCCCTGTATAATGCCACTCTCCAGGAGATCACTCAGAACTTTCTTGTAGGCCTCTTCTTAGGCCTTCTGGAACTTGCTGTACTGGTAGTTGAATCAGCTTATTGGTCTTCCTCTTGATTGAATGCTTCTCTCCAATGGCCCAACCCATGCTTATTGCTCCATAGTTGAAAACCTTGCTCTTCCACAGAAGCAGTGACATCAGTGCTTGCCACTCTTCCTCACTAAGGTGCAGATGTGTTTCCCTTGTCACTGATGGAATTTTAACAGTTTCAGGAGGCTCATCCATGTTGTGGATGGTGGTAAATACAGGCAAACAATCAGTGGACATAGTAGTCAACTTGTCAGGCACTGCCATAATCATAAGCTTAGCAGCATCAACCTGAATCAGAGACTTAGAGCTGTTCAGTACAGTGACGTAGGTTTTTCCATGCCTGACATGGCATAGATCTGGCAATAGGTTAATACCTCTCAGGCAGTTTCCTTTGGGCCTGGCTATTATTACATCTCCATTGTAGTGTTGGTAGGAAAACACGGGGACACAAGTCCATTGATGATGAACATAGGTTTAGTGAAGTTGAAGAAGATTTCTACCTCAGGGACCATTGCCAACTGGGTGGCCTCATGGTCCTTTATGGAGATCATTTTATTTTGAAAATTGATTATGCAAGAATTGCATTCAAGAAAATCATTCCCCAAGATGATGTTGTTTGGTAGAGTATGATCAGAGGTGTCTACTACCACCAAATCAACTTGAAACAGTTTGTTGTTAATTCACATGTCCATATCATTTACTTTTCCTCCGAGGGAGATCTTGTTCCCAGACACATCAATCAAGCTTATCATAGATGGGTCTAATGCATCTTGCCTCATGCATAATGATGAGCAACACACATTGCTAATTATCAAGGCAGCAGCTCCAGTATCCACTGTAGCATTTACAAGACCTTTATTGATGACAATGTGAATCACTTTGTTCCACATTAGGTGGGTGATAACAAGGATCTCCTGTGCTCTTTTGGTGGGAGATGGTGCTCCCTCTAATTTAAAGGCTTGGTGGTAGCCAAAGCATTGCTGCCAAGATTGGCAGTTTCATCATCTATTAAAATTCCATTACCATCTGCTAGAATCTGGATCACAGCAGTGCACACAGTTTTCAAGTGGCCTTTTTGTCTGCAATGAAAACATCTGATTGAGGACAGGTCAAAGTCCTTCTTGCTATGAGTTTGGGAAGGACCTTCCTTAGCGGGGTGCTTGATCAAGCCAGAGGTAGTTTTTAGTTCAGTGACATCCTTATCCATTCTACTTGTGTTGTGTATTAAATAGACAACACTGATTGCCTTTCATATGATTGTGTGCAGATCATCATTGGGATCACACTTTAGTTACAAATGGGAGTGGATGGATGCTCAAAATCCACGGCCAATGTATGTAAAGAGGTCGTGCCAGGAGTACTCAGGTGATAAATTGCTTAAAGAAAAGAGCCTCTCCACTTGTGTTATATAATTTCTGACATTGTCACCCTTTTGGAAGGACATGTCACACAAAAGGGTTTTATACTGATGTTTTATGTGAGGCGCCTTGTAGTGATCTTTGAAGTAGCCTACTAGTAGCTGATAATTGGATTTAGTTCCTTTGTCAAGCATCATGTACTGGTTGTAAGCCAGTCCATGAAGGTATAATGGAAATTGTGATACAGCATCGCCTTGTGTTTTTTGATATTGTTTCATGGTCAACTCAAATAGAAAAAACCATTCTTCAAAAGTCTGAGAGACAGTGTTGATTTGACTGGGGAATTTTGGTAGAGCAGAATGCTTATTAAAATATTCTGGGCCTCCATGAGGCTCTATGGAAAGAACTGAGCTGGTGAACTGTGGTTGGCCATGCGTCACAGACCTAATAGGTGCACCAGGAGATGGGCTTCCATCAGCAATGTGCTCAGAAGCAGACAGTACAACAGTGGTACTCAAGGAACCAGAGACCTGTTGCACTCCCATGGGGTGAACAGGCGTTGCTAGAGTAGAATAGGTTGATACATATGAGACAGGAGACTGAGTAAATATTGGTTCACAGTTGATACTCATAGTTGGTTGAGAAGTAGACCTCAGAGGGTCAGGGCTGTCTGAGCTAGTGGAAGAGTGGCACTCTTGATTAGCATCCAGCATGCAAGCAAATTGATGGCTTAGTTGTTTGCCATAGTCATCTATCGCAGCACATGTAATAGGAGGAGGGGTTGCTTCCTCCTGCAGGCATAAGCTGTCATTTTAAACTGATTGACAATGTAGATAACAGAACAGTAACAACATAATCATGGGATAGGTACAGTCACCAGGTAGAATCAGTGATTAAATAGCACATAATTGCTGTGCATTCACATTAACCAGCAGTATAGTATCATCACAGTGTATAAGTATTATTGGTGCATGTAAGAAACAAACAAGGGTCTTATTTTCCCTATGCCTAGCTGTAACTTAATATGGTCTATGATTTAGGCTGTTAACTGTCTGAAAGCTACGCATTGAATCAGTTTACAGTTAACTGGACTCCCAAATTGTCGCCATGAGTTTAACAATCATTATTATAAAAATGATACAATTAAGCAAAAAGTAAATATTGAAGAGAGTTGAACATGTTGGAGTGAGATAAGCTTTCATAACATCTATTGCTCAATTGCTACATTGGTTGCCCTATTTATACAAAGTTTCAATAATCACCTGTCTTTGCTTACAATTTCAAATCATATGATCACATTCCCTCACAAATTTAATTGAACAACAAACAACACGTAATACTTCATTGAGGGGACAAATTAATAGCAATGTAAACTAATCTCGAAATTATCAAGGTGACGTCAAAGTGATGTAATCACTGCAAATTACAAATTTACAAAGTAAGAATTTGATCAAATTTAAAAATAAAATTCAAAAGTCCCCAAGTGAGTCTACACTATGATCAGTGCATCAGCGCTTCCACCTCCTCCCTCCCAATTGAATTTTAATTAATGAAAGCTTGAATTAAATCTGGTTGATAGTGAAATCCAATTGAAGGTAGTTCTATCCTTTGAACAAATGCTCTAAAAATGGTTTCAAAACTGATGTTTACTGTAGAATTTAAACCTTAAAGTAATAACTTCATCATAGAAAATGATCTCTCAACACTTGTAAAAATAGTTTGGTGTATATTCTTAGTCACTAAATATGCAAAGTGTATTTAAATTGCTAGCAACACAAGTGCTTCAACATAAGAGGCCTTGTTTTTCCAACAAATTTTAGATGTAAAATATCATGTATGTAAAGATAAATTAGCAATTTCCTTGGAATCCAAAATTCAGAATATGCAACAAAAAATTACGGCTATGTTTTTAAGCATTCCATCCATAATGAGCATAAACTTTTTCTACCACTCCACTAATGTTACTATAGTATTGAACAAAACTGTGGTACAATACAATATTCGGCACAACTTAAGGTGTATTAAATGGACAATCAATTGCTATGCATTTCAAATGCTAAATTACTTAATCCGGGGATTACTTTCTTCTATTAATTACATATATAAAAAATGAAATTCTAACACTTTCATCTTCTGTTTTCAAGGTACACTTAGCATCGGAAGTATGAGTTCCAGTATTTTCAATTCAATCAAGAATTTAAAAATCTGTAAAGCTGTGTGCTTGGATTGCGAATCTCAACGAATTTGTGTTTTGGAATCTTAAAATAAGAAATTTCACAACTTGCATTACTTCCTGCAGTTCGCATTCTGACCAACATTTACGAAAATAATTTCTTCAAATTTTGAAATTTTTATGCTTATTCTTTTTTTTCAAGAAATATGTCATTAAATACTTATTAACTTATTTACTTATGCTAAATTTAACTATTTTACTATTAAATTGCTGACGAGTGAGGTGATTGCATTCTCTGATTTTCTAGCTCGCAAAGCGCCTCAGAAATGTTCCTTTTCAGATTTATTGCGAACATTTGTCAATGCTGCATAGGTTCTCAAGATATTCATAATCTTATCAAGGTAACTACTTTTGCATACATATGTTCATTAATAATGTCTAAATATATTCCATTTTTTTGTTCCATAATATACACAGAAGTGAATAAGCAATAATTAGTAGTGATAACAGATTGACGAATGAGTTTGAAGATTTTCATAGAGACGTTCATCAAGATATTGAAATCTTCTATACAGCAATAGATAGCATTTCTAAACGCAATAAATGTCATAGAAAGACATTTAGGATTTTCATAAAATATCAATTCATGCGACAAGTTGACTAGTGCAATAAAAGCTTGAAGTATTTNAATGTAACTAGATTTAACTGTTCACTATTTAGGTGATGAAGCCATGAGGCAGTTTCTCCAATGATCGATAGTGGGCATCTGCCCGAAGCTGATCTCCACATCCAGTTTCACCAACTTCTTCGATGTTCCATTTGATTGAGTTCCACAATTTATGTGTACCTTATCCTAGCTCAGTGCATACTCAAGACATGACACAATTCGACTTAAGCTCTATTTTGTAAAAGTGTTCTATTTGTTCGCAACCTGACTTGTTACTAGCTGCTCGTTTAATATTACATGTAGCCATTACCGAAATATATTGGCATCTCTAAATATATTAGTTTTGAGCAGCTTCCTAACTTACATTTATAAATTAATACATGTACGGTCACTTTATCGGTCATTATTGGTCATTAATTTGGATCTAAAATAGTATTAATATATTTCCTAAGTTTCGGTCATCCAACCGTTTGTTCTCAATTAATTATTTTGATACATGTATTAATTGATCGCTAGTCGGCTAATCGAGAGAAAACCCCTATACCTAACTTACGTGCACTTTCATGGTCTGGCACAGGGACACTTGAATCGTTCTCTACGATGGATCCAGACCTCTACTAAACACCACTCAATTAGCTCGACATTGTATTAAATAATCAAACCGTTATAGTAGAACAAAATAAGAATTCCAAATAAAATTCTTTATCAATTGCTTACAGTATTTAATTCATATTTATAGTAATTCCAGAAAAGTGCCTGTCGATTTCAAATTTAAGCTTTTCTTCTGCCAAGATGGCGCTAAAAATAATGGAAGCGATTTTGCCCCCTCGTTTTGCCAAAAGTATTTTTATCGACTGATACTAATCTTTTGTTTTTGACACATGTTATTTCTTGGTTGCATAATACAAATAAATCTAAATTAATCTAATTGATCTAAATACAATATTTCTAATCATCATTTCTTTGATCTTTTCTAACTCTGCTTGACGTTTGCAGCTTATTTTTTATTTGTTTGGATGATGCTACACAATATTCGGCACAAATTAAGGTGTATTAAATGAACAATCAATTGCTATGCATTTCAAATGCTAAATTACTTAATC
>CABFPE010000199.1:506155-522786 GCA_900660155.1 Hofstenia miamia | reverse complement strand
CATCTCTCAAGGCTTCTATGAAAATGCAGAAGCAAAATGTTCCTTCTAAATAAGTTAAAGGCACAAGGTTACTCCTTATGCGAGCTCAAGATACTTTACACTGCGTTGATATTGCCAAACATAACCTATTCGGTTTCAGTATGGGGAGGATGCAGGAAGTCATTACACAACTCATAGACAAACTACAAAGGAAGGCAATGCGACTGGGATATACGGATAACTTTGAGTCTATTGAAACAATTGTGAGAAAGTCAGATGAAAAGCTGTTGAAGAGAATGTATTATGAAGACCATTTACTATCAGATCTAGTACCTGGAAGAAGTGACTATTCCTCTACAAGTCTCCGGGAATGTTTACCAGCCCCTGAAAGAGATATTGATAGGAGATTTACGTTTATTTTTCCAAACAGATTCTTCAAGAAATACTAGCATTCTCGCTGTAACCTCCACTGTCTACCATATTCACACGTTACGAAATCATCAATCTAGAAATGTTCTTCGCTTCCTATTTGCATTATCTACTTCCCAAGTCTCCTACCCTTACCAAAAACACCGACACGAAAGGAAGACAACACCAGAGCTATCACGTCCGTGAAATGAGCCAAATAACTCTTCAAGTGAAGTGAATTTTATTATAGTTTGTAAATTTAGTCAGTTTGATGTGTTTCATTCTAAAATAAAGATAATTTCTAATTTCAAAAAAAAAATAGGTCTAAGAAAAGCAAAACGATAGTAAAAATTCAGGAAGAAATATATTCACTTTTTAAAGGTTTCTATTTATCTCAACAGATGTTTCCTTCTTAAAATGCTACCTATAATATTTTGGAAATAGCACTTATTAACTTTTTGGGTTGACATTAGTTTCTCAATTTATTAAATTCTGTCTTCAAAACTAGTTGCATTCTTTCCCAATTGATAACATTTTGAATGGTTGAAAACACACTTTTCTTCAAACTCATATAGTTGTAATATTTTTATCATTCAAATTATCCACAGTAGATGAGGTCTTAAATTTTATGACTTAACTTTTTCCATAAAACTAATATTTGTGTTCCGAATAAATTTGTTGAAAAATAGAATCACTAAAATATTAAATTTATTTTAAATTAATCATTTTGTGGTTGATTTTCCAGGATATCACTAATAGGAAAAGTTAAGAAAATAATTATATTTCCATTAACATTCACAAATATTCATTATGTTATAAAGCGTAAACTCATTAAACAAAGATTATGAATAATAGATTTTGAAAGAATCAAAATGTTTTTCAATTATGAATTAATTAGGGATCTGGAACAGAAAAGTAACCAATAAAATAAAGATAGTGGCTATGCAATAGCTTCAACATTAAAAATGGCTTATTGTAGGAGCTTAATATTAAGCTGAATACTTAAGAAAATAAAAAAACATATAAAAGGTAATATTAGCAAGACTGCTTTTTGAAGAAATGTATTGAAAATTCTTTGAATTTTTTTAGTGAGGAGATAGGAGATATACCACAATTACTAAAAAGGGTTTTCGTAATAAAAAAATTTAAATCAAAAGTAATAAATAATGAAAACGATTTTGAAAAGAAAAATAACTAATTTTTTACTTTCTATAGGGACCTGAAATTTATTGATAGCGAATGGAATTGATAGTGGTAGCAGCAATATAAAATCCCTGAAAAAAATTAGTTATAATTTAGTTAAAGAGTTATTGTAGCAATGTTAATAGCAAATCATTATATTTATATAAATAACTAAGTCCGAGTTTATAACAGCAGATATATAATGCTGTTTACAAAATTATTTATAGGAAACTACTACTAAGTGAAATCCTACCTTATCAAAAAATTGCAAACTAAATTATTGGACCAACAAAAGCTGGGTATTACCTATTTCCTTATTTGCCAAACAACTTAAGAAATTCTTCACGAAAAGGTTTTGTTGCTAAAATGTAATAAAAGAAATTTATGGTGCTATTAAAAATCGCAAATAGCACTTCTATAAATACTCAAAACTTTTGTATGTTCACATTATTTGGATTCTTTCTTCGAAACTGATATCCACTGTTAACAGATATATCGGCCGCAACAGCATAATCATGAAGGTAAAAGATATCAATAATAGTAATAGTAAAAAGCCATCGTTTTCTCAGTTTTCCATTTTTTCTTTGCGAATTAAATCTGATGATGACAAATACCACAAACACCTTGCCAATCACAACCAAAGTTATTGGTAGAATGGCGAGCAGCAAATAATAATAAATGACGGAGAATATTTTGAAAAAACGGTGTTTTTTATCTTCAATGCAAATGTTATCAATTGTATGATAATAATAAAATATCAGAGAATTTGCTATAATTGAGAAAATTGATATAGTGACACATACGACCTTTGCATTTTTCAAACTGCCGTAGTTACGATAGAATATTAGAAAGCTTAAACATATAACTCTTTCAAATGTCAAAACTGTGATTTGCCAAATGCTGCCAAACCAAATCATTCGCGTTGTAAACATGATGAAAGCACATGCAAAATCATTAATATCGACAAGGTTGATAGCTAAATACAATGATGCCGAACACATATTTACAGACATGTTTATGAAAAAATCAGGAATGTTTTTGTTGAGCAGAATCATTGAATAGAATATTTTTGACATTTTGTTTGCTGTCTATTACAAAAACTCATTTAAATTTGAAACAACACATTAATTAAGAAGCACATTTCTTATTAAAATATACTTCTGGGCAAAAAGTTATAATATATTAGTAGTAATGGCCGTTGCAAGGAGAACGCACAAAGAGAGCTCGTGACGTCACATGTCACGTGACAGGCGATGAATATTGAAGGCTGGTTGAATTAGTGACTCACCTACTTGACATATGGATTTATGACTGCTCGCTAATATATTTTTAATTAGTGATTCATGACATTTATGAGATGATTGATTTTTGCAATGATGTTAGGGCCAACTCACAAATGATTCATATACATATCAGAATGTTTCAATTTAGGCTACATTCACAGTGTGTTTTGCTATAGTGAAGTTACATGATTTTGGTTGCTATACCACACGTTATTTACATGGCTTACACTTACGTGGTTTATAATAACACACTGCAAAAAAATTTCTATACATTTCAATTGATTAACCATCGCTACGTACAATGTTAATTTCATTTTCAGCATTACACTACATTGGGAAATTAATTCATTTTATACTACTGGGATCAATTACGAAATATTCTTCAAATCATTTTTCATTTCTAACATACACAACCATTATACTACTGTCGGTTTGGGGGTAAAAGATTGTGTAATTGAAAATAGAGAACTGTGTAATCACAGATTTTCATTCGATATCTCGTAACGTGGTGAATCTTTCAGTCTCTGGCCCAGTCCACTTTTGTGAGATTTACTCCCGTACATTTATTTCTGGTGCCGTAATGAAATTAATTGTGCTGAAATTAGCCATTAGTAACCAAATTGAATAGTGAATTCAGACATTAGTTAATACACATAAATTACAAATATAATTTGGTACTCTTGAACCCAATTGTACGCAAACATCTTATAAATGCACTTATGGGTCTGTTGTTGTAGTGTGTCTGCTTTTGCTATTGTGTTATGTTGGTTGTTTGCTGAGCACGCATAATTGTAACAAATGGCTTTTGACGAGACTCAATAAGAAATTTTAGTTGGCTGCAGCAATCGTTAGTGAGATCCTCGACAAATTCAATTGTGTTAAAATTGCCTTGGATGCATGTGCTTTGTGCGTTTTTTATTGTTAACTGGTCGATCTGTGTGCTAATCACCGAAAAGTTTGACAAGTGCAGATAATTTTTCCAGTTTGCACATATTGTGTGTACATCTTTGCTATCCAGCAAATCGTGAAATCTTGGGATTTATCACCAAATTCTTGTTAGATATGGTTCTTACAGCGGAGAAATTTGTGTAACTTATTAAAGCATGAGTGAATTATTTCAATCATTCTTTAAAACTGAAAAATATCATCAGCATTGTTACTAACATAAGGAATAGCTAACTCTGACGAATGCTTAAAGCAGGTGGAGCAGGACCAATTTGGAAAGCATAATCGCAACCCACACCACTGTTTCAACAATCAGCACAGATGTGCCATTGCATGTCACAGGAATGAGATTTTTCTTGGGTATGCTACGTCGAATCCCAAATCTAAAACGATACATTTCTCGAAATGTTACTTGCTGCGTTTTGCTATTCTAATTCTCCGATATCTAGGAGGTAATCTGCTTTGACGAACAGTATTAGCTTGAATGCATGAAAAAAGACAATTGACCGCTTCTGATTGTATTCTTTTATCTTGTAGCATAGAGGCATTTGTATGGTAGTCGATATGCAGTCTGTCATCTCTGAGTTAGTCTTGTGCGAGTGCACTGTTTATCTACTGTTACTGTATAACATCAGTCGTGTTACTGCGGGTAAGGATTTATTTGTTGCATACTGCTTGACTTGTTGCTTCATTAAGCTTATGTAACCTAGAATTAACCGTTCACTATTTAGATGACAAAGCCATGCAGAAAGTGTAATGATCTTCCAGTGGGCATCTGCCTGAAGTGGATCTCCACATCCAGTTCCACAATTCCTTCAATGTTCCATTTGGTTGAGTGCCACTTCTCAGCTCATCAATACAGTTTATGTGTATCCTATCCTAGCTCAGTGCATACTCAAGACATGACACAATTCGACTTAAACTCTATTTTGTAAAAGTGTTCTATCTATTCACAACCTGACTTGTTACTAGCTGCTCGTTTGATACTACATGTAGCCATTACTGAAATATATTGGCATTTCTAAATATATTAGTTTCGAGCAGCTTCCTAACTTACATTTATAGTTTACTACATGTACGGTCATTTATTGGTCATTTATTGGTCATTAATTTGGATCTAAAATAATATTAGCATATTTCCTAAGTTTTGGTCATCCAACCATTTGTTGACAGTTAATTATTTTAGTACATGTAGTATAAGTGATCGCTAATCAACTAATCGAGAGAAAACCCCTACACCTAACCTGTGTGCACTTTCGAAGTCTGGCACAGGGACCCTTGTATCGTTCTCTGTGATGGATCCAGACCACTACTAAACACCGCTCGATTAGCTCGACATTGTATTAAATAATCAAACCGTTAATATGAAACAAAATAAGAATTCCGAATAAAATTCTTTATCAAACTCTTACAATGGTTTTTAATCTATTTATAGTATTTCCAAAAGAAGTACCTGTCGATTCAAATTTGAACTTCTGCCAAGATGGCGGCTGAAAATAATGAAAGCGTCATTTAGTCAAAAGTATTTTTATCGACAGATGCAAATATCTCTTTTTTGACACATATTGTTTCTTAGTTGCATAATACAAATAATTCTTAAATAATTCTAATTGATTTGATTACAATATTCTTTTAATCATTTTCCTTCGACTTTAATCCCCTCTGCTCGACGTTTTGTAGCTTATTTGAGATTTTATGTGGATGATGCTACACAATGTAAGGAGACGCCCCCTCCCTTCTAAATCACCACTGAACCGATGCATTGCTATCAATGACAAAGAACATCCGGCTTTTCACTAAGCAGAAATTCTTAAACTGCAGTGGTACTCAAAACTTGAGTAAGGCTTTCGATAGGGTTAGCCATATTATTTTCAAAAAAAATTACAAGCTTTTAGATTTGGTCTTCGCTTCAGGAACTTTAATAAGCACTTATATTAGTAATAGGAAATACCGTGTTGTTATCGAGAATACTTTTTTTAATTATTTGTATACAAATAATAGAGTACCGCAGGGTAGTGTAATAGGTCGCGTTATGTTTATGGTATATGTGTTAATAATATCGCAAAAATGCCACATGCGAATTATAGCAGAGCTGACAATGCCTGCTTAATCTACTATTTTTTACACTTTAATGTTACAAAACGCATCGGAAATTGAAGTTTGGGCAATCAAAAACCTTCCAGCAATAAATACCGCATGTTTTACCCTGGGAAGTTGTGGCTTACTCTTTAATACTTTGATTGTAATTACCTGTAAAAATTTACCTAAAAAATCATCATTCATTATTTTAATAAGTGGTCTTGCTCATTGGGATTGGCTAACATCTGTTAGCGGTGGACTTCGATTTGGTCTTCTTCAATTATTTGGTAATACATTATTTCTTTTCACTTCCTTATGTGAATTTTGTAAATTTTTTATATTAAAATGTAAAATATGAAAATTCATGAATATTTTTACTGCAATGCAATTCTAAAATCATATTTTTTACTGACATTTACGTTGAAATGTGTATTCATACTCTATGAAGTAAATTGTTAATGTGTAATTGTGCGCATATATTTCGTGACCATATATATATATATATATATATATATATATANATGAGCTATGTTTTTAAGCATTCCATCCACTCCAATAATGTTACTATAATTTTGAACAAAACTGTGGTACAATACAGTTGTAACATCCTCTACCAGGGATCATTACTATTTATCTCTTGCTACTGTATAACACTAGTCATAGTTTTACGGGTAGGGATTTTACCTGGCTTTTGTTTCTATTAACACAATGTAACTAGATTTAATACTCTATGAAGTAAATTGTTAATGTGTAATTGTGCGCATATATTTCGTGACCATATATATATATATATATATATATATATATATATATATTGTCGTGTCTAGAAAATTAATATTATATTAGCTTTTGCGAGTGTACTGCACAGTTTGATTACTAAAAATATATTATGCTTCCACCACCGCATTCTCCGTTTTTGTATATTGAAAGCATAACACTAACATTTTTTGCCACCATGGGTATCTTCTGTCAGACACCAGATATTGTGATTTCAAACCTAAGGAAATTAAAAAATTATCAGTGTTTTTACATGGTATCTATTGCAGGACCACACTTGTGCTTAGTGATTATGATTCCTGGCAAAAGTTAACTTACATTTTTCTCGAACAATTCCCTCTTATAACTCTTTAACTTGGTTGTTATTTCATGATGAGATAATTTTTCTTTTAAAATTATTATGTGTTATGTTTGGCTTTAAACAAGAAAAAAAATTTTAATTTATATTGTGATTTTTTATAGATTATTTTTATTCAAATTATTGTCAAAATCGAAACTAGCAATGGGAAATATAGTCATTCCTATTACATACTGCTTGGTTTTCATTAACGAAAAGTAAACTCGAATTAACCATTCACTATTTAGGTGATGAAGCCATGCGGAACTCTCTCCAATGATAGATTGTGGACATCTGCCGAAGCTAATCTCCACATCCAGTTTAACCAATTCCTTAAATGTTCCATTTGTTTGAGTCCCATGCCTCAGCTCATTGATACTATTTATGTGTACCTTATCCTAGCCCAGTGCATACTCAAGAAATGACACAATTCGACTTAAGCTCTATTTTTTAAAAGTGTTCTATTTGTTTGCAACCTGACTTGTTACTAGCTGCTTGTTTAATATTACATGTAGCCATTACCAAAATATATTGGCATCTCTAAATATATTAGTTTTGAGCAGCTTCCTAACTTACATTTATAAATTAATACATGTACGGTCACTTTATCGGTCATTATTGGTCATTAATTTGGATCTAAAATAGTATTAATATATTTCCTAAGTTTCGGTCATCCAACCGTTTGTTGACAATTAATTATTTTAGTACATGTAGTAAGTGATCGCTAATCAACTAATCGAGAGAAAACCCCTACACCTAACCTGTGTGCACTTTCGAAGTCTGGCACAGGGACCCTTGAATCGTTCTCTATGATGGATCCAGACCACTACTAAACACCACTCAATTAGCTCGACATTGTATTAAATAATCAAACCGTTATAGTAGAACAAAATAAGAATTCCAAATAAAATTCTTTATCAATTGCTTACAGTATTTAATTCATATTTATAGTAATTCCAGAAAAGTGCCTGTCGATTTCAAATTTAAGCTTTTCTTCTGCCAAGATGGCGCTAAAAATAATGGAAGCGATTTTGCCCCCTCGTTTTGCCAAAAGTATTTTTATCGACTGATACTAATCTTTTGTTTTTGACACATGTTATTTCTTGGTTGCATAATACAAATAAATCTAAATTAATCTAATTGATCTAAATACAATATTTCTAATCATCATTTCTTTGATCTTATTCTCACTCTGCTTGACGTTTGCAGCTTATTTTTTATTTGTTTGGATGATGCTACACAATATTCGGCACAAATTAAGGTGTATTAAATGAACAATCAATTGCTATGCATTTCAAATGCTAAATTACTTAATCCGGGGATTACTTTCTTCTATTAATTACATATATAAAAAATGAAATTCTAACACTTTCATCTTCTGTTTTCAAGGTACACTTAGCATCGGAAGTATGAGTTCCAGGATTTTCAATTGAATAAAGAATTTAAAAATCTGTAAAGTTGTGTGCTTGGATTGCGAATCTCAACAAATTTGCGTTTTGGAATCTTAAAATAAGAAATTTCACAACTTGCATTACTTCCTGCAGTTCCCATTCTGACCAACATTTACGAAAATAATTTCTTGAAATTTTGAAATTTTTAAGCTTATACGTACTTTTCAAGAAATATGCCATTAATTACTTATTAACTTATTTACTTATGCTAAATTCAATCATTTTACTAAAAGATATTCTGTGTTTTAGATTGGATTTAAAGAAAATTACTGACGAGTAAGGTGATTGCATTCTCTGATTTTCTAGCTCGCAAAGCGCCTCAGAAATGTTCCTTTTCAGATTTAGTGCGAACATTTGTCAATGCTGCATAGGTTCTCAAGATATTCACAACTTATCAAAGTAATTAGTTTTGCATACATATGTTCATTAATAATGTTTAAATATATTCCATTTTTCTGTTCCATAATATACACAGAAGTGAATAAGCAATATTTCAGTAGTGATAAACGATTGACGAATGAGTTTGAAGCTTTTCATATAGACCATTATCAAGATATTGAAATCTTCTATACAACAATAGATTGCATTTCTAAACACAATAAATATCATAGAAAGACATTTAGGATTTTCAAAATATATCAATTCATGCGACAAGTTGACTAGGGGAGTAAAAGCTTGAAGTATTTTATCAAACATATAAAAGAAATGTGTTCTTTTCTCTATAGGATAGATTGACAGCAAACTACTCAACAAGTTGGTAAAAAGCTTTGAAAATGGTTTTCCTGAAAATGTTAAAACTCTTAATGTTAGTGTTCTTTTTCAAAGACTAAAAATTTTTTTAGTAACCTTTCCAATTTAAATTATGAAAATGACTTTTAGTAGAAAATGTATTCTTAAAATATATTCAAGATAACTTAAGATTTAAAGATATTTAAGTCTAAACACAGACATTACTAGATGGCTGTGGTGAAAATGAGGCTTATTCAATGTCAGATAATTCTTGAATTTAAAATAGGGAAGTCAGTCTCAGTATTGATAACTTTCACATAAAATACTATATGAGCTCATTAAAAAGTTACCAAAATTTGGATAGTTAGCTGTTCTTAAATTTTCGAAAAATTTCTTCATGTATGTCAGAGAGATATAATTATACATACTGGTTGCTCACAGTAGAAGCCTACATTTATTTCTGACAGTTAATTTTTTCTATTTGATTTCTTCCTAGTTGCATAACTCAGGTCCTATTTTTCCAGTAGTTTCATTGCGATAGCCTTCACATGGATTGGCTCTCACTTTGCTGACAGGTTCAATAAGTATGAAGATAGAAAAAAAATCTACAAATAAAATTATAATTTATAGAATATTTTATTATTTTAAAGGTTTTGAATGAGACGAGATCTTTATTTGCTTTCTTTTCTTTTCTATGAGTATTTTTATTAGCTTAATGTCCTTATCTCTTCTTATCAGAAGACATTTGCCCATCAAATGTTTCGCGATGATACATCACCCCCTCCATCACTGAAAGTGTCCGGTTGAACCTTGCACTCGCCATTTGTGATATCATAATAAACATCTCTTACGCAACTTTTTCTCTGTTCAATGACATTTACTAAATTATTTAGAGCATATCTATTATTTGAAGTAACACATATCTCTTAGAAAGATTAAATTTACATCTAGCATTTCAAATGCATAAGTTATTAAATATAGACAAAGTTTCTACTAATAGCAAATTCAATGAGATCATCAACATAATTGGAAGGATATGTACCTACTATTGTTTTTGCTAAATGAATAATGAAGCAAACAAAAAGCTTGCAGGTCATTTTGACCTATTGTCGTGATCCTAGTGTTAATCAAACATTGTTTGAAAATTTGTTAATGTGATATCGCTAGGATTTGAACTTAAGCTTTTTTAAAACTGTTCTCTTATTACAGCAAAAAACTTTTTCTTATTTACTTAATTGTTGTCCACATATTTACATCTACAAGGTAAAAAGCGAAAACACTTAGATTGTAAAGTGAAATCAACCAGCACCGATATTACATTAAATAATAGCGCAATTTTACATTTTTGGCAGCAAATGTTTCACTTATGTTCAATTTGATAACATGAGACAGTCGTCATTACTTTTTTACTTTCAAATGCAAAGTTTCTCTCACATAGCAAATGTCAGAAATAAATAAGCATAATAATATAATTATAAAAATTAATAAATTCAACTTATTTTCTTGGATTACTAGATCTTATAATGATTTGAAGTGCTCACAAGGGAAGATTTCTATTAGATTCTGAAAAATAAGAATTCTGCTTTCTCTTCATCAATATCAGTTTTTTATCTACATTAACACTTCTATCGATGACTTTTTAGTGATGCATATGTCACGACTTTTAGCAGCTGTAAGATTCGCTTTTGTTTTAACTTTCAAACTGAAATAAACAGGGTGTTTACAATGAATAAGTAGTTTTATTCTAGTTGAGCTTAAGCCCAGCTAAATTATGCGAAATGTGGAGAATATTATTTACAATAAAAATTTTATTTCCAGCTGCGGCTTTTAACATCACGGCCGCGCCCTTCCATACATACAAATATTAATTGGTAGAAAACTAAATAGCTCCAGGAGCAAAACACTCATTTGAATAAAATTCAACCCTACAAAATAGTTGAGCCAGCACCAGTATTTAAAAAATATAGTAAATTATTTAAAGAATATATTTTCCTACAAAATACGTAAAATTGTAGTCCAAGAAAGAGTTGATATCTAAGCATCTTCTTGTTTCTCTGACAAGCTGCAGTATTCGAGGAAATAGTAAAGATTGCTGGTGCCATACACTTCAAAATTTAAACAAATTGACTTAGACATCGTATAGCTCTACTAAGAAATATATTGCAAACAAAGAGCATGTTAAACTAGCAACACAAATTCCATCTGATAAGACGGAATTGGGATACTGTTTTCAATTACTGATTTATAAATTTACACTACACTGTTAGCTAGAAAATGTATATTACCATTCTTTGAATTTAGTGAGAATTTATGGAATAATTTCAAGATTTCTTGGGATTCTAATTGAGATTGAGTCGGAATTTCAAAACTACTTCTTAGGAATAGTTGGGATTGAAATTTCATTTCAACGACAAAACCTGTATACTTAAAAACATTCAATGTTATATTTCTCTACCCATTTATAGCTTCGTTTTCAACAGTGTTGAGTTGTTTTCATTGTAAATGGCTACAAAATAACTGGAATGACCTTCAGGTTTTTTCAATAAATCGAAATTGATAAATTTTGCTTAAAAAATTCCACCTATTTACATTTTTCTTGAAATTCAATGTTTGTTTGTATAAAAAATCAAAAAATATCATTAAAAAAGTATTTATTAGGATGCATATTTTCCTATGCATTAAACATTAAACCCACTTCAGATTTTGATCTCATCTAACTCCAGTCAATATTGTAACATCCTCTACCAGGCATTATTACTGTTTATCCTTTGTTACTTTATTACATTGGTTGTATCTTTGCGGGTAGGGCTTTACTAACTAGATACTGTTTAGCTTTTGTGTATTTCTGTTAGCATAACGCAACTAGATTTAACTCTTCACTATTTAGGTGACAACGCCATACAGCAATCTCTCCAAAGATTGATAGTGGGCATCTGCCCAAAGCCAATCTCCACATCCAGTTTCACCAGTTCATCGATGATCCACTTGGTTGAGTTCCACCTCTCAGCTCAGCGATGTAACTTATGTGTACCCTATCCTAGCTCAGTGTATACTCAAGACAAGACACAATTCGACTTAGACTCTATTTTGCAATAGTCTTTCATGAATGTGCAAACAGACTTGTTACTAGCTGCTTAATTAATATTACATGTAGCCATTACTGAAATATATTGGCTTTAATAATTAGTTTAATGTTGAGCAGCTTCCTAACCTACATTTATTAATTAGTACATGCTTGGTCACTTTATTGGTCGCTTTATAGTCTCTAATTTGGATCTGAAATAGTATAAGTATAATACCTAGGCTTCAGTCATCCAACCGTATTTCAAATCTATTTATTTTTAATACATGTACTAAAGGATTGCTAGTCAACTAAATGAGAGAAAAACCCCTATACCTAACCTAAGTGCACTTTTGTGATCTGGCACAAAGACCCTAGAATTGATCTCGTGATGGATCCAGACCACTACTAAACAGAACTTGTTTAGCTTGACATTGTACTAAATAATCAAACCATATCAATAGAACAAAATAAGAATTCCGAATAAAATTCTTTATCAATTGCTTACAGAGTTTCGAATCTAATTGTAATAATTCCAGAAAAGTACCTGTTGATTTCAAATTTGAACTTTCATCTGCCAATATGGCGGCTAAAAATAATGGAAGCAATTTCGCCCCCTCATTTTGCCAAAAAGTATTATTATAGACAGACACTAATCTCTCATAATTGACACTTATTGCTGTTTGGTTGCATAATACAAATTAATCTAACTGATCTAATAATTTTACAATATTCTTAATCATCATTCTTCTTCAATCTTCTTCTCTTGGCTTTGACATTTAGCAGCTTGATTAAATTTGGATGATGCTACACGCCCTCCTCAGATTGCATTATTTTTAGCACATCTTGTTCTCCCTGTACTATTATATCCACTTTCCAAACTATCGATTCTGCCTCCTTGTCTTCCCATTTGGTGTTTTCAAATTCAGCTTGCTTTGTCATTTTCAGGACTGCCTCTCTTTCAGTAGTAACTGTGTTGGCATATTTTAAGAATCTCACTCCTTGGATGTTCTCAACAATCAGTGTGATCTCTCTTAGCTCATTGATCTTCTGTGAGAATATATTGTAATAATTTTGATAAAGTTGTATACCTTTCATTCCAATCATTAGTATCATCTGCGCATTGGCCCTACTTGTGTGGGCTAGATCTTTTCTTATTTGATTGTCTGGGTAAAAGAACATGAACACCTTCCTTAGGCTTCATGTATTCGCCACGTCTGTGTAAAAGAAACGGATGTTATCCATTACCTCTTGTTCACTTATGTAATTAGGATCGTTTTTGTTGATTCTAATCATTGTCACAATCTCTACTCTTTTTGTGACGTCGTAGTAATGGTATTTTGTTTCCCAGATGTCAGTCCAAACAATGTCGTTAACCCCGGAAAATAACATTATTACTTTCAGAGTGCGGCTTTCTATCTCTTTTCTTAAATTCTGTAATTGTATATTAATGGGTTTCTCATGTGTATATAGCTGATATGGTGTTATCATTCCTTTGATGTACACTCTTTCCCGATTATCATTCTTCAACATTATCTCTTTTGATTTCTTATAATAATTACATTCTATCATTGCTTTAGTCTTTTCTTCCATGTTTACATAGGATTTATATTCATGTAGGAAATCTTTGGCAACTCTGACTTATTTTAGCAGTCTCCATCATGGGAGGACCATTGGTATTGATATTGTTTCCAGTAGCATGCAGATTAAGATTTTTGTCTTGATTTGTCTTTTCTATATGCGCATATGGACCTGCTGTTGTTGGTGCTGTTGCAAGGCCTATCGTGGCGGGGTAGTTCATTTTTCCTTCTGAGATTGTGTTCCAGAATGCTTGTGTGAGTCCTTTTCTACTCAGTTTTAATTATATCTCTTCCTTGATGTCTATTCTTGATGTTATGCATTCAATGTCTACTGCCAATTGGTTGTATGGCTTGAGCAGTTCTTCCAGTTCCATTCTTGTGAATGCTTCTGTAAACATTGTAGCTACAGTTTGCTGTTCTTTGATATTTTGGAAATTTCTTTCCTTGATTTCTCTGGCTTCTTTTACTTGGACTAAGAAGCATTCATCATTGGTATTGATCCACTTGATTGTTCTCACTGGGCTCACTTCTCCCCACTTCTCAATATTTATTCTGTCTATTGTCTACTGTGTTTTCAGGGATAATAATAGCTGTGAGAATGTTAGTAACTCCTCTTCTTCCATCATCTCCCTTTGTGTCTTTGTTACCATTTCACAGACTTCCACTGATTCAGTTATTCCACCTTTCTTCATCATTTCCGCATTCCTTATTATTTTTGTAAATGTACATTGCGGACTATCTCACTCATATCACTACATTTCGTTTTTGAGTATTTTCTGCACATTCTTTAGTACTGCTGCTTTTCTTATCTCCTTGGTGCTCACCAGTTTTTGTTTTGTTAGCCATGTCCACTATCAACGTTTTTCCCATCAGGCTTTCATTCATTATCATGCGACTGATTATATTTTCAATTGTTTGTATAGGTTTCTCTGCTTTGTTAGGTGACTCCATTTTTTCAATGTGGCCCTTCAGAAGCCAATTCTTTGTTTGTGTGTTGATTGGGGCTAGTGCAATTTCAAATCGTTTTGCTTTTATTAGTTTGTGTCTAACGTGTTGCGAAATCAGGAGTTTTATGCCTGCATTCTCATTTGTTAGTATCACTAATATCCATGCTGTCATCCTATATTGGATTTCCGGCATGTTTTTCTCTTCAAATACCAATTGTTTGAAATCCTTTTTTGTGTTCAATTCATATACCTGGATCACTTCTGTGAGTGCTAGCTCTACTGATTTGTGGAACTTTCTTGATGGCGCCTTGATATTTATTTCAGACCAGGTCTCCTCTGTTTTCTGTTGTAGTTTCATATTTTTCCATATTTTCTAGATTTGTTGTAAGTGTTCTTGCCTCTCTGTGAGGTTGCATTTTATGAATAGTGTGTTAGCTTTTTCCACACTATCCTTATCTGCCATCAATTCTATTGTTTTGGTTTGCTTGTATAGGTCGATCACAATGCATGGATCTACCATTATTGTATAAATTTGCGCCCCATAATCTATCTGTAGATTGAATCTACGTGTAGCTGTGTCATCTGAAAAGGAAGTTTGCTGGTGCTCAGTTCACAGTCCATGGGCTGTGAATCTGTGCTAATAGTTTCTACTGATTCACCCTTGAGTCAGTTCACAGTTACTCCTATTGGCACTTGACCAGTTGTGGTTCCTGTGGGGATAGCGTCAGCCTTGAATTGCTTTTGCATCTCCGCAGTTCTTCCACCACTTACACCTTCCCCTGCAACTCCAAGTGTCTCACTGCCCTTGAATCGGTGTGTCATGGACTCTTGGAAGGAAAGTTGTGCTGCTGTGCACCAGTTTTCTGCGTGCCCTTGAATTGGCTTTGCAGATCCCTGGTGGGAGAGGCTTTTTGTCCTTTGGTCTCCCTGCCCTTGAATCAGCCTTGGGGACTACTAGGACGCCTTCATCCCTGGAGTTGACATCTGGTTTGAGAACTTCTGTGAACTCTCCTTCTCCTGTTTGTGGTTGAGAGTTCCCCTGGTTGTTGATTTCTGTGCACTCTTTTCTTCATTGGTGGGTGCATCATTTTCTTCTAGATTCCTAAATTCAGTTAGTAAATTTAAGTCCCATATCTCAGGGTCATATATAGGTTCTTGCTGTCCTTTGGGGCAGCACTACTCTCTCTCTTCTGTTTTCATCTCTGATGTCTGTTGTGAATTCCTCATCAAACCATTCTTTGTGTAAACTGTCTAAATCATACAGGTCGTATATAATTTCAGCATATTTCGAATTCAGCATTTTTGTCTCTCTTCGTCTCTTTGATATCCGCCATTGTTCTTTTCAAGATTTGAAAATGTAACAGTCTATAATTGTCTAGCATGTATTCATTGTTAGGTAGTGTCTGTGTTATTGTGTGAGGGCCGGACCATACCATTTTTAGTTTCCGGACTTGGTTTGTGTCTGTGAGTTTCATTGGTGTGAATGAGTATACTTTATTTCTTACTAATCATCACTGATTTCTTTATATTACGATACATCGCTTCATGGATCCCTGTAATCTGCTTTCTTAGTTGATTTACATATTCGTTATCCAAACTTTTGCTGTAGTTGGTATATTGCATTGACAACAGAGTTGTCGCCTCTCTTCCGAACATTGCCTTAAAAGGTGTGACTCCTGTTGTTGCATGTACTGACATGTTGTAATAGTATTCGCCATATCAGCTATGATTAGTTCATGTTTGATAGTCAACATTAAAAACAAAATAGACAAAGATGAACTCAATTTTTTAAAAATATTCTTTAGGAATACCCATTGTTATTCCAAAAAGAGGTTCCTACATTTAGTGTTTCTAGTGTGAGACTGGGAAAATC
>CABFPE010000199.1:482396-502984 GCA_900660155.1 Hofstenia miamia | reverse complement strand
AATACATCAGAACTAACATCAGACTCATTTAGAAGGCAATGGAAGACAATGATGGAGCAAGTAATTTGCATGGTTGACTCAAGGACTTGCAAAGGAAAGCAGATAGTACTCCACACAGCTGAGTCAAAGGCAAGTGGATGAACACCATCAAAGTCACGAGTACTCCCAAAAGCCAACTCAAGGGCATTGGGACAAAAGCAGAAGAAGAAGATACACACAGGATACCAGAGATAAATGATGAAGACTATCAACATCTAGAAGAACAAGACATCATGCAATTTAGATCACTTCTAGAAAAGCATAAACAAATATTCAACTATGGAGAGATAAGTGTTGGTCAGGCAAAATTGGAAAGAGCACTGACGATCTTGGAAAACGCAGGACTCCGGATTAACAGAAACAAATGCGACATCCTCAAGGAAAAGATAGTGTTCTTTGGAAGAACGATTGAAAAAGGGAGCATCTGCATGAAGGACAATGCTTGAGAGATGATCTGAAAGATAGAGAAACCAAACAACAAAAAGGATATTCAGAGAATCATGGGATTTTTCAATTACTACAGAACCTTCATCCCAAATATAGCTGGAAAAATGGCAAAAATGACTCAATTGATGAGGATGGCAGTTCCATTTGTATGGACATGGAAAGAACAGGAGGAACTTGACAACATCAAGGAAGAGCTTGCGAAATTACCTTCCCTCAATACACCTGATTACAATGAAAAGTTTATATTAGATTGCGATGCAAGTAAGGTGGCAATTGGAGCAACATTGGGCCAAATGAGAAATGGAAAAGAAGTGCCCATCCAGTTCTTCAGTCGCAAGTTGCGGGCCAGCAAAGAGAACTACGGCTCCACTAAAGTCAAAATGCTCACACTGATTGAAAGCATCAAAAAGTTTCAACACTTCCCCATAGGAAGGGAGTTTAGAGTACAAACAGATAACAGTGAAAAAGTTCACAGGAGACAAATCTGGAATAGTGTCTCAGTGGATCGAGTATCTAAATGAATTCACATTTACAATCAAACACAGAAAAGGCACATTACACAACAACGCGGGTTTCTTGACATCACTCCCAGAGTACCAAAGAGATGCAACAAAGACAGAGGGAGAAAAGAAACAATTTCAGTTCCTGCCACACACCAAATACGAGGGGCTACTGGAAATAAATGTCGACAAAAAGGGTCAAGCAGTACTACTGATACTGATAAGAGAGTAAATAACAGAACAAGAGATAGTGGACAAACAAAAAGACAATATAGTCCTAAGCGAGATCATGAAGATCAAAGAGCCACGAATGACAGGATACTATGAACATTACAAGTGGAAGATCAATAAGAATGGACTGCTATATGTCGAAGCCAGAAACAATCGAATTGTGATACCAGACTACTTCAAGAGGGAACTAATACGCAAGATCCATGAGAAGGGCCATTTGGGAATAACACAGACAGAGAAAACATTTAACGCTCATTTCATAACAACAGCCGTCTGGAAAGTCATGGAAGACATCATTAACAAATGCATGACATTCCTCCTAAATAATAAACAGCATTTCCCAACACAATGAGTGCCACTAGAAAAAATCATCGCAACGCAACCCAATGAAATAGTTCACATAGATCTCGAGAGACAGAATGTTATCAGTACCTACTAGTTATGGTGGACAACTTCACCAAATACAAGAGGATGGTCCCAATGCAGCACACCACAGCAAAAACAACAGCTGAGCTAGTTTTGAAAGAATGGATATTGAGCCTGGGACTGATGGAGATGATCATAACAGATAAAGGGCCCCAGTTCAAAAGTGGACTGTTTCAAGAAATGGCAAAATTACTGGAAATTGCAAGCAGACAGGCAACTGCCTATCACCCTCAGGTGAACAGAGTGGTAGAGCGACTTAACTGAACATTGATTAAGCTGATTAGAGTGGCTACAACACGAATAGGAGGAAATAAATGGAGAGAGGTGATCAAAATGATCGAATATTACTACAACACCTTGGTACATGCAACAACCTGAATATCACCATTCAAAGCCATGTTTGGGAGAGAGGCAACAACCCCGCTATTGATGCAGTATACCAATTACAGCAGGAAGTTGGACAATGCATACATACAACAACTAAGGAATCAGATCATGGGAATCCACGAAACGATAGGTCACAACATTAAGAAGTCAGCAGTGAGACAGCAACACAATTACAATAAAAAAATTTATGGTCACACACATAAGGTAGGTGATAAAGTATACATGTTCACACCGATTAAACTCCTAGACACAAACCAAGTCTGGAAGTTGAAAACAGTATAGTCTGGCCCCCACACGATAACACAAACACTGCTGAACAATGAATACATGTTAGATAACAATAGACTTTTACATTTTCAAAACCTGAAGAGAGCAACAGCAGACATTGAAGAAACAAAAATAGATGACAATGCTGAATTTAAAATATGCTGAATTAACAGCAATGAGGTCGTATACGATATGTATGATTTAGATAGTGTACATGAAGAAGAATTCGATGATGAATACATACTGAAAACTACGGAGGATGACCTGAGCAGAAGAATACTGCCTCAGAGGGCATTGAGGAATAAACCTATATATGACCCTGAGACATGGGATATAAATTTATTAACTGCATTTAGGAAACTAGAAGGAAATTATGACCCACTGATGAAGAAGAGAGTGCGCAGAGCCCAGCAGACAGAGGGACTCTCAACAAAAAACAGAAGGAGGAGGATACGAAGAAGTTCTCAAACCAGAAGTCAAATCAAAGGCAGAAGGGATGAGAATGAAGAGCCAATGAATAGTCGACGTAGAGTGAGACGGCGTCCTAGTAGTCCTCAAGGCCGATTCAAGGGCAGAGAGACAAACAGACAAAAAGCCTCTCCCACCAGGGATCTGCACCGCAGATTCAAGGGCACGCAGAAAACAGGTGCGCAGCACAACTTTCCTTCCCACAGTCCACTACGCTGATTCAAGGGCTGTGAGACACACGGAGTTCCAGAGGATGTGTAAGTGGTGGAAGAACCGTACAGATAAGAAAGCAATTCAAGGCTGACGTTATCTCATCTGGAACCACAGCTGGTCAAGTGCTGATATGAGTAACTGCGAGCTGATTCAAGGGCGAAACAGTAGAAAATATCAGCACAGATTCACAGCCTTCAGACTGTGAACCTAGCACCAGTAGACTACCATTAAGGATGACTCAGCTACACGCCTCCTCAGAGACAACATCCGAAAGAACAGTTAGATCTAAAGAAAGAGAAAAACGAATGTCAAAAATAGATGGGGAAACATTACATCCTTATTTTATGGGAACTTCGAAGATGCGCTACAATGCATTTGCAAAATTGTCGCCAGAGACAAAGATCCACATATGGAAAGTCGTGAGGATCGAGGGAAAATTTTTACCAATTGTGCTTGATGCCAATAATAGGCCAAAAGTTAACGTAATTATCAGCTATCCACAGGAGATGAACGAAATACTAGAGAGGCCATACATGCACAGTACGGTGCATGTCATATTCAATGATGCATTTACACTAGATACAGCCCAAGCAATAATGGCATATAAAGACAAAATCGCAGAGATACCAGAGATCAATATGGATGCAGACAACCTCACAATCATACACATTCTAAAACAAAAAGAATATACAAAAGCGTTAGAAAAGAAAGTAGATGACACAACAAGGATGGCAAGAGTACAAAACGTCAGAATTGTACTAATAACAATTACCACAGAAGAAGAGATTCCTGACCACCTAGAAAATGCATGTCAGCTAGGAGAAAACATCTTCCCATATGAGAAGTCAGATAAAAATACAACGATCCCAGAGCTAATACGCCTGGATTTACAGATAGACTATTGGGCACAAATCTACTGGATCATGGTAGACCCATGCATAGCAATTGATTTGTACAGGCAAACAAAAACCATAGAGTTGACAATGGATACGGAAGGTATTGAGAAACTGAACACATTGTTTATAAAGTACAGCCTCACACAACGTCAGGAAAATCTGCAACAGATTCAAATGATTTGGAAAAATATGAAATTACAACAAAAAGTAGAGGAAGGCTGGCCTAAGATAAGAATTGACGCACCATCCCGAAAGTTCCACAAGTCAATTGAAATGGCATTAATGGAAGTAAACCGAGCCTATGAATTAAATACAAAGAAAGACTTCAAACAATTGATATTCGAAGAAAAGAACGCACCAGAAATACATTACAGAACTACGGCATGGATACTAGCCATATTTACGATGGAAGATGTGGAACTAAAACTTCTGATCTCGCGACAAACCCGCCACAATTTGACAAAAGCAAAGAGATATGAAATTGCAATATCCCCAATCAATACACAGACAAAGAACTGGTTACTAAAGGGACATACTGGAAAATTGGAATCGCCAAACAAAACAGAAAAACCAGTACAAGCGATGGAAAAAATACTGAGCAGAATAATTATGCAAGAAAATCCGTTAGGGAAGATATCATCAATAAGCATCGCCAATAAGACGGGGATATGCCCCAGCAAAATCACAATATTTGAGGAGCCAATGAGGAAATATATGTGGGGAGCAACATCCGAGACATGGATGAAACAGCTTCAAAACCAGCCATGGCTCACAACAAAAAAGATCATCAAAAGAAAACTTGCGAGCACAGCAGAAATTCGCAACATTATAACACAGAAAAACGTGCAGAACATACTAGATTACGAAATGAGACGCTATGAAAGAGACAGTCCACAGTGCACATTCACTAAGATCCTCCAAAGCGCCGAAATGATGAAAAGAGGAGGTATCACAGAACTTGTAGAGGTATGTGAGATGGTCACAAAGTCCCAAGCAGAGATGCTAGAGGAAGAACAACTGTTAACATCGTCTAGATTATTGCTATCCCCCAAAACACAACAAACAATTGACAGAATAAACATAGAAAAGTGGGGAGAAATCAGTCCAGCTAAGACCATCAAGTGGATAGATACAGATGATGAGTGTTTCTAGGTCGAAATTAAAATAACAAAAGAGTCAAAAGACATAAAAGAAAGAAACTTCCAGTGTATCAGAGAACAACAAACAGTAGCAATGATGAAACTTATGTTTACTGAAGCATTTACACGAACAGAACTGGAGGAACTACTATGACCATACAACCAACTCACAATAGACGTCAAATGCATCACTTCAAGGGTAGAAATGACAGAAGAATTACGATTAAAGCTAAGTTGAAGAGGACTAACTCAGGCATTCTGGGATACGATTCCCAAAGCAAAGATGAACTACCCCGCCACCATAGGCCTAGCAGCTGTGTCAACCACAGAAGGCTCATACCAGCACATAGAACAAGAAATAGAGACGAAACTCCTCATCTGCACACCACCAGAGACTATCACAATACCAATGGTCCTCCCACGTTGGAGAATACTGAAGGACGTTAAGGTCGCGAAAACATTAACAGAATAACAAAGAGCGAGTCTATATTGAAGGCACAATAATGCTGGACCAATTGTACACACATGGGAAACCAATAAATGTACAACTACAAGATTTGAGAAATGAAATTGAAGAAAGAAATCCAAGAGCTATAATGTTATTCTCTGGAGTAAATGATATAGTCTGGCTTGATATATGGGAGAAAAGATACTGATACTACAAATTGAAGAAAAAAACCCAAGAGCTATAATGTTATTCTCTGGAATAAGTGATATAGTCTGGACAGATATATGGGAAAAAAGATACTGATATTACAACGTCACTAAAAGGGTCAAAATCATTATGATGAAGAGGCTGAATAAAAACAACCCCAACACAATCATGGAAGAAGAAGTTAGAAATAACATCAGCTTTTTCTATAAGGATGTGGCAAATACTCGAAGTTTAAGAAAAGTTTTCATGTTCTTTTACCCTGACAACCAGATTAGAGAAGATTTAGCACACACAAGCAGAGCTGACACACAGATGACGCTTATGATCGGCATTAAGGGAATACAGTTATATCAAAAATATTACGACATCTTCTCACAGAAAATCAACGAGCTAAGAGAGCTGACACCAATAGCAGAAGACATTAGAGAAACCCGTTTCCTAAGATATGCAAACATTACAATGACAGAAAGAGAAGCAGTGCTAAAAATGACAAAACAGACGGAATTCGAAAAAACAACGTGGTTTGATCAACAGGCAGAAACGATAATTCGAAAAGTGGACACTCTAGTACATGGAGAATGAGCTGTGCTCAAAATAACGCAAGCTGAGGGGGGCGTGTAGCATCATCCAATATTAATCAGAAAAAGGCTGCAAAGCTCACAGAAGAGAGTAAGATCAAAAAGGAGTTGATTAAAAAATATTATAATCAATTAGTTGCTATGATTTCAGATTAATTTGTAAAATGCAACCAAGAATATAATATGTGTCAATAAAAAGATAATTGTATCTGTTGATAAAAATACTTTTGACAAAATGACTTTTATGACAGCCATCTTGGCAGAAGTTTGAAATTTAATGAAATTTAAATTGACAGGTACTTATTTTGAAATACTATAAATACATTGAAACTTACTGTAAGCATTTGATAAAGAATTTTACTTAGAATTCTTATTTTTCATCTTATTAACAGTATGATTATTTAATACTAATCGAGCGGTGTTTAGTAGTGGTCTGGATACATCACAGGGAATGATTCAGAACAATTCAAGGGTCTCTGTGCCAGACCATGAAAGTGCACTTAAGTTAGGTGTAGGGGTTTTCTCTCGATTAGTTGACTAGCATTTCTCTTCTACATGTATTAAATAACTTACTCTCAACAAATGGTTGGATAACCAAACCTTAGGGATTATATTAATATTGTTTTATATCTAAATTAGCAACCTATAATTGACTGATAATGACCTTACATGTAGTAATTGTAAATGTAGGTTAGGATGTTGTTCAATTAGAAGTGGCACTCAAGCATTGGATGAAATGGTGAAATTGGATGTGGAGATCTGCTTCGGGCAGATGCCCACTAGAAGATCACTACAGAGGATACCGCATGGCTTCGTCACCTAAAAAGTGATTAGTTAATTGAGGTTACATAATGTAATAGAGGAAACTAGTCAAGCAGTAACAATAAGTAAATCCTTACCCACAATAACACAGCTAATGTTACAAGGTAACAGTAGATTAACAGTGATAAAGCCTGGTAGAGGATATTACAATAAACATTTATCACCATAGCAACTTGAAATAAAAAACTGGTTAAAAATAAAGTTGGCACCAATACCCAAGCTAGTGCAAACTTTTTATAAGAAAGAAAATTATATCATACTGTAACATCCTCTACCAGTCATTATTACAATTTATCCTTTGTTACTTTATAACATTGGTTGTATCTTTGTGGTTAGGGATTTATTAACTTGATACTGTTGAGCTTGTGTATATTTGTGCTAACCTAACATAACTAGATTTAACTCTTCACTATTTAGGTGACAAGGCCATACAGCAATCTCTTCAAAGATTGATAGTGGGCCCAAAGCTGACCTCAACATCCAGTTTCATCTGTCCATTGATGATCCACTTAGTTGAGTTCCACCTCTCAGCTCAGTAATATAATGTTTGTGTACCCTATCCTAGCTCAGTGTATACTCAAGACAAGACACAATTCGACTTAGACCCTATTTTGTAAAAGTGTTTCATGAATATGCAACAAGACTTGTTTCTAGCTGCTTAATTAATATTACATGTAGCCATTACCAAAATATATTGGCTTTAATAACTAGCTTAATATTGAGCAGCTTCCTAACCTACATTTATTAATTAGTACATGCTTGGTCACTTTATTGGTCACTTTATAGTCACTAATTTGGATCTGAAATAGTATAAATATATTACCTAGGTTTTGATCATCCAACTGTATTTTGAATCTATTTATTTTAATACATGTACTAAATGATCAATAGTCAACTAAATGAGAGAAAAACCCCTATACCTAACCTAAGTGCACTTTTGTGATCTGGCACAAAGACCCTAGAATCAATCTTGTGATGGATCCAGACCATTACTAAATACAACTTGTTTAGCTTGACATTGTAATAAAACCATATTAACTGAACAAAATAAGAATTCCAAATAAAATTCTTTATCAATTGCTTANATTAGTACATGCTTGGTCACTTTATTGGTCACTTTATAGTCACTAATTTGGATCTGAAATAGTATAAATATAATACCTAGGTTTCAGTCATCCAATCGTATTTCGAATCTATTTATTTTTAATACATGTACTAAAGGATTGATAGTCAACTAAATAAGAAAAAAACCCCTATACCTAACCTAAGTGCACTTTGGTGATCTGGCACAAAGACCCTAGAATCGATGGATCCAGACCACTACTAAATACAACTCATTTAGCTTGACATTGTACTAAATAATCAAACCATATCAATAGAACAAAATAAGAATTCCGAATAAAATTCTTTATCAATTGCTTACAGAGTTTCGAATCTATTTATAGTAATTCCAGAAAAGTACCTGTTGATTTCAAATTTGAACTTTCGTCTGCCAATATGGCGGCTAAAAATAATGGAAGTGATTTTGCCCCTTTGGTTTTGCCAAAAAGTATTATTATTGGCAGATACTAATCTCTTATAGTTGACCCTTATTTTTGCTTGGTTGCATAATACAAATTAATCTAACTGATTTTACAATTTTATAATATTTCTAATCATCATTCTTCTTCAATCTTATTCTCTTGTTGATTTGATGTTAGCAGCTTGATTCCTTTGGATGATGCCGCATGCCCTCCTCAGCTTGCGTTATTTTTAGCACAGCTCACTCTCCATGTACTAGTGTGTCTGCTTTCCAAACTATTGATTCTGCCTTCTGGTCTTCCCATTTAGTTTTTTTTCAAATTCAGCTTGTTTTGTCATTTTCAAAACTGCCTCTCTTTTGATAGTAACTGTGTTAGTATATTTCAAGAATTTTGCCTCTCAGATGTTTTCAGTGATTGGTGTGATCTCTTGTAGTTCGTTGATTTTCTGTGAGAATATGTTGTAATATTTTTGGAAGAGTTGTATGCCTTTAATTCTGATCATTAGCGTCATCTGCATGTCAGCCCTACTCATGTGGGCTAGGCCTTCTCATATTTGATTATCTGGGTAGAAGAACGTGAACACCTTCCTCAGACTTTATGTATTCACCACGTCCTTGTAAAAGAAACTGATGTTATCCATTACCTCTTGTTTGCTTATTTCATTTGGGTTGTTTTTGTTTTTTCTCATCATTGTTACAATCTCTATTTCTGATGTTGCTCCCCACATGTGCTTCCTCATTGGTTCCTCAAATATTGTTATCTCATTAGGGCATATCCCTGTTTTGTTAGCCATGTCCTCTATCAACATCTTTCCCATCAGGCTTTCATTCATTATAATGTGACTGATTATTTTTTCCATTGTTTGCATTGGCTTTTCTGCTTTGTTGGGTGACTCCATTTTTTCAATATGGCCTTTCAGAAGCCAGTTCTTCATTTGTGAATTGATTGGAGCTAGTGCTATTTCAAATCTCTTTGCTTTTGTCAGTTTGTGTCTAACATGTCGCAAAATCAGAAGTTTTATCTCTGTATCTTCAGTTTTCAGTATCACTAATATCCATGCTGTTGTCCTATATCAGATTTCCAGCACATTTTTCTCTTCAAACACCAATTGTTTGAAATCCTTTTTGTGTTTAATTCATACACCTGATTCACTTCTGTGAGTACTAGTTCTACTGATTTGTGGAATTTTCTTGATGGCACCTCAATTTTTATCTCTGGCCAAATCTCCTCTGTTTTCTGTTGTAATTTCATGTTTTTCCATATTTTCTGGATTTGTTGTAGATGTTCTTGCCTCTGTGTTAGGCTGCATTTTATGAATAGTGCGTTGGCTTTTTCCACACCATCCTTATCCATCATCAATTCTATCATTTTGGTTTGCTTATATAGGTAAATCACAATGCATGGATCTACCATTATCCTATAAATTTGCACTCAGTAATCTATCTGTAGATCGAATCTAATCAGTTCTGAGATGGTTGTATTCGTTGGTATTTTTTCCCAAGGGCAAATGTTTTCCATTTGCATACATGCATCCAATAGGTGTTTTGGGATATCATTGATTGTTGATCTTGTTATTATCACCACTGTTACCTTTTGTACTTTGGCCATTCTTAACATTTGATCTATGTTTTTCTCCATATTCTTATTGTATTCTTTTTCTTTTAAGACATATATAACTGTCAAGTTGTCTTCAACCATATAAACCTCCGGAATTTCTGCTATTTGATCCTTATAGGCCATTATAGCTTGTGTTGTTTCCAGTGTGAAATCTTTGTCAAATATGATGTGTACTGTGCTCCGCATGTAGGGTCTTTCCAGTGTCTCATTCATATCTTGCAGGTAACTTATTATTACGTTTACCTTTGGTCTATTGTTAGCATCTAGTACTATCAGTAAGTTTCTTCCTTCAGTTTTCGCGACTTTCCTTATATGTAATTTTGTCTCTGGTGATAATTTTTCAAAAGCATTATAATGCATTTTCATGGTTCCAATGAAATATGGGTGTAGCATTTCTCCATCAATTTTAGACATTTGTTTTTCTCTTTATCTAGATAATACAGTTCTCTCTGAGGTAGTGTCTGAGGAGGCATGTAGCTGTGTCATCTGTAATGGCAATCTGCTGGTGCTTTGTTCACAGTCCATGGGCTGTGAATCTGTGCTAATAGTTTCTACTGATTCACTCTTGAATCAGTTCATAGTTACTCCTATTGGCACTTGACCAGTTGTGGTTCCTGTGGGGATAGTGTCAGCCTTGAATTGCTTTTGCATCTCCAAGGTTCTTCACCACTTACACCTTCCCCTGGAACTCCAAGTGTCTCACCACCCTTGAATCAGCGCTGTAGACTCTCAGAAGGAAAGTTGTACTGCTTTGCACCAGTTTTCTGCGTGCCCTTGAATCAGCTGTGCAGATCCTTGGTGGGAGAGGCTTTTTGTCCATTGGTCTCCCTGCCCTTGTATCAGCCTTGGGGACTACTAGGACGCCTTCTCAATCTACATCGTCTATTCATCAGTTCTTTGTTCTCTTCCCTTCTGCCCTGAAGTTGACATCTGGTTTGAGAACTTCTGCGTGCTCTCCTTCTCCTGATCATGGTTGAGGCCTCCTCTGGTTGTTGATTTCTTTGCACTCTCTTCTTCATTGGTGGGTGCATCATTTTCTTCTAGATTCCTAAATTCAGTTAATAAATTTAAGTCCCAAATCTCAGGGTCATATATAGGTTTATTTCTTGCTGTCCTTTGGGGCAGCACTCTCTCTCTCTCTCTTATGTTTTCATCTCTGCTATCTGCTGTGAATTCCTCATTGAATTCCTCTTCATGTAGACTATGTAAATTATAGATATCATATATAATTTCATTGCTGGTAATTCAACATATTTTGATTTCAGCATTCTCATCTATCTTTATCTCTTCAATATCTGCCATTGCTCTCTTCAAGTTTTGAAAATGTAACAGTCTATCATTGTCTAGCATGTATTCATTATTTGGTAGTGTCTGTGTTATTGTGTAAGGGCTGGACCATACTGTTTTTAGTTTCCAGACTTGGTTTGTGTCTGTGAGTTTCATTGGTGTGGACACATATACTTTATCTCCTACTTTGTGTGTGTGCCTGTAAATTTTTTTATTATAATGGCATTGTTGTCTCACTGCCAATTTCTTTATATTATGACACATTGTTTTGTGGATCGCTGTAATCTGCCTTAGTTGATTTACATACTCATTGCTTAAATTTTTGCTATAATTGGTATATTGCATTGATAACAGAGTTGTTGCCTCTCTTCCAAACATTGTTTTGAATAGTGTGACTCCTGTTGTTGCATGCACTGATGTGTTATAATAGTATTCAACCATCTTGATGACTTCTCTCCATCTATTACCACCTATTTTTGATGTTGCCACCCTAATTAATTTGATCATTGTTTGATTGACTTGCTCCATTGCTCTGTTGGCCTGTGGGTGGTATGCTGTTGTTTGTTTGCTTGCTATTTTCAGAAGCTTTGCCATCTCTTGAAAAAGTCTGCTCTTGAATTGAGGGCACTTGTCTGTTATTATTGTTTTTATCTGTACAAGTCGTGGAATCCACTCCTTCAATACTAATTCTGCTGTGGTTTCTGCTGTCATATTCTTCATTGGGATCTTCCTTGTGTATTTTGTGAAAATGTCCACCATTACCAGTAGATATTGATAGCTTCTGCATCTTTCAACAGCATTTCCAGATCTATGTGGACTATCTTGTTTGGTTGTGTTGCAATGATTTGCTCCAGTGGTGCCCTCTGTGTTGGAAAATGTTGTTTATTGTGTAATAGGCATGTTGTGCACTTATTGATTATGTCCTCTGTGACTTTCCTCACAGCTGTTGTTATGAATCTTGGTTGAAGGTTTTTTCTGTTTGTGTAATTCCCAAGTGGCCCTTCTCATGTATTTTTCTTCTCAATTCTCTTTTAAAGTTGGCTGGTATCATGATTCTGTTGTTACTTGCTTCAACACATAATAATTTATTTTTGTTTATCTTCCACTTGTAATGCTCATAATATCCTGCTGTTAATTTTGATAGTGTTGTTTGGGGTTCTCTTATCTTTTTGATGATTTCACTGAGGATTATGTCATCTCTCTGTTTGTCCACTATTTCCTGTTCAGATATTTCCTCCCTCATCAGTATTGGTAGGACAGCCTGGCCTTTTTTGTCCATGTTTATTTCTGGCAGTCCCTCATATTCAGTGTGTGCCAAAAATTGAAACTGTTTTTTCTCTCCATCAAGTTTTGCTGAGTCTCTCTGATACTCTGGTAGTGACGTCCAAAAATCTGCATTGTTGTGTAGGATGCCTTTCCTGTGCTCAATTGAGAATGTAAATTTGTTCAAATATTCAATCCATCATGACACTATTTCAGACTTGCCTCCAGAAAACTTTTTTAACCATGCCAGTCTGCTGTTGTCTGTGCACACTCTGAATTCTCTGCTAATCAGGAAATGTCTGATGCTCTCAATCAATGCCAGCATCTCCACTTTGGTTAATCTGTAATTTTCCTTGCTTGCTCTTAACTTGCGACTGAAGAATTGAATGGCGACCTCTTTTCCATTTTTTATTTGTCCTAGTGTGGCCCTGATCACCACCTTACTTGTATCTCAATCTAGTATGAACTGTTCATTATAGTCCAGTGTGTTGAGGGATGGTAATTTAGCCAATTCTTTCTTGATGTTATCCAACTCCTCCTGCTTCTGCCAGGTCCATACAAATGGTACTGATTTTCTCATTAGTCTAGTCATTTTACTGGCTATGTTCAGAATGAAAGTGCCATAATAAATGAAGAATCCCATTATCCTTTGTATATATTTCTTGTTGTTGGGTTTTTCTATCTTACTGATCATCTCTCTGGCATTGTCTTTCATACATATCCTACCTTTCTCAATTGTTCTCTCCAAAAATACTATCTTTTCTTTTAGAATGTCGCATTTGTTCCCATTGATGCAAAGTCCTGCATTCTCCAGTATTGTTAACATTCTCTCTAGTTTTTCTAGGTGTTCTTGGATTGCGTCACTAGTTACTATGATGTCATCTATATAGGCATCTACTCCTTCCTCCATTCTATGTGTCTTATTTTTTAACACTTTCATGATGTATCTCTGGAAGGTTGCTGGTGCATTACATAGTCTGAACGCCATATATATTCATTTGTATAACCCATATGGTGTTATGAATGCTGTTTTTTCAATATCATCTTCTTCCATTTTTACCTGCCAGTAGGCTTTGCATAAGTTTAGTGTTGTAAAATATTTATGCTTGCTTGCTTTGTAGAGCATGTCCTCTATCTGTAGTAGGGGGTATGAATCTTTCTTCATCTCTTCATTCAATTTACAAAAGTCTATACATAGGCAATATTTATCCCCTCACTTCACAAATATGGTTGGTGCCACATATATGCTTTCACTTGGGCAGATGATCTTGTTGTCAATTAGTTATTCTAATATAAAGTTTTATTCATCTTTCATCTGTTCTGGTACTCTTCTGACTGGCAGCTTGATAGGTTGTTTATCCTTTGTTACTTTATAACATTGATTGTATCTTTGCAGGTAGGGATTTACTAACTAGATACTGTTTAGCTTTTGTGTATTTCTGTTAGTATAATGTAACTAGATTTAACTCTTCACTATTTAGGTGACAACGCCATACAGCAATCTCTCCAAAGATTGATAGTGGGCATCTGCCCTCAAGCTGATCTCTCATCCAGTTTCACAAGTTCATTGATGATCCACTTGGTTGAGTTCCACCTCTCAGCTCAGCGATGTAACTTATGTGTACCCTATCCTAGCTCAGTGTATGCTCAAGACAAGACACAATTCGACTTAAGCTCTATTTTGTAAAAGTGTTTCATGAACATGCAACCAGACTTGTTCCTAGCTGCTTAATTAATATTACATGTAGCCATTACCAAAATATATTGGCTTTAATAACTAGTTTAATATTTAGCAGCTTCCTAACCTACATTTATTAATTAGTGCTTGCTCACTTTATTGGTCACTTTATAGTCACTAATTTGGATCTGAAATAGTATAAGTATAATACCTAGGCTTCAGTCATCCAACCGTATTTCAAATCTATTTATTTTTAATACATGTACTAAAGGATTGATAGTCAACTAAACGAGAGAAAAACCCCTATACCTAACCTAAGTGCACTTTTGTGATCTGGGACAAAGACCCTAGAATCGATCTCGTGATGGATCCAGACCACTACTAAACACCACTCAATTAGCTCGACATTGTATTAAATAATCAAACCGTTATAGTAGAACAAAATAAGAATTCCAAATAAAATTCTTTATCAATTGCTTAGAAGGTTTCATATCTATATATAGTAATTTCCTAAAAGTACCTGTCAATTTTAAATTTGAACTTTCATCTGCCAATATGGTGGCTAAAAATAATGGAATTGATTTTGCCCCTTTGGTTTTGCCAAAAAGTATTATTATTGACAGATACTAATCTCTTATAGTTGACACTTATTTTTGCTTGGTTGCATAATAGAAATTAATCTAACTGATTTACTAATTTTATAATATTTCTAATCATCATTCTTCTTTGATCTTATTCTCCTCTTGATTTGAAGTTAGCACCTTGATTTATTTAGATGATGCTACATGCCCTCCTCAGCTTGCATTATTTTTAGCACAGCTCATTCTCCATGTACTAGTGTGTCCACTTTCCAAACTATTGATTCTGCCCCCCAGGTCTTCCCATTTGGTATTTTCAAATTCAGCTTGCTTCATCATTTTCATGGCTGCCTCTCTCTCAGTAGTAACTGTGTTAGCATATTTTAAGAATTTCATCTCTCAGATGTTTTTGGTGATTGGTGTGATCTCTCATAGCTTGTTGATCTTCTATGAGAATATGTCATAATATTTTGGTAAACTTGTATACCTTTGATTCCAATCATTAGCATTATCTGTGTGTCAGCCCTACTCATGTGAGCTAGATCTTCTCTTATCTGATTGTCTGGATATAACATGAAGACCTTCCTCAGGCTTCATGTATTTGCCTGAGTCCTTGTAGAAAAACTGATGTTATCCATTACCTCTTGCTTATGTCATTAGGATTGTTTTTGTTTATTCTCATCATTGTCACAATCTCTACTCTTTTTATGATTTCATAGTAATAGTATTTCCTTTCCCAGATAATAGTCCAAACTGTGTCATTAACCCCAGAGAATAATGTTATTGTTTTCAGAGTGTGGCTTTCTATCTCTTTTCTTAGATCTTGTAGTTGTATGTTAATGGGTTTCACATGTGCATACAGCTGGTATGGTGTTATTGTTCCTTCAATGTACACTCTTTCTCAATTGTCATTCTTCAACATTATTTCTTTTGATTTGTTATAAACATCATGTTCTATTATTGCTTTAGCCTTTTCTTCCTTGTTTACATAAGATTTGTATTCATGTAGGAAAGCTTTGGCAACTCTGACTTCCTTTGACAGTCTCCATCATAGGAGGACCATTGGTATTGATACTGTTTCCAGTGGCATGCAGATTAAGATTTTTGTCTCAATTTGTCTTTCTATGTGTGCATATGGGCCTGCTGTTTTCAGTGCAGTTGCTAGGCCTATCATGGTGGGGGTAAATCATTTTTCCTTCTGAGATTGTATTCCAGAATGCTTGTGTGAGTCCTTTTCTACTCAATTTTAATTGTATCTCTTCCTTGATGTCTATTCTTGATGTTATGCATTTGACATCTACTGCCATTTGGTTGTATGGCTTGAGCATTTCTTCCAGTTCCATTCTCATGAATGCTTCTGTAAACATTAGTTTCATCATAACCACTGTTTGTTGTTCTTTGATATTTTGGAGATTTCTTTCCTTGATTTCTCTGGCTTCTCAAGTTACTTTTATTTCAACTAAGAATCAGTCATCATCAGTATCTATCCATTTGATTGTTCTCACTGGGCTCACTTCTCCCCACTTCTAGATATTTATTCTGTTGATTTTCTAGTGTGTTTTTGGGATAATAATAGCTGTGAGGATGTTAGTAGCTCCTCTTCCTCCATCATCTCCCTTTGTGTCTTTGTTACCATTTCACAGACTTCCACTGGTTGAGTTATTCTGCCTTGCTTCATCATTTCCACACTCCTTATTATCTTAGTAAATGTGCATCACAGACTATCTCACTCATATAACTCCATTTCCTTTTTGAGTATTTTCTGCACATTTTTCAGTACTACTGCTTTTCTTATTTCCTCAGTGCTCACCAGTTTTCATTTTATAATCTTTCTTGTCATTATCCACAGTTGGTTTTCCAATTGTCTCAGCCATGTTTCTGATGTTCTCCCCACATGTACTTCCTCATTGGTTCCTTGAATATTGTTACTTCATTAAGGCATATCCCTGTTTTGTTAGCCATGTCCACTATCAACATTTTTCCCATCAGGCTTTCATTCATTATAATGAAACTGATTATTTTTTTCCATTGTTTGCATTGGCTTTTCTGCTTTGTTGGGTGACTCCATTTTTTCAATGTTGCCATTCAGAAGCCAGTTCTTCATTTGTGTATTGATTGGGCTAATGCTATTTCAAATCTCTTTGCTTTTGTCAGTTTGTGTCTAATGTGACATGAAATCAGAAGTTTTATCTCTGTATCTTTGGTTGTTAGTATCACTAATATCCATGCTGTTGTCCTATATCAGATTTCTGGTGCATTTTTCTCTTTAAATACCAATTGTTTGAAATATTTTTTTGTGTTCAATTCATATGCCCTATTCACTTCTGTGAGTGCTAGTACAACTGATTTGTGGAATTTTCTTGATGGTGCCTTGATCTTTATTTCTAGCCAACTCTCCTCCATTTTCTGTTGTAATTTCATGTTTTTCCATATTTTCTGGATTTGTTGTAAGTGTTCTTGACTCTGTGTTAGGCTGCATTTTATGAATAGTGTGTTGGCTTTTTCCACACTGTCCTTATCCATCATCAATTTTATCATTTTGGTTTGCTTATATAGGTTGATCACAATGCATGGATCTACCATTATCCTACATGAAGAGGGATTTGATGATGAATTCACAGTGGACATTGGAGATGAGAATATGAGAGAGAGAGTGCTGCCCCAAAGTACAGCAAGAAATAAATCTATATATGACCCTGAAATATGGGATTTACATTTACTAACTGAATTTAGGAATCTAGAAGAGAATGATGCACCCACTGTTGAAGAAGAGAGTGCACAGCAATCAACAACCAGAGGAACTCTCAACCAAGAACAGGAGAAGGAGAGTTCACAGAAGTTCTCAAACCAGATGTTGACTCAAAGGCAGAAGGGACTAGAACAAAGAACCAATGAATCAACAACATAGAATGAGAAGGCGTCCTAGTAGTCCCCAAGGCCAATTCAAAGGCAGGGAAACCCATGGACTGTGAACTGTGCACCAGCAGAATACCATTACAGATGACTCAGCTACACGCCTCCTCAGATACCACCTTGGAGAGAACAGTATGATCTAAAGACACATTAGACACACACTAGCAAAAGCAAAGAGCTTTGAAGTAGCATTAGCTCCAATCAACACTCAAACAAAAAATTGGTTGCTAAAGGGCTATATCAAAAGGATGAAGTCATGGTTTTTGAGTCGAGTTTGAGTTACTCAGGCCAAGTTCGAGTTTTTGTGTTTCAAGTTCGAGTTCGAGTAATTTTTTAAATGAAATTCTGAGTTCAATTGAGTTTTTTCTAATTTCGAGTTTTTAGGGTAAAAAACATTTATTTTACAATAATTCTAAGCTAAAAAAAATTGTTTGTGATTGGTAAGAAAATTGATATTTAAGAAAATTTAATTTTTACACTATTTTTGAGTGGATTTTTGAATGAGTTCAAGTTCGAGTTTTGATGATTTCTCTTCCAAGTTTTTCAGATCAAGTTTTGTGAGCTTATTTGAGTTCAAGTTCTTAACATTCCAAGTACTCGAAAACCCTGGATGGAGTCACCTAATAAAGTGGAAAAACCAATACAGAAAATGGAGAAAATATTCAGCCACATGATAATGAATGAGAGCCCAATGGGGAAAATGTTGATAGTAGATATGGCCAACAAAATGGGGATATGTCCAAGTGAGATTATGATATTCAAAGAACCAATGAAGATATACATGTGGGGAGCAACATCAGAAACACAGCTGAGGCAAATGCTAAGTCAACCCTGGATAACCACAAGGAAAATCATAAAATGGAAATTAGTGAGCACAGAAGAAATAAGAAAAACAGCAGTACTTAAAAATGTTCAGAATATTCTTGAAAATGAAATGGAGAGATATGAACAAGATAGCCCACAATGCACATTCATGAAAATAATACAGAGTGCAGAGATGATGAAAAAAGGTGGAATAACTGAACCAGTGGAAGTTTGTGAGATGGTCATGAAAATACAGAGGGAAATGATGGAAGAGGAGGAGTTGTTAGCATCCTCACAGTTATTATTGTCTCCTAAAACACAACAAATAATCAATAGAATAAACATCAAGAAGTGGGGAGAAGTGAGCCCAGCAAGAACAATCAAATGGATTGACACCAATGTTGAATGATTCTTAGTTGAAATAAAAGTAACTCAGGAAACCAGAGAAATTAAATAAAGGAATTTTCAAAACATCAAAGAACAGCAAATGGTGGCAACAATGAAGTTAATGTTCATAGAAGCATTCATGAGAACAAAGTTGGAAGAATTACTAAAACCACACAACCAGTTGGCAGTAGATGTTGAATGCATAACAGCAAAAATAGACATCAAAGAAGAAATATGATTAAAATTAAGTAGAAGGGGACTCACACAGGCATTCTGGAATACCATTTCAGAAGCAAAAATGAACTACCCCACAATGATAGGCCTAGCAACAGCACAAACTATGGAAGGCCCAATCCACACATTGAAAGACAAATCAAAACAAAAATCCTAATCTGCACACCACCAGAAACAATAGCAATACCAATGGTCCTTCCACATTTGAGACTGCTGAAAGAAGTCAGAGTTGTGAAAACCTTCTTACATGAGTACAAATCATATGTAAACACAGAAAAGAAGGCAAAAGCTATAGTAGAATGCAACAACTACAAGAAATTGAAAGAGATAATGCTGAAGAATGATAATAGAGATAGGGTGTACATTGAAGGAACAATAACGCCATACCAGTTGTATATGCAGGGGAAACCCATCAACACACAACTACAAGATCTGAGAAAAGAGATAGAAAGCCACACTCTCTGGGGTTAATGATATTGTATGGACAGACATCTGGGAAAGAAAGTACTGCTACTATCATGTGACAAAAAGAGTAGAAATTGTAATGATGATGTGGATCAACAAAAATGATCCCAACAAAATAATTTGAACAAGAAGTACAGGATAACATCAGCTTCTTCTATAAAGACATGGCAAACACTTGCAGTTTAAGAAAAGTGATTATGTTCTTTTACCCAGATAACCAGATCAGAGAAGCCCTAGCCCACACAAGCAGGGCCAATGCAAAAATGATGCTAATGATAGGAATCAAAGGCATATGACATATTTTCACACCAATAGCAGAAAACATTCAAGAGGCGAAATTTCTAAAATATGCAAATACTGTAATGCAAATGATGAAGCAAGTTGAATTTGAAAAAACCACATGGGAATATCAGTGTAACATCCTCCACCTAGCTTATTACACCGTGTCTAGTTACTGATAATGAGTACTCTGGTAAATCGCGGGTGAGGTGTTACCAAGTTGTTGAACCATCAGACCTTCCTCTCTTATTAACTAGTTATGTTAATCAAATAATTGAGTATTAACTATCACTGTTTAGGTGACAGAGCAGTATGATGTTTCCTCTTCAGTTCTTCTATGGGCCACTGCCCAAAGCCGATCTCCACAACACAGCTCCTCTCCTTCTGCAATGATAGTTGAATCCACAGCACCACCTCAGCTCAACTGGAATTAATTATGTGTACCTTACGTTAGCTTAGTGCGTGCACTCAAGTAAAGTTGTTACTGACTTA
>CABFPE010000199.1:454857-466094 GCA_900660155.1 Hofstenia miamia | reverse complement strand
AGTTTCGAAACCGTTTTTAGAGCATTCGTTCAAAGGATAGAATTACCTCCAATTGGATTTTGCTATCAACCGGATTTAATTCAAGCTTTCATTAATTTTTTATCATACCAATCTCGTTTAAAAAAACTCTGATTGACAGAAAATTGAATCAACAAGTACGAACATTTTTTCAAGTACATTTAAAAGAAAAGAATAAATAATATGGGTTAGAAAAAGTTTTCATTGTTTTTCGTCCAAGCAAGATTTTAATTTTCATTGATGCAAAAAACTGCCAATAGGGTTATGCAAACCGAAGTAAAATCGTGCACGAGACAATGTGTTAAAATTTTTTACATAAGGCTATGCAATTGCTTAAGTCAAGAGTGTTTCTTTAATTCTGATGATTTATAACAAATTTAGTTGCATTTTTCAAAAAATGCTGTTAACATAAGCAGAGGTGCACTCGCGAAGCTGGACGCAAGCATATGGCGTCCACCGACTAATTTCGTTCTAAAATTTGATGCGGACGTGGAAGGATGCATAATATTACATTTTGGTTCACATTGCATAATTTGTTTAAGGAGCAACAAATTTTGAGTAAGATTGTAGTATCTGGACGAATTTGTATTTCTTATAAAAAAATTGTATAACTTTATGGAATCGAACAAATGTGATCTCTTTGAATGTACATACATAAACTTAACTTAAAATTCTATTACTTTGCTAACGCAATACCCCTTGTATACAAATGTTTAGCCCTCCGACGGTGCAGTGGAATATTTTTCATGGTTGTCGCGGTGGGGTATGATGAACCCCACTCAAGGTTTTAGTCTTTTTATTACTTTTTATTGCTTTATGTGTATTCTGAGGTAGTAAATTTATTTTTATTCAAAAATGACACTTTCTACAATATATTTTCTAAAGTATAAGTAGAATGTGTGTTTATATAAACGTTGTCCTACAATTTATTTTTGCCATGTATTTACTCATCTGAAATATAATTGTATTTCACAAATTAAACTTATTTAATGTGTTAAGTTACTGAATATTGTCTAGTGCATTTGGATTCAATCATAAACACAATAATGATTAGTGTTAATTAAATAAAAATGTAATGAAACTTTTACAAGTAATGATACTCTCACAGAGAATGATTTTTTAATTCAGCTACTGGATAGCTCTAACAAATGTATTTCCATGCATCAACAACACAAATCAACATATATTAATAGATTCATTGCCATAAATATAAACGCAAAAAATACTCTTTGAAAAAAATATCCCACAAAATAAAACTTCCTAATACTATCTCATCCTTTATATAAAATATTATTTCAATAAAATAAAATTTTTCATTATAAAATAATCAATATTTTAAATTTGCCATTAAATGTTTCAATAAATTTCCCAAATATTGTTATATTCGTAATCCGCACAAAAAGTTGTATTAAACTTTACTTGCTATATGACAAATGCACATACAATGCCTTTTTTCATTCAAATATTTGAAAGAGTGTTTTGATATTGATTATTTTGTTTCTGATAGTTCTAAAAATTGTAATTTATATAGTTGCAGTAAAACTAGAAAAAAGCAATTTTACCAAGATGTATTTCTTCTCATGCTGCAACCATATAAAATAAATGTAAGGCATGAAAAATGCAAAACTAAGACAAATTCATAAAACTATGTATTGTTTTCAAGACCTCTATTGAAATGGCGAAATTCGTACAATTAAATGCTTTCAAAAAATGATATTAACTCGTCCTTCTAATTTTGTAAATATATTCACCTCTTGAAAAGGTAATTTTTCTATTTTTTGGGATAATGAAACAGCTAGTAATAGCTTAGAAGTTGATTGTATTTAACATGTATTTCACATCTGTCTAAGGAAAGTTGTTATAAGCATGAAAATAATGAAATTTATGTATCATTTTCTAAAGTTGAAAAATTATTAGATTCTTTTAGAACTACTAGATGTAATTTTTAAATAATAATTGGGATTTATCAACAAGCATATTCCTTATTTAGCATCAATATAAATATAGTTAACTTTATATACCGGGGAGCTTAGGGGTTCATAAAAAATATCATCCATCAATGATGAAGAACAACTGCACTCTATGCATAAAACACACTTGGCATAGTCTACAAAATATACAATTTGTCATGAAAATTTATTAGACTGAATCCAAATTATGCATGTATTTATTTGTTTCATGGAGCAATCTGAAACAATGTTTGTATTGAATAAGAATTTTTATTGAAATATGAAGACAGAAAAATATGCATTGAAAGCAACCTTATAAAGGGGTAATGTAAGCTCACGAACTCATTTGTTGTACATTTCCCAATTGAAATTTGTTAATAATACATTTGCAACAATCCCCCTCCAGCCTGGCTAATTAAGTATGACAACCTTATTCTCCATGCATAATTGTAGCGTCCATTCTGCTCCTGCAGCTAGTGTCTGTTGTTCAACGTATGATAAACCACTTGGACTGCAACTTCATCATTTCTTGAGTCTATCTCTCTGCCTAAATGCAATTTCTGTGGATTGTGAGCAATTCGTTTTCTTTCTGCATTTTCTCTTTTTATTATGTCATCAACCAATTTCTGTTTTATCTTCACCACTTCAATCGTTTTGAACTCTTCTCTTCTGATGAGATTCCTTGTTGTAATCCATGGTTGTTGTTTTATCAGTTTGAGTTTACTGTTAAATGTTGCTCCCCACATGTAGTTCTTAGTTGTGTCACTTAAGATGTTTATCTTGGTTGGACAGATTCCTGTGTTATTGGCTGTTTCTGAAATAGTAGGTTTTCCCAACAGCTGTTTTTTCATCATTAATCTATGAAGTGTTTTTCAAGCGTTTCAATTACTTTTGGTATGGCTGACCCGTCATTCTCTTTATCTTTTACCACTATACTTTCTTTTGAGTTTTTTCATTTCAGGAGATCAATTGTAAGAATTATATCTCATTTTTCTTGTTGTAATAAATTAAGAATGCAATTTCTGTTTGCTTATCCTTATCATCCGGCTTTCACAGTCTTAATGTCTCAATGATTGTGTCAAGTACATTCAAGTTGATTGTGACAGCTGTCTAAATGAGCAAAAATTGTGCTTGTTGTAGAGAATGAGCCCCAATACATTCCTTGAAAACCCAGTGTAGCATCATCCAACAAATCTAGCTGCTAATGAAAGATAGTCTGTGGAAATAAACTAAGATAGAATTTAGAAATGTGATTAAAAAATATATTATAAAAATTTGTAATCAACTTAAATTAGTTTGTATCATGCAACCAAGAAATATCAATGAAATTTATTATAATTTGTATCTGTTGATTCTACTAATTTGGTGAAATGAGGGGGCGAATTCACTTCCATTATTCTTAGCCATCTTGGCAGACAGTCATTTCAAATTTGAATTTGGCAGGTACTTTTTCGAGTTAACTATAAATAGAGGGGAATTCATTGTAACAATTGATAAAGAAATTTCTTTTGGATTTTTTATACTTACGTTTTCTTAAAGTTTGATTGTTTAATACAATTTTCAGCTAAACAGTTGGTGTTCAGTAGTGGCGAGGATCCCATAACAGGAACGATTCTAGGTTCCTTGTTCCAAGCCATGAGCCTGCACTTATGTTAGGGGTAAGATTAGGAGTTTTTATTTCCGTTTAGCTAACTATCGATTGCTTACATGTACTAATGATAAGTAATTCGAAATAAGGCTGGTAAGCCAAACATAGGAATTTATATCTATAGTATTTTAGATCCAAATTAATGACTATAATGTGACCAAGCATGTATCAATTATTATATGTAGGCTAGGAAGCTGCTAGATATTTATCTAATTAATTAAAGCCAATATATTTTGGTAATGGTTAAATACATAATTTATTAAGCAGCTAGTGACAATCAAGGTTGCAAGTATATAGTACACTTTACAAACTGAGACTAAGTCGAGTTGTGCCAAGTCTTGAGTATGGACCAAGCTAGGATAGGGTACACATAAGTTACGTCATTGAGCTGAGAGGTGGAACTCATTCACTTGGAACGTAGGAGAGTAGTTGTTACCTGGTTAGGAGATCAGCTTCAGGCGGATGCCCAATCATCAACAACTGGAAAGGATGCTGCGAAGCTTTGTCACCTAAATGTAGGAGTCAAGCAATATAAAATTAGTATATCCCTACCTGCTAGTGTATCATTCTAATTATAATAGTATAATAGAGAAATCAGATGCCAAAGCCTGGTAGAGGATGCTACATGGTGACCATGACAGCTCACAAGAACAAGCAGGATCTGGAGAAAAAACTCTTTTTCTTTTTTTGAGTTAAGATAGTTGTTTCTTCTCAGAACAAAAAATTTTTTCTTCTACATTTAACAGGCGCCCAATATGCAATCAGTAACACAACTTGGATACCCCTAAACTACTACTTCTTAGTCAAGAAATGTAATCATAAGCACCTGGATTGTTATAATAAGAAAAGAACTTGATAGTTAGTGAAAAAATCAATCTACACCTACAATAGTGCACTACACTGAGAACTGAGAATCACACCAAGGGGGAAAGTCACTACAAATGATTTCAAAAAATGACTAACAAAAGAAGAAATGGTAGTGCCAAAAAGACAGCACCCAGAGTGGTAAGCCCTAGAGCATCATGCTCAACATCACACTCAGAAGACACAGATTTGTCCCCATGACAGAGTTACAAACACTACACATGTCCCCCAAAATGAGTCCCCAGGAAATCTTTGAAATGTTGAGGAAGAGTAATTAAACAGAGACACTCTTAAAAAATGAATTGAAACAATTAATGAATAAAGTTAAGCAGATGGAACAACAAAGTGAAAACATGTTGAATGAACTTAAAGTGGAGATGCAAACAAAAAATTAGACAGGCAGAGTGAACTATTCCTATGTGAACTCAAGACACTCACTCAACAACTGTCAGAATCCAGCAAAAGATTTTTGGAACAAAATCAGAAATGTGAGAAGATGTATCAGCAACTGGAAAGTGAGAACAGGCAGCTGATACAGGACAATGCCATACAGGCAGACAAACTTGAACAGCTAAAGGACAAGCTAAGATTATTACAACTAAATGAAGATGAGAATCAAGAAAAAATTTGAACACATGAAATAAAGTTCCAACAAACAAAAGAAAACAAGTTGCAAGCACCATTCAACAATCCAAACAAACAGGTACACTATGAAAATTTGATGAAGAGGAAAAACAAAAATTCATAAATGAAATTACAAAGACAGTAACTGATCAGCTTCAGAGTCAGGAAACAGTAAGGAAGCATAGCAAAAACCAAGGTACAGAAACTCAATATTACCACAGAATAGAATAAACAACACCATACCTTGTAAAGCAACTTTACTGAAATTCAATGGAAAGGTTGATGGCTATAACTTGACATTTATAAAATTGCTTCAAATGTTTGAAATCACCATGTCAGAGAGGAAGGTGAAGCAAGAAGCAGCAGCAGCAAGACTTACCATATACCTCACAGGAACAGCATACCAACACTATTTGCTACTTGATACCAACACTAGCTGAAACTTTGAAGTGTTAATAGGTGATTTCATCAAATACAATGAAATGAAAGTTTTAAAAATCAATATTGGATCATTCTAAATGCCACAAAGATGAACAAGAGTGACGACATATGGAGTTAAATCCAACAGGTCAAAGGACTCATAATGCTAAGTTCAAGGGAGAACAGATATTCAAAATACTATCTGTTTTCCCATATTTGTAAGGGAATGTTGGAAAGCATTAGAACACAATTTGACATCAAATGTGACATGGATGATAAGCTAGAAAGCAATTGACACCCAAGCAACAATTGAAAACAATGCACAATTTTACAAAAAGCCTGCATGGCACAGTGAGGCACAAACATGGAGAAAAAGTCATAAACCACACTTAACAAGCAAGACATACTGTGAAAAAACCCATAGAAAATCATTAAGGTAAAAGGGAAAGACGGAAAAAAAGAAAGTGAGAGAAAAAGATGTCAAATGCAGACAGAAGGGTCATAAAAAAACCAGACTGCACTAAACAGATAAACGTGATTGGGGATGAAGAAGCCTACTATGAAGATGAGGACTTAATAGAATCAGAAACAGAAATTAACAAAGCATTGCAAACTGAGGAAGAATTGGAAAACTAGCTAGAGTGCTGACTTATAGAAACTGTGCACCAGTAATGATTTTAATGAATTTAGACAATATAAACACAATAATGGTGACAATCAATGGAGTAATGACTAAAGCAACAATCAACACAGGAGCAGCAACATCAATAATAACTGACGAATGTGCAATGAAATTTGGTTTCAAATGAGAAGACTATGACAGCTTGAACAAATAGTTAATTAATGCATCAGGAGAATATATCAACACAAAAGGGATGATAAAGTTGGTTCAAATGAGGATAGCCAACATGACATTCAAGCAATTGTTAGTGGTAGTTGATACACACAATAACTTGTTGCCTTATGAGGTCATACTTGGTGACTACTTTCAAACAAAAATTGGATGCATTATAAACTATGCAAACAGAAAAATAAAAGTGAGAGAGGAAGAAATTGAGATTGAAGAGGAAGAAGGTAAACAAAAGACAATCATGTTTGAGTTGGAAGAGGACATTCATTTGCAGCCACACTAGTGGAAAATGTCTGCAATAGAAATGGAGGATCAAATAACAGCAGATATAATGCTACATGAAAATAAAGGAATTAACACAAAAAGAGTGTTGATGCCATCAAGTGTTTGCACCATAGGGAATGGAAAAGGGAAGATACTGATCCTCAATGCAACAAACCAGATGTTAATGTGAAGAGATCAAACATTAAAATATTTGGAAAATATATCAAATCTAATATCAGACTTAATTGGAGAGTGATCAAAGATGATGATGGGGTGAGTAATTTGCAGAGTCGATTCAAGGACATGCAAAGGAAAGCAGTAAGTACTCCACATGGCCAACTCAAGGGCAAGTGGATGAACACCATCAAAGTAGTGAGTACTCCCAAGGGCATAGGGATGAAAGCATGTGAAGAAGATGCTTGGAGAATACTGGAAATAAAAAGTGACAATTACCAACACTTGGAAAAGAAGGAAATTCAACAGTTAAAAGAGATGTTGGAGAGACACAACTGAATATTCAATTGTAGAATCTTGCCAACATTAATTTTTTAATTTTCTTTAAGATTGCATAACCATGTGCCTAGTATTTAATGTGTGACAGACTCCAAACTCTCTCTCTTTCCATATCATTGTTGAATGCAATAATTGAATTACTGTGTATCATTAGCTACACTTAATGATTTAACTAACAACAGCTATTTTAGAATGAGAGTGAGACATGTTATCCAGGGTCAAAACCCGACTTGAAGCACTACCCAAGAGGAGACTGTGTCTTTGTGAACAAATCCAGCTTTACTCAGACATCAAAGTAATTACCAATGGTTGACTCAGTGCATGGAACATTGTCTCAGAAAACATGTGTGTGTGTGATAACTTAGCAATTTAATGCATTGATTGTTCTTGTTATTGTCATGATTAAAATATACAAAAGTAACACAACCAGAATGCTTTAGCTTATTATAGTTCCTTACATATAATAACCCTAAAGATATAACTATATATGTTAGCCCTTGATATATGTGAACAACCAATGCAGTCAGCAATAAAACTAATTCATGATTCAGTTGATAGTTGTCTAACTTACTAACAGGCAATTGATTGAATAACCAAGAAAACTGATATAGATACAACATTACTTTTCTAATGAGGGTTGATCTAATAATAGTAATAACACTAACTCTTGAATAAAAGAATGATAGGAAAGCTATAACAAATAAAACTCCCTATTCCTACACCTAACTTATAAGCACATCAAGTAAACAACAACTACCAGCTGCACCGCACTTTTGAAAGGCTGTATGTGCTTGCTGTTCCAGACTTCCTTTAAATGTAGTTGGGGACCACTGTCAGGATTACTCTAGTGCTTCACTGTTTGGCTTTCAATGTTAATAAATAAATAAACCTGATAAAAATAAAGAAGTAAATCCAGTGAATTTCATTCATCACCAAATATATAAATTGCACTACTTTTATACTTAGTAATAGCAAACAATCAAACACTTGGCAAGTACCTGTTTAATCAAAGTTGTTGACAATTTACTAATTTCCCTCATTTTCTTTGTCTCTCATTTTTACACATGTCAGCATTAATTAGCTTTTGCGTTTCATTCTTTTACCATTTGTCAAAAGTACTGCCAAGCGAATTAATATCAAAATATTGCATATAAAATTTTTACAAATAATTTAATTAATAATAATCATGTGAGTACAATTAATTGTTATATTACTTGAGCCTTAGTTCTTTCTTTTTCTTTTTTTAACTTGACCACACATGAGATTATGTTACACAATTATGTAGAAATAAGTGTGGCTCAAGTGATAGTCAAAACACACAAGATAATAATGACAACAGATAAACCCATAAAGCTGCCAGTAAGTAGGGTGTCAGAGCAGATGAAGGATGAATACAACTGCATATTAAATGAATTGATCAACAATAAAATAATTCGTCCAAGTGAAAGCCTGTATGCAGGGAGACAAATACTGCCTATGCATAGATTTCCACAAACTGAATGAAGTGACAAAGAAAGACTTGTACCCCCTTCCACACATAGGGGTTATGCTATACAAAGCAAGCAAACATAATACTTTAAGCATATTGGCAGGTGAAAATGGAAGAAGAAGATATCCAAAAACGGTATCCATAACGCCCTATCGATTGTACAAATGGATATACATGGCGTTTGGATTGTGTAATGCACTGGCGACTTTTCAGAGATATATCACGAAGGTACTGAAGAATAAAACACATAGAATGGAAGATGGAGTTGACACCTACATAGATGACATCATAGTAACAAGTGATAAGATACAAGAGCACTTAGAGAAACTGGAAAGAACACTGACAATATTGGAGAAAGCAGGACTTAGAATCAATGGAAACAAGTGCAACATATTGAAGGAGAAGATAGTCTTTCTGGGAAGAGTGATCAAGAAAGGTAGAATATGTATGAAGAACAGCACAAGGGATATGATCCGGAAAATAGAAAAGCTGAATAACAAGAAGGATATACAGAGAATAATGGGATTTTTCAATTACTATGGAACCTTTATCCTGAAAATCGCCAGAAAAGCTGCAAAGATGACCAAACCTTTGAGGAAATCAGTACCATTCATATGGACGTGGCAGGAACAAGAGGAGTTAGACAATATCCAGGAAGAATTAGCAAAACTACTATCAATAAACACGCTAGACTATAAAGAAAAATTCATTTTAGATTGTGATGCCAGCAAAGTGGCAATTTAATCAACACTGGGAAAGCTGAAAAACGGAAAAGAATTTCCTGTACAATTCTTCAGTCAGAAACTAAAAGCAAGCAACGAGAGCTATGGGTTGACTAAGCTGGAGATGCTGGCACTAATTGAAAGTATCAAGAAATTTAGACACTTCTTAATTTGTAGAGAATTTAGAGTAGATATGGACAATAGCGGATTAGCCTGGCTAAAAAAAATTTCAGGAGACAAGTCTGGAATAGGATCACAATGGATTGAATATTTAAATGAATTTACATTCACAATCAAACACAGGAAAAGCACATTACATAATAATGCAGACTTCTGGACATCATTACCTGAGTACCAATTGACGCAGCAAAAGTGGATGAAGAAAAGAAACAGTTCAAATTTCTACCACATATGGAATATCAAGGATTACTTGAGATAAACTTGGATAAAAAGGGGCAAGCAGTGTTACCAATATTATTGAAGGAGCAGATATCTGAACAAGAAATAGTGGTGAGATGACATGATTCTCATGAGATCATTAGATAGTTAAAAGAACAGTGAACAATATTATCAAAACTAACAGCAAGCTATTATGAGTGATACAAATGGAAACTTAATAAAAACAGACTACTATATGTCGAGGCTCAAAACAACAGGAATGAAATTCCCTGATTACTACAAGAGAGAACTCATATGGAAAATCCATGAGAAGGCCATCTAGGAATAACGCAGATGGAGAAAACCTTCAATTAGTACATCCCTACCCGCTACTGTATCATTCTAATTATAATAGTATAATAGAGAAATTAGATGTCTAAGCCTGGTAGAGGATGCTACACCAGTATTTATATCTTGGGAAGTTTTGAGAATGACAAGTTCTTACCTTGACAGATTTGCTGAGCTTCCTCAGAGAAAATGGACTTGTTGAAGAAAGTTTTTACATTTTATGATAGCATAAAGTGTATTAGGGGTGATAGAAGCCAATATAGGAAAACTATTTCCAAGCCAGAGGAGACTGTACGCGTTTGACTATTATAGACTTGTATAGCTCCAGTAAAAGAAATGAGAAAAAATTTTCAACTACAAAAACCCTTCAATGACAGAACAGAAATCCTTTCCCCCAATTAAAGTGGCATGCTCTGGATGAAGACATATACAAACCTGATTAGGTCAGGTATCTTATTAATTTTCATTAAGCATATTTCAGGAAGATGTAAAATGTGTTCTGCAATATCTTTATTCTACTGGAATCACAGACTTCAAAACTTTACATAAGATATCAGATATGAACCCAAAGACATTCTACAGAAACATCAAACAGTTGACTGAATCAAACACGCTAAGAAGGAAGAAGGGGACTGGGTGATTGCTCAAATTGACTAGAAATTAACGTAAAAGTATTGTCAAAATTGGTTTACAAGCCCATTGGAAACGACCACTCATTTGACTTCAAAGCTTCAAAAACCCATAACAAAATTGTCTTAATATCGACAATGTACCAAGCCCTTTCAAAGGCTCAAAAAAAGAGTAACACTTTTGACAGAAAAACAGGAAGAAGCCTGGGTTAGCATTTGTGAAACATGGTCACTGGATTGATTTTTCAAAAATGTTTTCATAATCGATGAGTAAATGTTCCAGCCTCTTGAAAACAATCTTTCTCATTGGTCTACAACACCCAAGACGCCTCTAAAGCCATCTCCAAATTTTTTTAAAAAATTCATGATTTGGGTTGTTTTGGGTATAAAAGTTTTTACCTGAAAAGTTTGGAAGGAGGTACTGTAGACAGTTCAAAGTATGCTGATAATTTAGCAGTTTATCCCATTTGCGAACAGTTGTTACCACATTGAATGGATTATTCACCAAGATGGGGAAACCC
>CABFPE010000199.1:426302-447208 GCA_900660155.1 Hofstenia miamia | reverse complement strand
AAATCAATAATCTGAAAGACAAACTGAAGAAATGTGAAGTGAAGACAATAGAAAATGTGGTAGCAGAAAAACCGCATGAATTAAATACAGCAGTACCACAGGAAGAATTGACGATAGAAGATTACAAAACTGCACAAAATGAAGAAGAATTCATAAAGAAATTAGTGGAGAATGTGACAAAACAAGTAAAAAAGAATTGTGAGAAACTGATTGAAAATAAACCAGTATTTCAAAATACAATATTATCGGAGGAGGATGATAATGACACGTCAGTATGTAAAGCAATATTACCGAAATTTACAGGAAGAGTTGATAATTATTCACCTACATTTAATGAATGGCTGGAGATTTTTGAAATGAGTATGAAAGAGAGGAAAGTAACGCAACAGAGAGCAGCAGCGAGATTCCCACTATACTTAACTGGTGCAGCATATCAGCATTACTTAGTATTGGAAACGCAAACAAAAATGGACTACAAAAAGTTAGTAGGAGAATATCAACAGTACTATGATGATGAGAGCTTTAAGAGTCAATACCGGATGTTGTTGAACAGAATGAAAATGAACACTAGGGACGACTTACGAGTAGAAGACTAAAGACTAGTGAGGAAAATTATGGCTCCATGAAATTAGAAATGCTAGCTTTAGTGGAAAGTATAAAGAAATTCAGATACTTTTTGATCGGACAGAAGTTTAAAGTAAGAACGACTATGTAATGCACTGGCGACCTTTCAACGCTATGTAACAAAAGTTCTTAAACAAGATAAGAAAAAAATGGACGAAGGAGTGTGTGCTTACATAGACAATATATTGGTCGTGAGTAATACAATAGAAGAACATTTGGAGAAGTTGGATAAAACATTAACAATCCTGTATAACACAGGATTGCGCATTAATGGGAAAAAATGCGAAATTTTGAAAACTGAAGTGGTCTTTCTGGGAAGAAAGATACAACAAGGGAAAATTAAGATGAAAAATAATGCGAAAGAAATGATTCTTAACATTAAAAGTCCGAAGACTAAAAAAGATGTACAAAGGATAATGGGCTTCATTAACTATTATGGTTCATTCATACCAAATATTGCTCAAAAAACAAATAAGATAACAGCGTTGCTAAAAAAGTCAAAACCATTTGAATGGACATGGAAAGAAGAAGAACAATTAGAGAATATAAAGAATGAACTCGCAAAAATGCCGTCACTAAACACACCCGACTATCAAGAGGAATTTATTTTGGACTGTGACGCAAGTAATGTGGCGATAGGAGCGTGTTTGGGTCAGATGAAAAATGGGAAAGAAGTCCCGATACAATTTTTTAGTAGAAGACTAAAGACTAGTGAGGAAAATTACGGCTCAACGAAATTAGAAATGCTAGCTTTAGTGGAAAGCATAAAGAAATTCAGATATTTTTTGATCGGACAGAAGTTTAAAGTGAGAACGGATAACAGCAGCTTGGCGTGGTTGAAAAAGTTCTCTGGTGATAAATCATCAATTGTATCGTGATGGATAGAGTACTTAAACGAATTTAGATTTACGATAGAGCACAGAAAAGGTAATTTACACAAAAACGCTGATTTTTGGACAGCACTCCCAGAATATCAAAGAGATATAGAAAAAAAGGAAGGAGAAAAGAAAATGTTTGATTTTCTACCTCACAACGAGTATAGGGAGTTACCGGAAATTAATGCCGATAAGAAAGGTCAAGCAATAATGCCCATCGTGATAAAGGAAGAAATTGAAGAGAGTGAGATCATCCAAAAACAAAAAGTCGATATGGTACTCACAGAAATAAGAGAAAAATTGACAAATGCGGACAAACAGCTAAGTAAAGACGCTAATAGTTACTATCAAAGGTACACATGGAAAATTAATGGCAATGGACTACTATACGTACAAGGAAAGACACTAAGAATAGCGATTCCGGAGTACTACAAAAGAGAGCTGGTGAAAAAAATACACGAAAAAGGTCATATCGGAATTGTGCAAACAGAGCAAATGTTCAACACAAGATTTATAACAATAGGGATACAGAAGGTTGTAGAAGACGTCATTAACAAGTGTACTACCTGTTTATTAAATAACAAGAGCCATTTTCCGCAACAAACAGCACCCTTAGAGAAAATTATATCAACTGCACCAAATCAAATAGTGCATGTGGATTTGGAGAAATTGTCGCAAGACGATGAAGGCTATCAGTACATTTTGGTGATAGTTGATAATTTCACAAAATATGCTAGAATGATCCCTTTGGATTCGACAACTGCGAAGAATGTGGCAGAAAAGATAATGAAAGAGTGGATACTGAAGTTTGGACCAATGGAAGTGATAGTATCCGATAGAGGGGTGCAGTTCGAAAGCAAATTGTTTGACGAAATGGCGAAATTGTTAGAAATAATGACAGAAAAAACAACAGCATACCACCTGCAAGCAAATGGCGCAGTAGAAAGGTTAAACAGGACGATGATTAAACTAATAAGAGTGTTGACATCAAGGGTTGGTGGAAGAGACTGGAGAGAGGTAATAGAAATGGTGGAGTATTTCTATAACACTTCAGTACATTCTACGACAGGAGTAACACCATTTAAAGCAATGTATGGAAGGGAAGCCGCTACACCGATATCAATGCAATACGATACTTATGCAGAGAAACCGGATAATGAATATATTAGGAAAATTAAAAGCCAACTAACTGGAGTTCACGAAGTGATATGTCATAACACAAAGAAATCTGCAATTAGACAGCAGAGAAACTTCAACAAAAAGATTTATGGAAAACCACACAAGAAGGGTGACAGGGTTTACACATACACTTTGCTGAGAACACAAGACGTAAACCAGGTAAGAAAATTAAAAACACAGTGGTCAGGGCCATTTATCATTTCACAGACACTACCTAATAATAACTATAAACTTAACGACGGTAGAATTTTACATTTTCAAAATTTGAAATGGGCAACAAAAGATATTGACCAAGCAAAATTAGATGAAAATACACAATTTAAATTAATTGAAAGTAATGATGGTGTATATAACGAGATTAACGATCTTGATAGTGTTGCAGAAGAGGAATTTCAAGATGAATACAATCCTCAACAGAGAGAGGATGAGAGTGAAAGAAGAATAATGCCCCAGAGGGCCATAAAAAATAAAAATAAATATGACCCTGAGATATGGGATATTAATTTAGTAACTCCATTTAGATTAGAAGAGAGCCAGCAGCCAATCACCATTGAAGAGCAGAAGGATACGCAGGAAATCCCTGAAATCCGATCATCAGTTAAAGGGCGTGACGAGGGGAGAAAACACTAGGTCTCTGAAATCCAATTGTCAGTTAAAGGGCATGACGATGGAGCATTGTTCACCTAGTAACAGAAGAAGACGAATACAAAGGAAATCTCCTCAATCTGATTGTTGATTAAAGGGCATGAGGATGGAGAATATACCAGAAATGAATAAAAGAAGAAGGATAAGAAGGGGCAGGTGGATAAAAGAGGGCCAACGTCATGATACCGATCGTCAATTAAAAGGCATGAGGTTGGATGAAAAATCGAGCTTGTCAATGGAACACTCCCCCACATCCAGCGGAACTCAAAGTCAATTAAAGGGCGGAGAGTATAAAGCTAAACCAACAGGTCCTTGTCTGCAATTAAAGGCAGCAAGAACTGAAATCCGTGGTCAATACGTTGACTCGGATGTACAAGATATCAGTGAAGACTTGGAAATGGATAATTCGGAACAGCCATCCACTAGTTCAATAGCAACAACAAGCTATAGTTCACAACCTTTCTCTCACAGGCAATAATCCACTACAACTAAGTTGTCTAAATCTGAAGAACGAGAAAGTAGGATGACAAAAATCAGGAAAGATAAAATTCACCCATACTTTATTGTGAATAGAAAAATATGTTACAACTCGCAAGATAATTTATCACTGGAAACAAAAAGATTCCTACAACAACATGCATCTACAAAAGAAACAGAAGCATTGGCAATCCCCATAGTGATTGACAAACAAAACAGGCCAGTGTGCAATACGATTATATCCTATCCTAGAAATATGAAGGAGGATTTTAATAGACTATACTTTAAAAGTACAACACACATAACATTCAAAGAAACGTTTATGCTGAAGGACGTTCAAAAAGTCATCAAAGACAAAAATAAGCTGATAGAAAAATGTGAACAAGTCAATCTGGACAGAGAACACATGACGATGAAATACTTTATAAAGAAGTTGGAAATGGTCTCTAAAAACCTCGAGTCAAACATTGAAGATACGTTAAAATTGGCAAAAGAGTATAAAACAAAAGTTATTGTGATCATGAGATCACAAAATGATGAGGATATACCAGAGTTTCTACAAACATTAGAAGAGAAGATGGAAAATGTGTTTATAATGAACAAAGGTGGAGAGGCAATTTTGGAAATGATCAACATAGACTTGCAGATAAACAGTATGGCGCCAGCAGAAAGAATAATGGTCGAGCCAAAGATAGTGATAGACATGTACTATCAAGTCAGAACGATGGAAATACTTGGCATCTCAGAGAATTTGGAGGAAATAGGAAACCTATTCATAAAATGCAGTATGAAGCAGACCCTGGAACACTTGAAAAACATAATGGAAGTGTGGAAGGAGATGAAGACTGAAAAGCTGATGCATGAAGATTGGCCTGTCATTGATATTAAATCGCCCATAAAAACTTACCATAAAACAGTAAAGATGACATTGCTGGAAATTAGAAAAGCGTATGAGATGGACTCGAAACAAAACTTTAGAAACATGATTTTTGAAGAAATCAATGCACCTCACATACATGCATGAACGCGATTTGGATACTCAGCATAGCATTGACAAATAATGAGAAGTTGGTGTTGCCAATAAGAGAAAAGGAAAGGAAAAGCATGGCAAAAAACAAGCGGTATGAAATACCTATATCACCAATACCTAGTAACATAAAACAATGGTTGTTACAACACATTGATATATTATCATTGTCACCAACCAAGAAGATAAAACAGAAGTTCGAAAAATACTATGTACGCTTACTAACGCAGCAACAAACACTGGCAAGACCAAGCATAGTAGAACTTGCCAATAAGACAGGAATATGCCCTGCTGAGATAGACATAGTAAATGAGGAAGCAAAGAAGTTCATGTGGGGAGCCACGTCAAATACGAAATTGAAGGCAATCAAACAGCAACCGTGGATAACAACCCAAAACTTAATAAGGCGAGAAAGTGCTAGCACAATGGAAACGATACAGAAGATAGCAGCAAAAGAAGTGAAAAAGATCATAACAAACGAAATGAAGAAATACGTCTGAGACTACCCACAATGCGCTTACACAAAGATAATTAAAAAATCAGAGGGAGAAAACAGACCAATCGAAATTATAGAGATGGTCAGTAAGTCACAAGAAGAAATTAGAATGGAAGAGATACTGCTACAATCAAACACAATTGCGCTAACGCCAAACACACAGAGAGAAATAGATAAAGTAAACTTAGAAAAGTGGGGTGAAAAAGAACCGAGTGAAATATCTTGGGTTGATACAGACGATGAATGCCTCTTGGTAGAAATAAACGGTACGAAGAGAGAAAACAGATAACATAGTCCAAAGAATATACGGTGAAGTATATGAGAGAGAAACAAAGTCGATGATAAAAATCTTAGGTACCAAAGTATTCACAAGACAGGAGATCACTCAAATGTTACAACCTAACAATCAGTTGGCAGTTGACATTGAATGCATCACACCAAAAATTGTAATGAAAGCAGAAACGGCAAAAAATTTAATGAAACATGGATTAATGATTAACAAATATGTTCTGGGAAAGTATAAACACCAGTAAAAATAACTATCCTGCAACATTTGGGATGGCAATGAAATCACACATGGACGGATCTTATGAAAATATTGAAAAGCAGACACTAACCACTCTACTAAAGTGTACACCGCCTCCAACAGTGTTCGTACCTATGTTATTACCCACATGGCGACTGAAAAATAAGAAAGCAGTAAAAGCTTTATGGCATGAGGAGAGCACCTACGTGAATAAATTGGAGGATGCCAAAAGAATTGTAAGAGACGAAAGGTACAAGAAATCTAAAGAGATTTTAAGTAAAAATGACAACAAAGAAAGAATATACATCAAAGGCACAGTGACTCCATACGATTTATACAATGAAGGAGAAGCAATACACAACAAATCAGAAAGGTGTGAAGCAAAATTGAAAAGAGAAGTACAAAAACAGAGATACTATTTTCTGGAATAAATGATATAGTATGGGGTGAACTATGGAGTTCGGAATACAGATACTACGATGTTATGCGCCGAGTGGAAATCATAATGATGATACGCTTAGATAAGAATGATCCAGATCAGATAATGCAAGAAGAAATAAGGAATAACATAAGCGCGATCTACAATGAAGCATTGATATCGAAATCTTTGAGGTCAACATATGAATTCTTTTATCCCGATACAACGGTGCGTCCGGAACTAGCACATATGAGCAGGGTAGACGCCATGATGACGCTCATGATAGCAATTAAAGGGTTGAAATTATATGAAAAATATTATGAAGAATTCAACAGTAAACTAAATGAACTACGAAGCATGTGCACGATTTCAAACAAGCTGAAGAATCCGATGTTCTTAAGACNTCGTTAATAACAAGAACAATCAATGCATTAAATTAGTAAGGTATCACACATTATCACTATCATATTCATGCACACTATTTCACTGCACTGAGTCATCGGAATTGTGGTTGGTGTCTCTATCGATGTTTCAGTATCAAATGGAAATACTTGTTGTAGCGTAATTCTTCAATTCCTCTTTTGTGCTTTGCTTCTGGTCGGGTAGTTTACCCTGTACATTGTACCATCTGTCTCGTGTCTTGTATCTAAAAGGATAGTTGTTAGTGTCGTATCAATGCCAGTTGATTAGATAATAAGTTAATTAACAAACAACTAAACAATAGAACGAAAAGAAGAGAGATGGAGATTGGGATCTGTCACCTACTGTACTATTCAAGGAGGAACCAATTGTCACAGCAGCTCCTAAATTAAGCTAAGATTTACTAGTATGAAGGTTGGCAAGATTCTACATAATATACATAGACAGATATATAACAGTGCAAAGGAAGATTTGAGTTAAGATAGTTGTTTCTTCTCGAATCACTTGAATTGGAGGAAAACCAAAAAAAGAAAAGGATTGGAAAATTGGAATTAGTGCAAAGAAGTCAGAAGCGATACCTAGAAAAGAAAAAGAGAAAACGAACACTTAATACCTTACTAGAGCACAAAACAGAAGAAGTGATCAACCAGAAGAATACTCAAAGCCAAAAGAAAAAATGGTTCACTCCAAGAAAAAGGCTAAAACTAAAGCCAGAACCCAAAAAACTCCTCAGATGAGGAACACACCCGAAAACCCAGAAGTAAATGTGTCCCTAGCTGAAAGTGAACAATCCCCAACAGAACAAATACTGCAACCAGCAGAACTAACTAATGATCTTACGGCAATCCAATTGATGGAAGTCATTGAGAATAACATGAAGGAAAGACAACAGTTGACAAAACAGATTGAAAAATTAACTGAAAGAGTGAGAGAAGTCGAAATGAAACACGCCGAGAAAGAAAGGCTGATAGACGAAATCAAGGACGACACAAGTCGATGATTAAAAGAACAAAATTATTTGTTTCAAAAACAAATTGAACAGCTAACAGAGGTAAATAAAATAATAAAACTACAAAGCGATCGTCTACAGAAGATGATGACAGAGTTACATGAAGAAAATGTAAATTTACGAGAGGAAAACATAGTGAAACAATTAGAAATCGATAATCTGAAAGACGAATTGAGATTAATCGAATTGAAGAAAAGTGAAGTGAAGACAATAGAAAATGTGGTAGTAGAAAAACCGCATGAATTAAATACAGCAGTACCACAGGAAGAATTGACAATAGAAGATTACAAAGCTCAAAATGAAGAAGAATTCATCAAGAAATTATTGGAGAAGGTTATAAAACAAGTAAAAAAGAATTGTGATAAAACAATTGAAAAAAAACCACTATTTCTAAATACAATATTATCAGAGGAGGATGATAACGACACGTCAGTATGTAAGGCAATATTACTGAAATTTACAGGAAGAGTTGATAATTATTCACCTACATTTAATGAATGGCTGGAGATTTTTGAAATGAGTATGAAAGAGAGGAAAGTAACGCAACAGAGAGCAGCGGCAAGATTCCCGCTATACTTAACTGGTGCAGCGTATCAGCATTACTTGGTATTGGAAACCCAAACAAAAATGGACTACAAAAAGTTAGTAGGAGAATATCAACAGTACTATGATGATGAGAGCTTTAAAAGTCAGTATCGGATGTTGTTAAACGGAATGAAAATGAATACTAGGGATGACTTACGAAATTACATGTCCCAAGTAGAAAGGTTATTAAAACTGAGTTCTAGAGAACAGCGGTATTCAAAATATGATCTGTTTGCACACATTAGTAAAGGATTACCAGAGGCGATTCGAACACAATTTCAAATTAAATGCGACGCAGATGACTCGTTGGATAAAATGATTAGAAAAGGACTTGCAATACAAATTACGATGGAAAGTAATGCAAGAATTAACGAAAAGTCGACGATCGGGAAGCAGATAATAAATCAAACAACGCCAATGTTCACTAGACCAGCAAACAAACAGCTAACTAAGAAATCGGGAGAAGATCTAGTAAAAATCAAACTGAAAGACGGTACAATAAAGCAGATAAAGAGGAAAGACTTGAAATGTCAAATGTGTGGCAACAAGGGACACACAAAGAAGTTCTGTAAGAGACAAATAAATTGGATAGAAGAAGAAGACGCATATTTTGACGAAGAGGACTTGATAGAAAATGAAGAAGAACAAGAAGAAGAAGAAATTGAATCAACGGAGATGGAGAATTTAAACTAGAAGGAGCGCCGTCTCCGAAAAACAGAGCACCCGTATTGATAGTTACTGACCTGCTAAAAATGAACACAATAACAGTTGTGATCAATGGTGTAATGGTAGACGCAACAGTGGATACGGGAGCAGTAATATCAATAATAACGGATGAGTGCGCAGCAAAAGTCGGTTTTCAAAGAAAGGAATTGAATAATGAAAAGAATAGATTGATAAATGCATCAGGCGATTACATAGATGTGAAAGGTAAATTGGAAAAAATACCTATAAGATTAGCTAACACTACATTTTACCAAATGTTCACAGTAATCGATACCGAAAAAAACCAACTACCATACGAAATAATACTAGGAAATGATTTCTTAACGGATAATAGATGCATCATTGATTATAACAAGAAAACAATAACGGTGCAAGAAGAAGTGATAACGACTTACGAAGACAAAGAAGCAAATGATACAATAACATTTAAGTTGACACAAGATGTTAAGATACTGCCAAACAATTGGAAGATGTGCGAGATAGAGACAATGGACGTAATAAATATGGAAACGATGATATACAGTCAATCCGGTATAAACACGAAAAGAGTATCAATCCCATCGAGTTTGTGTACTGTGAAAGAAGGGAAAGGTTGGATACCAGTGTTGAATGCAACGAATCACATAGTTAACATAAATAAAGACAAAGTGATCATAAAAGGGAGACGAGTCAAGTCTGAAAAACAAATGGTTAATAAAACTATTAACATAATAGCAGAAAAAGAGACTCAGACATTCCAGATACCGGAGATTAGGGATGAAGAATATCAACATTTGAATGAAGGAGAAAGACAAGCGTTGGTGAGAATTTTGAATAAACATAACAAGATATTCAACTTTGGTGAGATTAGTGTGGGCAAAGCCATTGGTGAAACCCATAAAATAATCACGACAACAGACGAACCTATAAGGTTACCATGTAGAAGGGTACCAGAAAATTTGAAAGAGAATTACAATACAATCTTGAATGAGTTGATCGACAATAAAATTATAAGGCTGAGCGAAAGTCCCTATGCGTCACCAACGGTATTCGTCAAACAGGGTGACAAGTATAGGCTATGCATAGATTTTAGAATAAGAAAGGTCAGGCAATAATGCCCATTGTGATAAAAGAAGAAATTGAAGAGAGCGAGATCATCCAAAAACAAAAAGTTGATATGGTACTGACAGAGAAAAATAAATACTTCACATGCATTGACCTATGCAAAGCCTATTGGCAGGTTCTGATGGAACCAAAAGATATCGAGAAAACAGCATTCATAACGCCATATGGTTTATTCGAATGGATGTATATGGCATTCGGACTTTGCAATGCGCCGGCGACTTTTCAACGCTATGTGACGAAAGTTCTTAAACAAGATAATAAAAAAATGGATGAAGGAGTATGTGCTTACATAGACGACATATTAGTTGCAAGCAATACAATAGAGGAACATTTGGAAAAATTAGATAAAACACTAACGATTTTGTACAATGCCGGACTACGTGTTAATGGAAAAAAATGCGAAATTCTGAAAACAGAAGTAGTTTTTTTGGGAAGACAGATTCAACAAGGGAAAATCAAAATGAAGAATAATGCAAAAGAAATGATCCTTAACATTAAGAGTCCGAAGACTAAAAAAGATGTACAAAGGATAATGGGCTTCATTAACTATTATGGTTCATTCATACCAAATATCACTCAAAAAACAAATAAGATAACAGCGTTGTTAAAAAAGTCGAAACCATTTGAATGGACATGGAAAGAGGAAGAACAATTAGAGAATATAAAGAATGAACTCGCGAAAATGCCGTCACTAAATACACCCGACTATCAAGAGGAATTCATTTTGGATTGTGACGCAAGTACAGTGGCGATAGGAGCGTGTTTGGGTCAAATGAAAAACGGGAAAGAAGTCCCCATACAATTTTTTAGTAGAAGATTAAAGACTAGCGAAGAAAATTACGGCTCAACGAAATTAGAAATGCTAGCCTTAGTAGAGAGCATCAGGAAATTTAGATACTTTTTGATTGGACAAAAGTTTAAAGTGAGAACGGACAATAGTGGATTGGCGTGGTTGAAAAAGTTCTCTGGTGATAAATCATCGATTGTATCGCGATGGATAGAGTACTTAAACGAATTCAGATTCACAATAGAGCACAGAAAAGGTAATTTACACAAAAACGCTGATTTCTGGACAGCACTCCCAGAATATCAAAGAGATATAGAAAAAAAGGAAGGAGAAAAGAAAATGTTTGATTTTCTACCTCACAACGAGTATAGGGAGTTACCAGAAATTAATGCCAATAAGAAAGGTCAGGCAATAATGCCCATTGTGATAAAAGAAGAAATTGAAGAGAGCGAGATCATCCAAAAACAAAAAGTTGATATGGTACTGACAGAGATAAGAGAAAAATTGACAAATGCGGACAAACAGCTAAGTAAAGAAGCTAATAGTTACTATCAAAGGTACACATGGAAAATTAATGACAACGGACTACTATATGTACATGGAAAGACACTGAGAATAGTTATTCCAGAGTATTACAAAAGAGAGCAGGTGAAAAAAATACACGAAAAAGGTCATATCGGAATTGTACAAACAGAGCAAACGTTCAACACAAGATTTATAATAATAGGAGTATGGAAGGTTGTAGAAGACGTCATTAACAAGTGTACTACCTGTTTATTAAATAACAAGAGCCATTTTCCACAACAAACAGCACCCTTAGAGAAAATTATATCAACTGCACCAAATCAAACAGTGCATGTGGATTTGGAGAAATTGTCGCAAGACGACGAAGGCTATCAGTACATTTTGGTGATAGTTGATAATTTCACAAAATATGCTAGAATGATCCCATTGGATTTGACAACTGCAAAGAATGTGGCAGAAAAAATAATGAAGGAGTGGATACTGAAGTTTGGACCAATGGAAGTGATCGTATCTGATAGAGGGGTGCAGTTTGAAAGCAAATTGTTCAACAAAATGGCGAAATTGTTAGAAATAATAACAGAAAAAACAACAGCATATCACCCACAAGCAAATGGTGCAGTAGAGAGGTTAAACAGAATGATGATTAAATTAATAAGAGTGTTGACATCAAGAGTTGGTGGAAGGGACCCCTGAGACCCTGAGATATGGGATATTAATTTAGTAACTCCATTTAGATTAGATAATGAAGAGAGCTGGCAGTCAATCACCATTGAAGAGCAGAAGGATACGCAGGAAATCCCGGAGATCCGATTGTCAGTTAAAGGGCATGACGATGGAGCATTGTTCACCTAGTAACAGAAGAAGACGAATTCGAAGGAAATCTCCTCAATCCAATTATCGATTAAAGGGCATGAGGATGGAGAATATACCAGCAACGAATAAAAGAAGAAGGATAAGAAGGAAGTCTCCTCAATCTGATTGTCAGTTAAAGGGCATGAGGATGGAGATGACGCCAAAAGATCAACCTCAACCAAATGTCAGTTAAAGGGCAGGCGGATAAAAGAGGGCAAACGTCATGATACTGATCGTCAATTAAAGGGCTTGAGGTTAGAGGAAAGAACACTACCTAATAATAACTATAAACTTAACGATGGTAGAATTTTACATTTTCAAAATTTGAAACGGGCAACAAAAGATATTGACCAAGCAATATTAGATGAAAATACACAATTTAAATTAATTGAAAGTAATGATGGTGTATATAACGAGATTAACGATCTTGATAGTGTTGCAGAAGAGGAATTTCAAGATGAATACAATCCTCAACAGAGAGAGGATGAGAGTGAAAAAAGAATAATGCCCCAGAGGGCCATAAAAAATAAAAATAAATATGACCCTGAGATATGGGATATTAATTTAGTAACTCCATTTAGATTAGATAATGAAGAGAGCTGGCAGTCAATCACCATTGAAGAGCAGAAGGATACGCAGGAAATCCCGGAGATCCGATTGTCAGTTAAAGGGCATGACGATGGAGCATTGTTCACCTAGTAACAGAAGAAGACGAATTCGAAGGAAATCTCCTCAATCCAATTATCGATTAAAGGGCATGAGGATGGAGAATATACCAGCAACGAATAAAAGAAGAAGGATAAGAAGGAAGTCTCCTCAATCTGATTGTCAGTTAAAGGGCATGAGGATGGAGATGACGCCAAAAGATCAACCTCAACCAAATGTCAGTTAAAGGGCAGGCGGATAAAAGAGGGCAAACGTCATGATACTGATCGTCAATTAAAGGGCGTGAGGTTGGAGGAAAGATCAAGCTCATCAATGGAACACTCCCCCACATCCAGCGGAACTTGAAGCCAATTAAAGGGCGGAGAGTATACAGCTAAACTACCAGGTCCTTGTCTGCAATTAAAGGCAGCAAGAACTGAAATCCGTGGTCAATATGTTGACCCGGATGTGCAAGACATCAGTGAAGACTCGGAAATGGATACCTCGGAACAGCCATCCACTAGTTCAATAGCAACAACAAGTTATAGTTTGCAACCTTTCTCTCACAGACAATCATCCACTACAACTAAGTCATCTAAATCTGAAGAAAGAGAAAGTAGGATGACAAAAATCAGGAAAGATAAGATTCACCCATACTTCATAGTGAATAGAAAAATATGTTACAATTTGCAAGATAATCTATCAACAGAAACAAAAAGATTCCTACAACAACATGCATCTACGAAAGAAACAGAAGCATCGGCGATACCTGTTGTGATTGACAAACAGAACAGGCCAGTCTGCAATACGATTATTTCCTATGCAAGAAATATGAAAGAAGATTTCAATAGACCATATTTCAAAAGTACGACGCACATAACATTTGAAGAAACGTTTACGTTAAGAGATGTTCAAAAAGTCATTAAGAAAAAAAATAAGCTGATAGAGAAATGCGAACAGGTCAATTTGGACAGAGAGCATATGACGATGATATACTTGATAAAGAAGTTGGAAATGGCCTCTAAAAATCTCGAGTCGAATATTGAAGACATGTTAAAGTTGGCAAAAGAGTATGAGACAAAAGGTATTGTGATTGCGAGGTCACAAAATGATGAGGATATACCAGAATTTCTACAAACACTAGAAGAGAAAATGGAAAATGTGTTTATAATGAATAAAGGTGGAGAGGCGATTTCAGAAATGATCAGCATAGACTTGCAAATAAACAGTATGGCGCCAGCAGAGAGAATAATGGTCGAGCCAAAGATAGCGATAGATATGTACTATCAAGTCAGAATGATGGAAATACTTGGAATCTCAGAGAATTTGGAAGAAATAGGAAACTTATACATAAAATGCAGTATGAGGCAAACTCCAGAGCACTTGAAAAACATAATGGAAGTATGGAATGAAATGAAGACAGAAAAGCTGATGCATGAAGATTGGCCAGTTATTGATATTAAATCGCCCATAAAAACTTATCACAAAACAGTAGAGATGACATTGCTGGAAATTAGAAAAGCATATGAGATGGACTCAAACCGAAACTTTAGAAATATGGTATTTGAAGAAATCAATGCACCTCACATATATGCAAGAACATCAGTTTGGATACTCAGCATAGCATTGACAAATAACGAGAAGTTGGTCTTGCCAATATGAAAGAAGGAAAGAAAGAGCATGGCTAAGAACAAGCGGTATGAAATAGCTATATCACCGATACCCAGTAACATAAAACAATGGTTGTTACAACACGTTGATATATTATCATTGTCGCCAACCAAGAAGATACAACAGAAGTTCGAAAAATACTATGTACATTTACTGACACAGCAACAAACGCTGGGAAGACCAAGCATAGTAGAACTTGCCAATAAAACAGGAATATGCCCTGCTGAGATAGACATAGTAAATGATGAAGCAAAGAAGTTCATGTGGGGAGCCACGTCAAATACGAAATTGAAGGCAATCAAACAGCAACCATGGCTGACAACCCGAAACTTAATAAGGAGAGAAAGCGCTAGCACAATGGAAACGATACAGAAAATAGCAGAAAAAGAAGTGAACAAGATTATCACAAATGAAATGAAGAAATATGTCCAAGACTACCCACAATGCGCTTACACGAAGATAATTAAAAAATCAGAGGTCATGCGTAAAGAGGGAGAAAACAGACCAATCGAAATTATAGAAATGGTCAGCAAGTCACAGGAAGAAATTAGAATGGAGGAAATGCTATTACAATCAAACACAATTGCACTAACACCAAACACACAGAGAGAAATAGATAAAGTAAACTTAGAAAAGTGGGGTGAAAAGGAACTGAGTGAAATCTCTTGGGTTGATACAGACAATGAACGCCTCTTGGTGGAAATAACAGTACGAAGAGAGAAAACAGATAACATAGTCCACAGGATATATGGTGAAGTATATGAGAGAGAAACCAAGTCGATGATAAAAATCTTATGTACCAAAGCTTTCACAAGACAAGAGATTACACAGATGTTACAACCGAACAATCAGTTAGCAGTCGACATTGAGTGCATCACATCGAAAATTGTAATGAAAGCAGAAACAGTGAAAAATTTAATGAGACATGGATTAACAAATACGTTCTGGGAAAGTATAAACACCAGTAAAAATAACTACCCTGCGACATTTGGGATGGCAACAACGTTGAACATGGATGGATCATATGAAAATATTGAAAAGCAGACGTTAACCACGCTGTTAAAGTGTACACCGCCTCCAACAGTATTCGTACCTATGCTATTACCCATATGGCGACTGAAAAAGAAGAAACCAGTTACAGCACTATGGCATTACGAAAATAACTAATTAATCTTATGCATATGTTTTTACAATTAATATTTTATTTCAAAATGTAGTCAAGGTTTCTTCTTTCTTTTTAAGCAATTTGACAACATATGCTAAGATTACGATTAAGGCGCAGTGACTCCATATGATTTATATAATGAAGGAGAAGCCATACACAAACAGATCAGAAAAGTGCGAAGAGAAATCAAAAAGAGAAGTACAAAGACGGTGATACTATTTTCTGGAATTAATGATATAGTATGGGGTGAACTATGGAGTTCTGAATACAGATACTACGACGTTATGCGCAGAGTGGAAATTATAACAATGATACGCTTAGGAAAGAATGATCCAGATCAGATAATGCGAGAAGAGATAAGGAATAACATAAGCGCGTTCTATGATGAAGCATTTATATCGAAATCTTTGAGGTCAACATATGAATTCTTTTATCCTTATACAACGGTGCGTCCTGAACTAGCACATATGAGCAGGGTAGACGCCATGATGACGCTAATGATTGTGATTAAAGGGTTGAAACTATATGAAAAATACTATGAAGAATTCAACTGTAAACTAAATGAACTACCAAGCATGTGCACGATTTCAAATAAACTGAAGAATCCGATGTTCTTAAGACATAAGAAATTGGTAACAACAGAAAAAGAGGTTGTGCTGAAGCTAACGAAGAATGAAAAATTCGAGAGAACAGAATGGGAGATGCAGGAAGCTAACAAGATGAAAAAACAAGCAGTCGAGATGGTCCATGGTGAAAGAGTTGTGATCCTTAATTAGCTGTGCTGGAGGGGGAGTGTAACGTAATCTAATCATATGTGGTCAAATTAAGAAAAAAGAAGAAGAAACTAAGACTGAATATTAAAATAAAATATTAATTGTACAAACATATGATTATGATTAATTAATTATTTGTAAATTTATAGTGCAGTAATTTTTGATATTAATTCATTTGGCAAAAAGGCACTAGACCTAAATCGCAAATGCTAATTAAGGCAGAAGTGCGTCATCAGCAGACAAACGAAAATTAAAGAATTTGAAATTGTCAACAACTGAAATTAGCAGGTACTAGTCAAATATTTGATTGTTTGTTAATTTTTCACTATAAAAATTGTGTAATTGATCATTTTGGTGATGAATTGAATTTACTGGATTTACTTTACGTTTTTGTATCAGGTTATTTTATTTAATACAATGGAAAGCTAAACGTTCAAGCTCTCGGGTATTCTAGATGGTGGTTCACGACTCCAGTTAACGGGTGCATCGTGTATAGCTGGTGCTTACCCGAGATGCTCATAGGTTAGGTATAAGGATAGGGATTTTTACTCGTATTAGCTTTCCTATCATTTGTTGTTCGTACTACTGTATTTATTACATTATGCTATTACATCTAGCCCTATTAGGAAATTACGAGATCTGTTTGTGTTATCTTGTACAGGATTTATTACATATGATTACTAGTGGACTGACGGACTATCAATTCATCCTTTTTGTCATGACCGTATTGATTGTTCACATGTACTCTAGGTTGGCATGTAATTATTTATATGTAAGGTTATTATATGTAAGGATTCATAACAAGCTATAATGCATCCCGGTTGCGAGATTCCCTTAATAGACAACTTCGTTAATAACAAGAACAATCAATACATTAAATTAATAAGGTATCACACATTATCACTATCGTATTCATGCACACTATTTCACTACACTGAGTCATCTGAATTGTGGTTGGTGTCTCTATCAATGTTTCAGTATCGCATGGAAATACTCATTGTAGCGTAATTCTTCAATTCCTCTTTTGTGCTTTGTTGCTGGTCGGGTAGTGTACCCTGTACTTTGTACCCTCTGTCTCGTGTCTTGGATCTAAAAGAATAGTTGTTAGTTTCGTATCAATAATAGTTGATGAAATAATAGTTTAATCAACCAACAGCTAAACAATAGAACTGAAAGAAGAGAGATGGAGATTGGAGTCTGTCACCTACCATACTATCTAAGGAGGAACCAATTGTCACAGCAGCTCCTAAATTAAGCAAAGATTTACTAGTATGAAGGTTGGCAAGATTCTGCACTAGAAATCACACGTCTACATACTTATTAGAATTAAGGTATCCTTGCCAAGGCTCAACTGCAGAGATTACTGAATCTGTGGCAGAGTGATTTTTACAAAATCTGAATTTATTTGGTGATAAAACATTTTCTTAAGTCAAATAGGCTAATATTTGTTTGCAAACACTTCTTTCAAGAATTTTCAATAGCATATGTGTCACAGAGATTGGGCGATAATTTTGTGCAATTGGTGTGTTCCTTAGATTTATATATAGGTGTCAAGATAGCTTGCTTCAATAGTCGGGGAAAATAGGGATGTTGAATGCAATAATGAACATTAACACTGATAGTGTTTGCTTGAATGCCAACTTCAGAATAAAATTAGAAATGGAAGAGGGTTCCTTTAATTTAAATTAAATTAAATCAATGTTTTTTTCAGAACTTCACTTTCAGTAATGAAATTGAAGAAAAACTTTTACTATTTCCTGGAAATTTTATCACTATAGAGTACCTCTGAACCATTAAATTCTGATAAGAACTGAGTTCATGTATTTTGCTATTTCACATTGGCTGGTTAACATATTATTTGAACACTTGATCTTGGGAATGCGAGATTGAGTATTCAAGATTTTACTATAAATCAAGTTTGCATATTGCCACTTGTCTTTTTCTGTAGACAGCTTACTAAATACTTTAAGACACTTGCATTCATAATTAATTTTTTCAAGAATTTTCATTCATTTTTTCTCAGCAAGATATACTTTGTAATTCTGGGAAGTTTTAGAATTTTTCCATTCATTGAAGCACTGTAAAAATGAGGTGCTCTGTTTTTCATTTGTGATTTGCTTGCTTAGGATATATCCAAAATGACATTAGAGGTTTGAGTCTCTCAACCATTGCTTATATTTTTGAAATTTAATACTTGATCATATCATCAACATTTGGAATGTTATATATAGAATTCCAGTTTACACTATTAAGATAAGCATTGAATTTAGTGGAATTGAAGTGCCTTGTTGATTGCTTAATGATGTTTATTTTTATGGGATTAGCACTATGCATTGTATTGTCTACTAGCAATAGTAAATTGTGATCACTAAAAGTACATGTGAAACAATAATACATATACTTGCCTTGACAATAGTAGAATCACGTTCCTGGCCCAATGTTGCTCGAACTAGATCTATTAATCTATTTCCTGCCCATGATGACAGGAAGGGTTCTAACTGTACTTGTTTAGGTGATATTTACTACTTGCTGCATACATCAACATTCATTAACTGTGATTAATGCTTCAATGACAGTTAATGTTTAGGTAAACTTCATGGCAGAGTTTCTCTGGGCGTCCACCTGAAGATGATCAATTAATCACCAACTAATGCATTTTGTTTTCCATTTTTGTTTTGTCAATGACTCAGCTCATGCGCAATGATTATGTGTACCCTAGTTTAGTGTGGTGCTAATGTTATTTGTGCCACAATTCAACTTAGCTCTATGACCAACTAGGTTAAGTAAATGTGATAGCATCATGCTGTACAATCACAATTTAGCAATTGGGAATGGCACTAGCTGCACTTAAATAAAATGCCACTGTTAATTAATACTTCTAAAACAATAGATACTGTATTTTCAATAACAAAAATGCAGACTTAATGCTGTTGCAGCTAATCTAAATTTAATTCGTTTACTGATATAATGTAATATCCACTACCCTTTAACAACCAATTCTTTGTTTGTGTGTTGATTGGGGATATTGCAATTTCGTATTGTTTTGCTTTTGTTAATATATGCCGGGTTTGTCGCGAGATCGGTAATTTTAATTCCACTTCTTCTGTCGTAAAGATGGCTAATATCCATGCTGTAGTTCTGAAACGTATCTCTGGTGCGTTCTTCTCCTCAAATATCATTTGCTTAAAATCTTTCTTTGTATTTAGTTCATAGGCGCGGTTTACTTCCGTTAAAGCTACTTCAATTGATTTGTGGAATTTTCTCGATGGTGCGTCAATTCTTATCTTAGGCCATCCCTCTTCTACTTTTTGCTGTAGTTTCATTGTTTTCCAGATCGTTTGAATCTGTTGTAGATGCTCCTGGCGTTGTGTGAGGCTGCACTTTATAAACAGCGTGTTCGCTTTTTCGATGCCCTCCGTATCCATTGTTAATTCTATAGTTTTTGTTTGCCTGTATAAATCGATTGCTATGCACGGGTCTACCATGATTCGATAAATCTGCGCCCAGTAGTCTATCTGTAAATCCAGGCGTATCAGTTCTGGAATTGTAGTATTTGTATCTGACTTTTGCCATGGGAAAATATTCTCTCCCAGCTGACATGCTATTTCCAGATGGTCAGGAATCTCCTCTTGCGTTGTGATTGTTATTAGTACAATTCTAACATTTTGTACTCTCGCCATCCTAGTTGTGTCATCTACCTTCTTTTGTAATGCTTTCGTGTACTCTTTTTGTTTCAGGATGTGTATAATTGTGAGATTGTCTGCATCCATATTGATTTCTGGTATCTCCGCGATTTTATCCTTATATGCCATTATCGCTTGAGCTGTGTCTAATGTGAATGCGTCATCGAAAACGACGTGCACCATACTGCGCATATATGGCCTTTCTAATGTTTCGTTCATTTCCTGAGGGTAGCTAATAATTACATTGACTTTCGGCCTGTTGTTAGCATCAAGCACAATTGGTAAGAATTTCCCCTCGATCCTTGCGACTTTTCTTATATGGGACTTTGTTTCCGGCGATAGTTTTGCGAATGCATTATAGCGCATCTTTGATGTTCCCATGAAATAGGGGTGTAATGTTTCCCCATCTATTTTTGACATCCGCTTTTCTCTTTCTTTTGATTGTACAGTGCGTTCTGATGTTGTATCTGAGGAGGCGTGTAGCTGGGTCATCCTAAATGGTAATCTACTGGTGCTCAGTTCACAGTCCAGAGGCTGTGAATCTGTGCTGATATTTTCTACTGCTTTGCCCTTGAATCAGCTCACAGTTACTTGTATCAGCACTTGACCAGCTGTGGTTCCAGATGAGATAATGTCAGCCTTGAATTGCTTTCATATCTCCATGGTTCTTCCACCACTTACACCTTCCTCTGGA
>CABFPE010000199.1:403974-425302 GCA_900660155.1 Hofstenia miamia | reverse complement strand
GAAAACATGCATGTCTCATGTTTTGGGTGTTTACACGGTGACACGAGACATAAGATACTCGAGAAAATCAAAATCTTTTGATATTCGAATGTTTTTCAAGTGCTCTACTTGAGTGGTAGAATGTCGCGTGTTTTGGGTGTTTAGACGTGACATTCGCTCATTGAAAACACAAGACATGCATGTCTCATGTCACGTGTAAACGGGGTATAAGAGAATGCTATAATTATTTCCTACAAAGCAATTCTGTTAGAATAAATTGTAAATTTTAATTTCGCTGGCATATAAATTTTCAAATTAGAGATAAATTGATCCGTTAGATGGCTACAACATTTACAAAAACGATGTTATCCATTTCTCCATATGTCCTGGTTGAATTTATCTAATATATCACTTATAGAAATATTCTTCTCAAAATTAACCATAATAAGACGTTGGTAAGCTAAACAAGACTTGAGAATCACAGGATTCAACTTAGGATAATTAAAGTTTTGTATTTTAAAATGCTGTAATACATATTTTATGACTTCTTTTGGATTGGTTAATTCACATTTCCTTTTTCATTAGAACAACCCATAGATTGCACTCCATAAGTTTTTTCATTTTCTCCTGTCTTTGTATTATTTACTGTTTTCAGTATAATTGGTTCACTTACAATTTGAACTCTTTTACTCATTTTCTATATGGGAGATTAGGAAAAAAAATTAATTTCAATAATTTGTCTTAGGAAAGAAATATGTCAAATTTTGCAAACTAATCAATTTTATAGGCCTTGCATCACTTACAAATATCCAAAACGAACCATTTGCATGTGAAATTTTACACTAAATTATACCATTAGATGTAGCTAGTCCAAATATTAATTTATTATTTCTAAACTATATGCAAATTCCTGATTAATATTAATTATATTTGCATGCTTTTGCAAGATGTGCTTATTCCTTTGGCATATTCATCTAATGAATACTTGTGTCCCAATTACCTTATATTGACAATGTTGCAAATCAGAAATATAAGTGTTTTTAAATTCAGTATCAAATTCCTTTCCTTTAACGATATCACTGTCATCAGTACTATTATTTAATTCAAAGTCATTCCAAAATATATCAGTTGTGTCAAAATATACATTATTTAAGGAAACAAATATTTATTCCATTACTAAATTGTGTACAGACAATACACTAAATTTACTAATTTGAACATAAAAATATTTTGTTTTTTCACAAACTACTGCAAATCTTATTGATTTTGGAGGCCAAGCTTCTTTTGGTAAAGCAAATAAAGTCGAGTTGCTAGATAAAATCTCACCAGTTCTAAAAAAATATTTACCTCTAAAATGTACAAAAGTATTAATTATGCAATAGTATACATCATTTTTTAAATGTAGCATATTATAATGATTTTTTGATAAGATACAAATTCCTGAAATTGACATGTAGCTATGAGCATCTCTAACATAAATGTAGCCATTTTCTATTCAAATTTTATCAAAACTTTATCACCATAGGTAGGGAAATCTAAAGCTTGTTCATTGCTTGCAGTTTAAAAAAGATTTTTATAAGCAGCTCCAGTAGTTTCCAAAGTTTTTATCAAACCAAATAACGATATTTTTTTCAGAGAATTGTGAAATTACATGAGCCTTTGTAAAACCATGTTCATAATTTTTAGCAAATGTTTTTCCACCTTCAGTTCTTTCAAATAATTGAATATTCTTTTGGTAATTGTCTTGTAAATTTGAATAAAAATTATGCATAGACTCAACACTACATAATTGAGAATTGGATTGCTTAATAATTTGCAAAATCTTGTTTTCATTGTTTGCAAGTCATTTTTCAAAATGATCTTCCATTTGTTGTTTGTTAATAGTATCCTTTTCCTGTACACCATCACAAACATTTATAATTTTCTTGTTGTGCATATTTAAATCTCTATTGAAAAGATTATTCTCTGATATATCTAAGTTATTATTTTCGATTTGATTTATATTGTATTTTATGAGTTTAACATCTGTTTCTATGTCATAATTGTAAACTTCTTGATAAGAATGTGTAGCTTCAGGTATTCCACTATTATTAAATTCCATTTATATAAGGAAAAAAGAAAATATTTTTCCAATATTTGAATTTGTCAAACTTTTGTAAGAGTAAAATTAATTTCACTACTTAGAAAATAGTTTTTAATATATTCTTCATTTTTATATCTCTCACACTTTCTCTTGTAAAGATCACTAACTATTGAGAAATAATCTCTTCCCTTGCATCTTTCATATATAAACCAAATACAATAGTATCCACACAATATACTAGAACTTTGTTGATCCTGTGAACTGTTGTACACAATATTGTCCTTAACATCTTTAAATATTGAAAAAATACTTTGAAATGGAGGTAGGCCAAAACTATCAAAATACTCAAGATTGAGAGAGCCAAACTCCCTTAAATAATAAAATGCTATCCAATGTGTGCCAGTATTTGAAGAATGGTCTAAATTACAAACATAAAATCCAAAACACAAATTTTTCAAAGTATTTCTAAGAAAGATCCCCTTAAAGTTTTTAATATTCTTCATAAATTGTAAAATATCATCATTTAAAAGGGGATTACTGAAGGAGGAAACAAAATTTAAACTGAATAGTTTATTTTATCTGCATTCACTTTCCTTTAGGTGTATTTAATCGCATTCATTTCCATTTTGAACCTTGAGGTCCAATTTTCATCCCATTTCCTTTGGGTGTATTTAATTGCATACCTTCTCCTGAAATTGCTTGTTTTAAACACTTTCCAAAGACTATATTGATGGAATTTCTTCCCAAGGCCCCCATTGCACCAGTAACTAAAGGTGCTACTGCATACTTCCAATTAATGGAGCAGCTGCCATAAGTAAGGGGACCAAAGCACCACCATTTATTTTCACTGCATTAAGTTGTGTTGTAGAAATTTTAATATCACAAGCTTTATTTATTTTCTTAGTTTTTTCTAATTGGTTTAATAAGTTTAAGTTATACTTTGTATATTCTTTCATTTGCATATAAAGAAAAAGGAAAATATTTTTCTGGCTTATGACAAAGTTAAACTTAAGTAAGAGAGAAATTATTTTTCCTTAAAATGTTAAAGTAGTTTGATTTGATGTTGGATTCACAGATATGTCTTATTCATACATAATCAATGCATAGAATTTAAATGGATCTACAGGAGCACCTTGTAAAGTATATCTAAATCTAATTTCATTGATAGCATTTTGAGATGTATCTTTTTGTTTAGATAAATCAAATACAATTATTCCATATTTCTCCCTAAAATCAGAAGGCTTGATAAATGTACCTGTTGAAAAGTAATTAACACCATCATTATATCATACAGATTCTGTATATAATCTTGGAAACTCACTAGTTGAATGAATCTCTACTTGTGGATATAAATTATCATTTCCTAATTCTAACAGATATGAAGAAATATCTGTAGAATTAAAGGTATCAATGTCAAGTTCATTCTTGCTTTGATCATTAATTTTATCTTCAGTAATGGTATAGATGAAAACAAACTGTCAGTAATGTATATTCTTATTTCTCTTATTTCATTTGTGTTTATTTTGTTGCANGAATTTCCATTATATATGCTATCACTTATCAGAGAACAATGAATTAAAATGTTATCAATTCCTTTTGTAATGTTAGGAACATGATCTGAAATTGTACTCTCAGATAACATTAATTTAAAATTACTCCCATAAAATTGATTATTCAAGTCATTAACAAAACCTAGTAGATCACCAAATTATTTATCAAATTGTAACCACATTTTAGGACCTAAGAAATTACCCACCTTTTAAGTATTCTCATTAATAATAATTTCAATATGTTTATCTGTAGTTTCTATTGATTTATGGCAATTTGCTACCATTTCATTGTTTACATATGCTGACATATCTTTGTACTGATAAATACCATCAGGAAATGTAACTTGTGTCCACTCTGAGGATTCCATATTCCAGCAACTCAGCTGATGTTCACAAGGACAATATTTATTATGTGTACCCTAACTACTTGGTGATAATAAATACCAGTCAAATTCGACCTAATAGCTCACACTATAAAAATGTGTGGTTTAGAAATATAAGTAATATGCAAAGATGCAGAGACACTAGCTGCTGAACAAATAAAAGCTACATAATCATTAAAGCAGCTTCCTATCCTACATATAAAATAGTTACAATCAATAACAATGCATGATACTAGCTGCAACAAGATAAAAAGATAAGACTATATACAAACTGACCATTGGGTCGGATGGGGTCGGGTCAACAATTAGCTAGCAATTAAACTTCTAGAAGGTTATGCCAGGAAGTACATTAATTGAATTGAATGAATATATATATATATATTTTAGGTCAAATGATTTAAAGCAGTCACAATCCAGCATTAATTTTTAAACTTTTTCCTAATTGGAATGAATCTATGCCATATGACTTTTATGACATTTCAGCCACAAATATTGCTTTTTTTTCAAAAACAACAATAAGATTTTTTTACTTTTGGGTTGAAACCCATCTAATTTTAAGCAGACCGCAAAATAAACCAACAGAAAAAGATATGACTTTTATTACTTTTAGTTGCCCAAATTATTAATGAAGAACAACCTCATTTCTCAATTAATATCAATCTCTTGCGAATGAAAGTAAATAAATATTCAATAGATTACGTTTTGATATGCCAGAGAAACTGCATGACAACTTCTATATCATGGAAAATATATTTTTTCCTCGAGAATTCCATTTTAAATCAAGTTTTATCTCAGGATATGGTGTCCGGCAAACAAGTTAGATTTTACCGGAAAGAGGATCTGATTATGTAATGCCGATTTTATCGGATTGCCGCACATCCCTAGGCACTTTCCTCTTAATTTCATAACCATAAAAGGGAAGGGACATGCCGTGCACGTGCCTACTCCGATTTTTTCTTTATGTACTAAATACTAAAGAGATACATATCTAATAGGCCCATGAGGATAAACACAGTATGAGAGGAAGCTCATTACAAGCAAACAAATTGCACATTGCAATGTGGACCCTGCGAAAGTAGATCCTCAAAGATGTAATGTTCTGTCGACCTAAAGCCATGGTGCTGTTCCTAAATAGAGTATTATTAATTAACTTATACTCTGAGAGGCCGAAGTTTTATAATTATTAGGTTTGAATAGGTATATTGTGTATTAGGTTTGAACAGCTAAATTTTGTAGAGCGCATTCTACTTGCAGACAGTTCGTGGCTTAACCTAAAACTAGTAGTACTTACTCTTCGCTAATCTACAATAAGACGATTCATTTGCAAAGAAACTACTTTGGGCTTGCCACAGAATCCTCTAAAAACTTTGAGGAAACATTTTGCAATGACAATGCAAAACGTACATTTGCTCCTGCAACTAATAAAATTTCATGTTTTCGCTTTGATATTTAACTTAGAAGGTGAAATAATTGTAGCAACAAATGTGAACTGTCATAAAAATGCTTTGTGTAATATGTCCCAATAAGCATTTAGATTCTTAGTTTGCATTCATACAGATATTAGTTTAATAGAAATTTCAGTATCCCATAAAATAATTTGAAAAATTTAGTGAAAACTTTGAAATAGATGAAAAAATGTACATCAAATCATTTCATGAATGTAAAGAAGAATATCCTCACAAAATGTTATTGGCGCTGTGATATGCAGATGTGTGCAAAATATATCATAGAAGCTACACAAATTTACAGAATTCTACAAGAATTATTATTGAACACAAAAAATGAAAACCCACTTTGCTTGATGTGAGATGCGCAGATTGCAAGGATAATTTCAGTGCTGGAGGGGGATGACGTATCATCGCGAAACATTTGATGGGCAAATGCCTTATAATACGAAGAGGTAAGAACGTTAAGCTAATACAGATATAGAGAAGAATAGAAAGCAAATAAAGATCTCGTCTCATGCAAAACCTTGAAAATATACAAATATTCTAAAAATTATCATTTTATTTGTAGATATTTTTGAATGCAATTTTCATACTTATTAAACATGTCATCAAAGTAAGAGCAATCTATGTAAAGGCTATCTTAATGAAACTTCTGGAAAAATACGACATGAGTTAAGCAACTATTAAGAAATTAAATAGAAAAGTTAACTACCAGAAATAAATGTATGCTTCTACTATGAGCAACCAGTATATATAACCATATCTCTCTGACATACATTAAGAAATTTTTCGAAAATTTAAGAACAGCTAACTATCCAAATTTCTGGTAACTTGTTAAATAACTCATATTGCATTATATGTTAAAGTTATCCATAGTGAGACTGGTTTCTCTATTTTAAAGTCTAAACTGAGCAGTTTAGATATCGAAGAATTTTCTGACATTAGGTAAGTCTCATTTCCACTTAAATATCTTTGAATCTTAAGGTAAACTGAATATATTTTAAGAATCCATTTTCTACTAAATGTCAATTTCATAATTTAAATTAGAAAGTCAAGAAAAAAATTTTATTCTCTGAAGAAGAACACTAACATTATTAGTTTTAACGTTTTCAGGAAAAACACTTTCAAAGCTTTTTACAAACTTGTTGAGTAGCTTGCTGTAGCTCTATTCCATAGAGAAGGAGAAAGAATTTCTTTCATGTGTTTGATAAAATACTTTAAGCTTTTACTTCACTAGTCAACTTGTCTCATGAATTGACATTTTTTGAAAATCCTAAATGTTTTTCTATGACATTTATTACGTTTAGAAATGCTATCTATTGCNCAATAAGCATTTAGATTCTTAGTTTGCATTCATACAGATATTAGTTTAATAGAAATTTCAGTATCCCATAAAATAATTTGAAAAATTTAGTGAAAACTTTGAAATAGATGAAAAAATGTACATCAAATCATTTCATGAATGTAAAGAAGAATATCCTCACAAAATGTTATTGGCGCTGTGATATGCAGATGTGTGCAAAATATATCATAGAAGCTACACAAATTTACAGAATTCTACAAGAATTATTATTGAACACAAAAAATGAAAACCCACTTTGCTTGATGTGAGATGCGCAGATTGCAAGGATAATTTCAGTGCTGGAGGGGGATGACGTATCATCGCGAAACATTTGATGGGCAAATGCCTTATAATACGAAGAGGTAAGAACGTTAAGCTAATACAGATATAGAGAAGAATAGAAAGCAAATAAAGATCTCGTCTCATGCAAAACCTTGAAAATATACAAATATTCTAAAAATTATCATTTTATTTGTAGATATTTTTGAATGCAATTTTCATACTTATTAAACATGTCATCAAAGTAAGAGCAATCTATGTAAAGGCTATCTTAATGAAACTTCTGGAAAAATACGACATGAGTTAAGCAACTATTAAGAAATTAAATAGAAAAGTTAACTACCAGAAATAAATGTATGCTTCTACTATGAGCAACCAGTATATATAACCATATCTCTCTGACATACATTAAGAAATTTTTCGAAAATTTAAGAACAGCTAACTATCCAAATTTCTGGTAACTTGTTAAATAACTCATATTGCATTATATGTTAAAGTTATCCATAGTGAGACTGGTTTCTCTATTTTAAAGTCTAAACTGAGCAGTTTAGATATCGAAGAATTTTCTGACATTAGGTAAGTCTCATTTCCACTTAAATATCTTTGAATCTTAAGGTAAACTGAATATATTTTAAGAATCCATTTTCTACTAAATGTCAATTTCATAATTTAAATTAGAAAGTCAAGAAAAAAATTTTATTCTCTGAAGAAGAACACTAACATTATTAGTTTTAACGTTTTCAGGAAAAACACTTTCAAAGCTTTTTACAAACTTGTTGAGTAGCTTGCTGTAGCTCTATTCCATAGAGAAGGAGAAAGAATTTCTTTCATGTGTTTGATAAAATACTTTAAGCTTTTACTTCACTAGTCAACTTGTCTCATGAATTGACATTTTTTGAAAATCCTAAATGTTTTTCTATGACATTTATTACGTTTAGAAATGCTATCTATTGCTGTATAGAAGATTTCAATATCTTGATGATCGTCTCTATGAAAAGCTTCAAACTCATTCGTCAATCTGTTATCACTACTAATTATTGCTTATTCACTTCTGTGTATACTATGGAACAGAAAATGGAATATATTTAAACATTATTTATGAACATATGTAATCAAAACTAGTTACTTTGACAAATGTTCGCAATAAATTTGAAAAGGAAAGATACATTTACGTTTATAAAAACCAAGGACCTAACATTTCTGAGGCCTTTTACAATCTAAAAAATCAGAGGATGCAATCACCTCACTCGTCAGCAATTTTATTTAAGTCCAATTCTAAAACACAGTATATCTTTTAGTAAAACGACTAAATTTAGCTTAAGCAAATATGTTATTAAGTATTTAATGATATATTTCTTGAAAAGTACTTATAATAAAAAAAAATTACCAAATTACAAGAAATTATTTTCGTAAATGTTTGTCAGAATGCGAACTGCAGGAAGTTATGCAATAATTTTTTTAGAAAATTCTCAACTACAGGTCGACAATCGCATGATGAAATTTGGGATAATGTTGGTGGGTGGATAAAATGTTCACAAAATTCAAGTTGTGAAATTTCTTATTTCTAAGATTCCAAAACAAAAATTCGTTGAGATTCTCAATCCAAGCACACAGCTTTACAGGTTTTTAAATTCTTGATTAAATTGAAAATCCTGGAACCCATACATACAATGCTAAGTGTACAGGGAAAAAAGAAGATGAAAGCGTCAGCATTTCATTTTTTATACATGTAATTTATAGAAGAACGTAACCTCCGTGTTAGGCAAATTAGCATTTGACATGAATAGCAATTGATTGTTTATTATAATACACCTTATCCAATTCTGCCGAATATTGTATAGGACCATAGGACCATACAGCTTGTTAAATACTATAGTAACATATAGCCGTAATTTGTTGTTACATATACTGAATTATATTGGATTGCAAGGTAATTTCTAATTTATCTTTAAAGACATGATATCATAAATCTTAAATGCTGTGCCAGTGGCAATGTGTTAAACTTTTTTTCATTATTAATATATTCATTGTCATAAAAAAAAGCAAACTGATACTCTTTGAAAATAAATATCACACAAAATAAAACTTGGTTGGGTGGAGCTCGTTTCATATTTACTGTTTACTTATCCTCATTGTTTACAGTATCATCTTCGTCACTATGAGTAGAACAGTCAACGCAAATGTGTACAGCATGTTCCAGGCAGATGGGCTTATATCATTTTTGGAAGCAGTTTCTTATCTTGCGATCTTTTGACTTTGGGTACATCTTTGAATGGAGTTCTCACGATAATGTTTCGGAGGTAATTCCTGATATCCTATGAAAATGTTGGATCTTCCTTTTCCAAGTCTTTCTTGGAATAATTATTGTGATCCTTCACAAACTTGAGTCCGAATTCTTTCTGAAACGTTCGGCGTCTGATAGCTGTTTGAGAGTTGGGCATGAATATATTGTATGCATTTATTCCTGCAATATTGATTATGGTGTAGAAAACTGTAACTGGCCAGCGTCGAGTATTTCTGGAAACATTGTAGATGGAACACAACTGCTCCACAGTGTCTACCCCTGTTTTAGAACTGTTATAAAAGGTAATAACCTTTCAGTAAATGGCGCAGTGAATGGAATGATGGGGTTTTTTTATCCCCCAGACACAACTAACATGTGTCTACACTCCTCAGTGGTCAGCAAGACATTGAGTGGATTGAGTGGAATTGTGCAGTAGCTCAGTGGAGTGTGCTAAGAAATTACATGGATGGATGGCACTAATACTGCTGCCAGACGTAAGATACAAATATGCAAACATTACCTGGGGTGGGAAGCCCCAGAGCTCCTCAGGATGGTTAACGATTAATTTGACATTTAGGCATAAAAATACTTTGCTAATAGCGCTTAGTGCTTGCTTACATACAGTCAAGGTTCATATTAATGTGACGTGAAAAAAACGAAAATCACTAGTAGCAGTAGAAAAAAGTGAATTTACATAAGAAATAAAGAAAACACATTGGGGGAAAGAAACATGTCAGTACTTGGAAATCATCCCTTTCATCCTAATAACCTCTTTGAGTCTTTTGGGAATCGACCCATACAGTTTCTTGATAAAATCATTATCGATCTCCAACCATGCTTTCAGAATGTGTTCCCAAAGGTCGTCTCTGTTTCGAATTTCAGCATTAGACTTATTTATTTCCTGTTTAATTCACTTCCACACATTCTCGATTATGTTTAGGTCGGGACTTTAAGGAGGCCAGGGGGTGGGGATGATGTTCAAACTATCCAATGTGTCTTTGACTGCCTGTGTACCATGGACGGGTGCATTATCCTGTTGAAAAACAACATAATTTCTGCCTATTTTACCGCCAAATTTTACTTAAACACAATGAAAATGTAAAGAAATCGTGAATGAAAATTTATTAATGTCGCATTAATAAGAACCTTGACTGTATCTATATTCTCATCTGTACTTGAAATTTTAATTTTTGCTTGCTGCATGCAGTTTTGCAAGAGCATCAGTCCCATGGGATTGCGAATTGGTACTAGTAATTCAATGGGACTGGAAATAACAAGGGCCTCAAATCATAAATAAAAAACGGGTATGAGGAGTTTAAGTATGTTATTCAAAATCTTTACAAATGTTGCCTAAAATAGAAGTTATGGGGGACCATGTGAAAAGACCTTGTCATATGACTGGAATGGAAAGCAGCTGGGAATGAGCAATTCTGGCTGGTATCTGCAAATGCATACCATCACAAATATTCAACGTTTATTTGAATAATTAGGCTACACATCTATAAATACTATTTAATGCAGGAATCTAATCATAGAAATGAGAACTCAAAGCTATAGCAATATTTGTAAATATACAATTTGTCAAAAAGGTACATTGTTATCACTCAGACAACATGTTGTGTTGTGTACACAGCAGAGCTTAAATTCCTACACGAAATACAACGGCAAGCCTGTCAGTAACTTTGTTTGAACAATTTTATTCAAACCTGGTAAGAAATATTGAATGTCTTTTACAGGCCACTTCTAGGCGGTTGGGCTCGCCATGCAATGATAAAGAATTGGGCTAAAATGTATTATTTTGCCAGTGAGTTATTCTTATTTGCATTGTATATATTATCTATGCAATATATATATATATATATATATATATATATATGCTGTTGTAATCTACAAAATTACATATGGTGATTCAAGGAACTGATATTGGATAACGGAAACTTTCAACAATTATCACTATATATCTGACAAAACAATTTTGTTGCTTTCTATATAGCAATGCTTTGCATAACTTAAATTTTTCATTTTTTATTAAATTTAAATTGCGAACGTTTCAGTTTGTTTAGTTAGTAAATTCTTGTATGATAGTTAAAACATATAAAACTACTAGTAGCAGTATCAAGCTTTATGGTTTACATTATTTTGGCATTTAACAGCACTTACCATTGAATAATAAGTAAGTAAACAAACAATTAAAAAGTTTTACGCTAAAGCCAAATATATTTACATCTCTAGTAGGATATGTGTAACCTCTCAATTGATATTTGCGGTTGAATGTGCTCGCAACCACAAATGAATTTTAAGTGTCACTTCAAATACAGTCGAAACCGGTTTTTTCTAACCATTTTTTTGCACCAAAAAAAGTAAGAAAAAACCGATAGTTAGAAAAAACCAATAGTTATAGAAAAAGAACTTTTTTTCGAACTCAAACAAAAAACGTCTATAGGGAGTTATTTTTGAACAAAAAAGTCCCCCTTAGAAAACGTTATTTTGCAAGTTAAAATCTATTGTAATAAATTCCCATTGCCAGGCATCGTCGCTTAGCTTTAAACCGAATGAATGAGTCAGCATTCGACGATACAGTATCTCATGTTTCTAACATATGAATGGGTGAGGCCATTTCACCTCTGCGGAATCTGACCTTGGTGGTGACAAGGAGAAGGCGAGAGACAATTATTCTAACATGAATTTATGACCAGAAAATAGTAGACCAAAAAGTTAGAAAAACTCACTTCAAATTGAACGCATTTTTTCATTTAAAGCAGATAACAGAGTAAGAAAGAACCAATAAGTTAGAAAAAACCGAAGTAAGAAAAAACCAATTGACTTAAGCTGTAAAAGATGAATTTTTAATTTTTTGCATGAATGAAAAGTAAGAAAAATAAGAAAGTAAGAAAAACCCAGTGTAAGAAAAAACCGGTTTCGACTGTAGTATAAAAAATACAAGGGTTCATGTTTCTTGTTTTTTATGTTGTTTTTTTTAAATATTCAACTGTAAGTCCTTCAGATTATAAAGAACTTTTGTAAATATTAGTACTATTTAGTTTCTACAGTTATAGACGTCTTGAAAAAGTATTTTTCCTGATGCACTGATCATGATTAGGTTCCGTATTGGTTTTCATTTTAATCTATGACTTGCGTGACTTTTGCACTAGTACTTCTTGATATCTGTATGCTTATGATCTCATGATTACTAGTCCATCAAATGATTTCCTGATAGAAGATATTATGTTAGTCAATGGTGCACTTTAACTAAAAGAATCTTAACTCAAAAAGTTTGATTATACTACATTTAGCCAAAGTGAAATACTGAACAAATTTAAATTGTTAAATTTTCCTGGAATGATCACATATAACAAAAAATTTGAAAATTTAAATAATAAATTGGATTTATGAACAAGCATATTCCTTATTTAGCATTAATAAAAACAGTCAACTTTATATACAGGGTAAATTAGGTTTTCATAAAAAATATCATCAATCAATAACAACACTATGCATAAAACGCACTTGACATATCTACAAAACATACAATTTTGTGATGAAAATTAATTAGACCGAGTACGAATTATGCATGTATTAATTGGATTTATGGAGTGACTTGAAACAATGCTTGTATTCAATAAGAATTTTCATTGAAACATGACGACAGAAAATATAGGGATCGAAAGCATCCTTATAAAGGAGTAATAAAAACTCACGAAGTCGATATCCTCGATGGAATCTTGATGCCTATGAAATTTTCTTACGGGGGACATCATCATCATTCCCCAATGAAGTCGTCTAAATGATTATACTTGAAGTAGTCTAGTTCTATTTTTGAACCAAGCTATATACATAGGTTAACTAGAAAATACGAGGAATTATCAGCTCATTTGCATAATTTGCATAAACAGGAATAGAGATACACACTAGTAAGTCTTACCAATGTTTTCACTAACTTGTTTTATACATCCAAGTACCATACTAATGACTAAAACCTGTTTACTAAATTAGATAATAGGCTTAATGAAGTCAGAGTTGGATGGTCTATAAGTAGTATTACTACCAACCATGTAGGTAATAGAAGATCCGAAATCGCAGAGGGGATTGAATAAAATACACTTTTTTGGAAATATAAAGCCAAATCAGTTTATAATTTTAACTAAAAACTAACATGCATGACATATTGCCATATTGGTGGTCTCATGTAGAATCTGTACTGAGCTGAGATATATAGGTTACATTGAGTAAGACTATTTACCAAATTATTATATGTGATTCCTTTTCTTGTAGCAGGTACAAATCCAACATTGTGCCTGCGGACCAATTGAATGATTATAACTATTGATACTTATCTAACTACACCAATCTTTGCAATCCAAATAGTAATAGAAACTCCTTTAGATCTGCAGCAATTAATTAGAGGTAGAGGGCCAAAACCTGATGCCAAACCATACAATGGTGGATGAATCAACGTAGGGTAGTGATTGCCAATTACCATTGGATCGGTTGTGACTCATGAACAATTCCCAGTGCACGGTGTGAAACTGCGTGGCTCCCTAGTGTTGCTTACCCTATCTAATTTTAAGCATTGATTGTCCTTATTATTGAATAGTATGGTAAAGGCAAACAAATTAGTGTGTACCTGCTTCTTGTTAACGTGGATTACAGTTTACTGCTAGTATGTTAAGCTTAATTAGATCAAACAAAATGCTTTCTACAAACAGCACTTGTAGACGGATACTATTTCTACGAAATAGATCACTTTTGCAATTTTTTTATAAATAGGCATTAATTAAAGAATATATAAAATCACTAAACATTTTCTACTTTTTCGTTTATATTTTGCAGATGATGCCACACTCCCCTTCCAGCTTGGCTAATAAATTATGACAACCTTATTCTCCATGCATAATTGTAGCGTCCATTCTGCTCCTGAAGCTAGTGTCTGTTGTTCAATGTATGATAAACCACTTTGACTGCAACTTCCTCATTTCTTGAGTCTATCTCTCTGCATTAATGCAATTTCTGTGGATTGTGAGCAATTCGTTTTCTTTCTGCATTTTCTCTTTTTATTATGTCATCAACCAATTTCTGTTTTATCTTCACCACTTCAATCGTATTGGACTCTTCTCTTCTGATGAGATTCCTTGTTGTAATCCATGGTTTTTGTTTTATCAGTTTGAGTTTACTGTTAAATTTTGCTCCACACATGTATTTCTTAGTTGTGTCACTTAAGATGTCTATCTCAGTCGGACAGATTCCTGTGTTATTGGCTGTTTCTGCAATAATAGGTCTTCCCAACAGCTGTTTTTTCATCATTAATCTGTGAAGTGTTTTTCAAGCGTGTCAATTACTCTTGGTATGGCTGACCCATCAGTCTCTTTATCTTTTACCACTGTATACTTTCTTTTGAATTTTTTATTTCAGGAGATCAATTGTTGTAAAATTATATCTCATTTTTGTCATCGCAATAAATTAAGAATGCAATTCTGTTTGCTTATTCTTGTAATCCGACTTTCGCAATCTTCAGATCTCAATGATTGTCTCAAGTACTTTCAAGTTGATTGTGACTGTTGTGAAATGAGAAAAGCTTTGAGGTTGTTGTGGGGAATGAGCCCCAATACATTCCTTGAAAACCCATTATTTATATCTTGGGAAGTTTTGAGAATTACAAGTTCTTACCTTGACAGATTCGCTGAGCTTCCTCAGAGAAAATGGACTTGTTGAAGAAAGTTTTTACATTTTATGAAAGCATAAAGTGTAATAAGGGTGATATAAAGGCCAATATAGGAAAACTTTTTCCAAGCCAGAGCAGACTGTACACGTTTGACTATTGTAGTCTTGTAAAGCTCCGGTAAAAGAAATGAGAAAAAATTTTCAAATACAAAAACCCTTTAATGTCGGAACAGAAATCCTTTCCCCTAATTGAAGTGGCATGCTCTATACGAACACATAAACAAACCTGATTAGGTCAGGTATCTTATTAATTTTCATTAAGCATATTTCAGGAAGATGTAAAAAGCGTTCTGCAATATCTTTATTCTACTGGAACCACAGACTTCGAAACTTTACTTAAGATATCGAGTATGAACCCAAAGACATTCTACAGAAACATCAAACAGTTGACTGAATCGAACATGCTAAGAAGGAAGAAGGGAACTGGGTGATCGCTCAAATTGACTAGAAATTAAAGTAAAAGTATTGTCAAAATGGGTTTACAAACCCATTGGAATAGACCACTCATTTGACCTCAAAGCTTCAAAAACCCATAACAAAATTGTCTCAATATCGACAATGTACCAAGCCCTTTCCAAGGCACGAAAAAAGAGTAACACTTTTGACAGAAAAACAGGAAGAAGCCCGTTTTAGCATTTGTGAAACATGGCCGCTGGATTGATTTTTCAAAAATGTTTTCATAGTCGATGAGTCCATGTTCCAGCCTCTTGAAAACAACCTCTCTCATTGGTCTACAACAGCCAATATGCCTCTAAGGCCATCTCCGAAATTTTTCAAAAATTCATGATTTTTGTTGTTTTGCGCCATAAACGTTTTTACCTGAAAAGTGTGGAAGGAGGTACTGTAGACAGTTCAAAGTATGCTGATAATTTAGCAGTTTATCCCATTTGCGTACAGTTGTTATCGCACTGAATGTATTATTCACCAAGATGGGGAAGAAACCTGCAAATTTTGCAGTGGCCTGCCAACTCACCGAATCTTTAACCTATAAATTATGTTCGGGTCATCTTCAAGGACGAAGGGTAAAAACAAATCCAAAACATAAGCAAAAACTGAAGAAATATTTGATGGAGCTAAAGAAAAAATAACCCCGAGAATGCAGAAGAATTTGATGGGCTAATAATAATGACACTTTTTTTAAATGATTCAAACCGACATATTTTTCGACTCATTTGTTAATGAAAAGAAAGCATATTGATACAAAAGTTATATATTCATGGTATATGTGCATCTAAAAGCAATTAACATAGATATCGAATCATTCATTATCACTCATCAAAATCGTCATTCAATTTCAACAGCATCATTTCTGCAATCTCTTCAATTTCCTTGTTCCACATCTTTCTTATTGCGCCTTCTGAGACGATCCATCCATCAACCTCCAGAAGATTTTTCTTGATAACATAGTCTGAGTGACCTTGGCAACGATAGTGATGCACAAGAACATGAACAACAGTACGCTCTGTTGCTGTCTTCATTTCACGGGGAGCAGTTGGGGATGGAAACGGCATTCCTTTAGTTGTCAATAATAATGATCAGTTTTTGTCGTAATCGGAAATTTTGAATCGTTCAATGACTTATGTTATTTCAATCTATCGGACCCTACATCAATGATTGAAATTTTAATCTCACTTACCCAAGATATCGATCAATTAAAAATTACATTCTAAAACAGATATTTCCAAAAAAAAGGAATGCAATGATTAATGCGTTAAAAGAATACAAAATGGATCATTAATAATGCTAAAGAATGCTAAAGAGTGTGTGAGACAATTTTTTCAGAATGTATAGAAACTATATTGATAGCAGTAGTTCGATATATGAATCTAAACTTATCGGAGATCAAAAACCGCGTCGAAGTTATGTTATACCCTTTATATCCTTTTTTGTTGTGAAAACGTAATTGCCAATATTTCTGCTCCTACATCTCCAAAAGACTTCAACTGCATGAATTTACATTAGTTTTTAAACATTGACTCCTTCCTATAAGTTGCTCTGGAGACATTATTAAATATGAATAGGGATGCGATTTTATTGCGTCAAAAAACTGTCAGAATTGCGTCAAAAATCACCAAAAAATTGCGGTAAAAATTGCGTTTCAGAAAACAAGTTTAATAACTGAAATACCATGAAAATAACACAAAATCAGTTACAAATAATCATTCCAAGAGACTATCAGATGAAATTGTATATGTTCCACTGTCAATCTTGCCCACTGTGGGTCGAGAAGATATCCCAATGACGAGAAAACTCGTTCTATATCCGCGCTAGCAATTGGGGAATTCAATAATTTCATGGAATCCTCAGATGATGTTTCATTTAACGAAAATATGTGTCCGTTTACCACATCTGCAATTGTGAGAAGTTGTTTTAAATCAGGATTTTTTTCCAAAATCATGTCAAACTTTGACTTGTAGGGTTTGATCAACAATTCACTTCTGAATTTTTGGAAAACTGTCGCCGCGTTTGCTAAAGGCTGTTGTTTTTGTAATGATTCGATAACTTCAGGAAATTTCCCAAAATGGCTGCTGACAAATAACAATTCTGCCCCTAGCTCATCCTCCTTTGACACAATAAGGTTGTTGCACATTAATACAGCATCTGTATCGTCGTTTTCAATCTAGTGCATGAAATCCTTAATTTTTAATCACTGCTAAACTTTATCTATTAATTTGTTAACATTCCTTTTATAAAAAATTGGTGAAAATTATTATTTCAAACTGAAAGAATGTCATTTATAATGACTGTGTAGGACGTAACTCACTAACTCTGCTACATTTTAAAATTTTGACATTATTGACAATATATCAAAATTTTGACTTTTTGTTGACCTTATTGACCATATTGACTTTTAGGTTGCCTTAGTAATGTAAAAATAATAAATAATGTATAGGGCTAACAATTTCTGCAATGTAAAATGTGTTAAAACAAGGTTGGATGTTGCGAATTATGTAAATAATCCTAAAATTGCGTGTAAAATTGCGAAGTTGCGTCTCGCAATATGATTGGCTTGAAATTGCGTCCGCAATTGCGTTATTGCGTTCGCAACTTAATCGCATCCCTGATTATGAATAAGCAATCAAATTGGTTCTTCAATAGATTAAAAAAACAATGCGACTGATCCCCAGTGAGAACCCTCTTGAGTACAACTCTGGATGGGGAACAAACTTCTGCCGATTAAAGACGCGTTCAATATTGCGAGCTCTGAATTGCACAGGACAGGTATCTACATAGACAGAAACAGTCAAAGTTCGTTGGTGATCGCATGATCTTTAAATCTTATACTTACATGAATATATTACGTATGTAGAGAATTAAAAATATTTCAAATGACTATTTGTGAACAAGGGTGTTAAAGAATTAAGCGTCTCAAAAATAGTGCACTGTGAGTCTGTTTTAGACTAAACTGATATTGCACTTATAAAGTGTAACAATTACACTTATTTCATAATTTTTCATTAGTAAATAATTTGTAAACTAGGGATTTTGTCACCTCTACGTTTCAGTCCTGTTGTTTTGAATCCAATTATCAAGTATTTATTTTTAAATTCATAAGCACGGATTTTCAATAAATGTTACATCAGATTTTAAGTTCAATGTGTGAAACAAATTAATTGCATTTTTATTTAACGTAGGGTCAGAGATGGAACCGGCTACCGGCCTGTAGCTGCTTTTAAATTTCATTACAGGCCGGTAAAATATTCTTGTTTTATCTTATAAACAGGGAATACTTTGCTTAGTTTAGAAGGAATTTCTATGAAAATCTAAAGTTCGAAAAAAAATTTATAGTATGAGCAATTTACAGTACTGCAATTTTTACACCAGGATCAACAAATTTTAGGCCGCAAAAACCATTACGGACAAAGTTTTCTGAGGCCGTGAAATGTACAATTTCTTCGGGTCAACATTTGCAAGAGATGTGGCATACACTCGTTTATTTTGACTATTTAAACTCTCATTCACTGAAAAAATTTTCTCATCGCAAAAGATGACACAGCGAGCGTCAAAATTTGCGAGGCGGGTTATCATTTTTCGAGTTCTTCCCAACCGCAGATGCTCACCACCAGCACCAAAAAATTTATTTATTCTTGTCTTATAAGCTGTCAACTCTAAATCTTCACGGAAAATTCGACCAATAGTCCTTTGTGAGGTATTATGTTCAGCGGCCAGGGTTCCTTGAGACAGAGATGGAACCGGCTACCGCCCGGCCGAGGCCGGTTGGGCCTGGGGCGGCAATTTACCGGCCTGCAGCCACTTTTAAATCTCATGAAAGGCCGGTAAAGTTACCGGCCGAAATTATAAAAAATATTCTTGTTTTATCTTATAAACAGGGAATACTTTGCTTAGTTTGGGAGGAATTTCTATTAAAATCTAAAGTTCGAAAAAAATATTATACTATGAGCAATTTACAGTATTGCAATTTGGATAATAATTATTTTTGCATTCTGGAATCACTTCTAAATTTTGCTGCAAACGGAGTTGCTCTGCTTTTTGATAGGGTAATTTTACTTCAGTTTTCTATGTAACTTACTAATAATATTAAAAGAACCTGTTTATAATACTGAATGTATAATGTATAAGCGTTACGCTTGAAATTTGAGAGACCTCATTTAAATAAAGCAACTGGAATTCTTTTATTTTATTAATATTGGAAGGGGACGCTCAAAATAAATTTGAAGGATGCAGAAAGACATTCAGATACAAACGAACAATTATATTTAGTTTTATCGAAATATTACTTAAATTTTATTTGTGGACTTATAAGTGATTCAATGCTAAGCGGGGTCAAATGCTACACCAATGTTTTATATATTTTAATTATCATGCAAAGCAAACTAACTAAATAAAAACTAAAACGTTCACAATTTCTCATTCACTGAAAGTAAGAACAGCTGATTAAAGTTATAGAAAATATCAAAATTGTGCTTTGCTAGTAATATTGTTATAATAGATTGAAATTTGCGTTATGCAGTATCAGCTCTATGCATCGCCATGTGTAAAAACAGCTTTTGTTTATATATATATATTGCATTATTTGGTTTTGCCTATCTTTGATTTGATTTCAACACTAACAGCCTTNTCCGCAGCTCAGAATAGTTGCACGATGCTAAGAATTTTCCTTGCGATGCTAATTATATATATACATATACAATATACTTGCATAGATTAAATATACAATGTAAATATAATTTACCGACCGAAAACCTGCCGGCCGGTATTAGCTGTTGCCGGCCAACTACCGGCCCCTGCCTTAAAATTTCAGGCCGGTTCCAACTCTGCGTAGGGTAGGCTACTACAAAAACGAAATGAATTTTGTATTTAACTTAACTAGCTTAGGCCAACAAGTGGTACCATTACTTTGTGCATTCGGAGTTATTTAATACTTGATGCATACAAAGTATATCTATAATACACAGGAACCTAGTATTAAATAAGTGACCTTCAATTTTGCAACATTTTGAAGCTAAATCGGTGGCAGTTATAAATTAAGTTATAAATTCAAAATCACTATTTTAAAATGACTTCTACACATAGAAAAGCAAAACGAAGCCTAAAATCCTAGTTTAGTTCATTGCAATAAATTATTTTTTAAATTAGAACAAAGTGCACTTACTTATTTTTGGATATTTGTGAAATGCAAAATTCAATACCCAAAAAGTTTATAGTTTTAAATGCTTTTATCATTGATTTTCTTTCTCTGGTAGATTAAAGTGTGCGTGTGTGTGTGTGCACCGCTAAAACGAATTAATCAATGTTGCATTATTTGGTTTTGCCTATCGTTGATTTGATTTCAACGCTAACAGCCTTAGCCATCTACTTTTAACGACATTGTGTTTTTTTTTCAAATCGCTAAATACATTTTTTAAAGAGCCAATCAGATTTTGATTTCAATCAACTAAAATGATGCACGCTTCGAGATGCATATATATTTAAACTAGACATTATGAGAATGTTACATTTTGAAAGGAATCACATCGAATGAATACGACTGAATTGCAGAGTGTGGGACTACCACATGTTCCATATAATGCAGGGTTCGTCTATGCAATAAATGTAAGTATAAGTTTTGGAGCGGTGTTAAATTTTTTAATAATCTTTGTATACTTTACAAGTGATGCCCTTAGAAAGATATTTAGTAATGAAATTATCGCAAGTCTTGCATTCGTAGACTTATCAACTTGCATATTTTTCATTTATTATGGTCATTTCGAATTAGAATTGCCATTGTCCCTGCCATATTTCGTTCGGCTGCTGTATTGCA
>CABFPE010000199.1:384438-395979 GCA_900660155.1 Hofstenia miamia | reverse complement strand
GCTCCCACCCCACCGATTTGGTGCCTCGTCCCATATTCACGTGTTGAATACAATACATAGTCAAAGCATAATAGCAAAATCACATTCAATTTTATCTTAATAACCAACGTCGGTAATTCAAAATACCAGTTTTTGTTGGTGCTTAATTTAATCATACAGAACAAACTAGATTCTAGTATTTTTATACAAGACATCAGACATGCCAAAGACTATCTTCTACAGAAACTTTAAATTTCTGGAAAGCGGCGGATCGCTCAAAAGAAGAGTCGCAGTCTTGTGAAAATTTCGGCACATGAATCCAACAGATTGATAAATTTCGTTTTAAAAATCCCATTTTCTCTGAACAGGCCATAGCTCAAAATTTCACAGAAAGGAATAGAATTTCTGTTCACCATTCGACAGTGCATCGATTATTAGCTAGGTTGGTAGAAAGAAGAAACTGCCAAAAATTGTACTGAATATCACAGATTTGCATGAGGAAAATTCCGGAGTTTTTCAGAAACTTGACAAATCTACAGTTTAAGGATGAACATCTTTCAAACAAAGTGGAAACTTTGTGCAGTTTTCTGGTTGAAAAATCTTTCCCTAAGGCCTATGACAGCGTCGTCAAAATTCTTTCCAAAGTTATGGTTTGGAGCGCATTGTCATTCATGATTTTATTTGAAAATTATCCTCGAAGGGACTATTAAGAGTAAAAAATATTGAGAAATTGCGTTGGAGTTTGTTCCATATGCAAATACTTTATACCCCCCATACGGGTGGAAGACTTGTGGAATATCCTCAAGAATTGTGTGGAAAATTAGATTCCACTCACGATCAAAGAGGCGACATTGATCGAAAATATCGAAGAACCGCAACATGAAATTTTATCAAAATGCTTGAAAAACAACGGAAAATTTGTAAAAACTTAAACCTTGTGTTTATGCCCCATTCATTTTGCTATTATTTCACTTTTCTGTATGTAAATATGTTCACCCGTTTGTCAATAAATTAAGTTTTTCTAAGTGCAATTTTTTGCAATAAGCTATATATTTCCTGCAATTTGCATCGATGTCTTCAACTAAAAATTCTGGTTTTGTTCAAATATTTTTAAGACTCATGTTGAAAGACAACATCTTTGCTTCTAATCAGTGTTGACCATTTAAATGACACTTAAACAGTTTAAATTCAATAAATCTATGAAATTTTAATTAAAATATAGATTAAACTAATTTGAATAAAAACTGCATTCAAACTTGAGATGAGTGCAGTTCGGTAATACCGCGACAGCAATTTACACAATTGCGGTGGTTAGCGGTAGAATTAAAACCAATTGCGGTGGCATAAGTTATACATATAACGTGTTTTGGTTTTAAGATTTAAAATGTCCAAACATTTCAAAAAAATGTTTCTGAAACAAAACTAAGACATTTCACATACAAAATATTAAAAATTTTTAATTATTAAGAAAAATTTGTTACTACCCTAATAAAATTGAAAAATGACAAAATACCTAAGAAATTGACATTGAAACTTTTCTATGGATGATCCATAACCCTAAAAAACAATTCAGAAATATCTATCTTTTCATAAGACGATAAAAATTGCCATTGTTGCTGTATACCGCGGAAAAATTTCATTTATTGCCGTGGTTTGCTGTAAAAAACGGCATTGTGGTGGCTAGCCGTGAATTTTTTTTCTCTGCGTAGAAATAATTTTACAAAACTTGTATCGAATTCATCTCTAATTTAAACTATAGGACTTAAGGAAACAGTAAGTAAATTGAAACCACATACTCTGCTTACGTTTCACCACAATAAGTTTATAACAGATAGTATCAATTGATATACTGTTTTTACTAGAAAAGATTGAAGTGTTTAGGCAATTGACTTATAATTAGCAGCCAAGGAAAATTCTTAGCATCGTGCAACTATTCTGAGCTGCGGAGTTCAATTTAAGAACTTTCAGCAAATAGTTCAAAAGCCGTTTCTTCGGCTGGAATACATCTGAGCATTTAAGAGATTGGTTTGAATTAATACAGTAACAGTATCATCCTATGTTTGCAACATTTTCCGTGACAATAATTATCTGATTTATTCAGATTTACATAACTTAAAATAATAAGTTTTTGCTTTTATCAAATTTTTAATCATGTAAAAATCGATTAAAAGGAATCGGTGTGAATATGCTATTTATAGCCTGTTAACTAAAACCCGTCAAATAAATGAGGTTTAAACGAAATCGTTTAATTGACTGATTAATTTAAACACATGGCTGATATAAACGACATCTAAATACATTTAAAACAATTTCATTTAAATTGTCAACACTCCTTCTAATCCTTATTTACATCAGTTTAAAGAACTAAGTTGAGACTTAAATTTCTTAGAAAATTCTGTTTTAGCATTATCATCAAGAAGTATTAGATAATACAATATATATCCTGTAAATTGGTGGGAAGGTACTAGTAGCTTTTCTTAACATTTTACAATAGACATATTCTAGTGGCAAATTTCTGCCGCAATATAAATCATTTATAGAATAACACAGAAAAAGAACTCTTAGAAAATAAAAGCTTCAGTCATTATTAGCTGCTTCTGAAATTTCTATGTAAGAAAGAAGATGCATTCTTCGAAAACATTTTATCAAGATTGTTTATAATTAATGCTAGGCATTTAAGGGAAAGTTAATGAAGGAAATAGTTACCATATTAGTCTTATTTAAAAAATGAATAACTGGAATTCAATTATGGATAGGGAAGTGTTTCAACATGACAGAAATAATGAGCGTAATTTATTCGAGGCACATCGAATCACAGTTGATACATAGTCTCGAGTATCTCGATGATTTTTCAGCAATTTTTACACAGTTTGGTTATTGGAGACTTAATGGAATTTGCAAAAATACTATTGGAATTTCACAGAAATGTTTCTACCGCTAACCACCGCAATTGTGGAAATCGCTACCACGGTACAATTGAATTTAGTTCTTTAACGTATAACCTCAGAAAAATAGTTTGTTCATTTTCTTCAAAGTTGGAAATTTCCATTAAAATACATTGTTTAATATTTTATGAAAGGCTTCTCACAGTTTTCAGTTTTAATGCAAAGTCTTAGTTCTTGTTAAACAAGGAGCAATTGGGTATTTAAACTATGACTTTGCATTAAAACTGAAAACTGTGAGAAGTATTTTATAAAATATTAAACATTATTTTAATGGAAATTTCCAAGCTATATATTTGGACACAAAGCAAAAAGTTTTTTTAAAATTTAGAGACATATATGATTTGCTTTCAAGCATTAGCCTAGAATTTGTAATAAATTGCCAAAATTTTAAAGTTTAATTTTGTGAAATTCCCATGAGTTATAATACTTGTAGGCTTTGGCTACAACAACGAAATCTTTAATCCTGTAAAATGGGTTATGAGCACGTAACTATTTGTTTTTTTTCAATTTGTTCGAAGTAAATATATTTGACTTTCTTTGCTATTTTTTATGTGTAGCTACTATAAATTATCAATAATGGAATTAATTATTTACAAGGTAGAAAGAACAATAAAGTGCATAGTTGTAGATTTCGTATTAATTCAACTATTTACATGGCTTTGAATCACATCTCTTGTACAAACAGAGCAGGCCTGAACTTAGTCTCTTAAAATTTATATTTTTGATCATGCCAATCCAAAGTAATTCTCTAAGTATTTATATTTCCATTCTCTCTGTGAATAAATTATTTTAGTTTGGCTAAAATGTGAAAACAGGATGCTTTTGGATATCATTTTTTTTTAACAGAAATTGAATTTTTTGCAATTGCATTTTCTTATACATCCTATAAATTCAAATGATAAATTTATATACATGCATATTAGAACATGTTTATAATTATAAATTTATAATAATATTAATAATAACATATAAATTATTGTATTTTCTAATTTAAATGCAATTGTATTTTCTTTAGGAAAAGTTTATATTTTGATGTAATAGTTAAAAGCTGTTTGTAAATCATATACTATTAAGAATAGCAAATATTTTTAGTTGATGTTTTTTATTCCATTTGATCATATTTTTCTATTCGCATGTTAATGTATTTATGTATTTATTATGAATGTAATTACATGCTCTGAAAGTAGAATTAACAAATTCAAAATACCCAAACTTTTTCACACAAATTTTCAATCTACTAAGCGTTTCATTAAAATTAAAATTCGTGTTTAACATTGTAAATAAATTTCTGACTTAAGTTATAACACGGGCTAAATATTTTTTTAATAAACTACATGAAATGAAAAAGCTATCATTCTTTAATTTACAAATCATTAAGCCATCAGATTTTTATGTGTTGCTATGAAATTCAGAGCACGTATAGCATGTTTAGAAAGTTTGGCGACAGTAGCAAATTATTTGCCCATTATACATTTTTAGTCCTAATTATTCATATGTATGACGAAGTTCAGCTAATATAGTAGTTCTAACTTCTGATATATGAACAAATTTGAGATTGATTGACTACGTTCACATGCTTCAAACAAAAACATAATTGGCGATAACAATGCAAAATACTAAACAGGATATTGTACTAAACTAAGCAGATGAAAAAAACAGTTGTTCTGAAACACTTTACTAAAAGCGATTTGAAGTAAATAGAACAACCGGCATTGTCTAGCATTTGAGCAATTCTTATGAGCCAGTGCAATGATTACCAGGTGAAGACAAGATTAATATAACTGTAGGTTTTTGAAGTCCACTTTAAGAAAAAAATTTACATACATCCTGCTACTGTGAATAGTCTACTTTTAAAATAATAGTTTTTTAAATTTTTTTAAAGAATCGATAAATGACTTCTGAAATAATCGGTTTTGTGCGGCATACACGCACGGGTTTATCCAAGACGCTGATAGAGCTAAAATGTTGCAAATATATAGAGCATTATAAGATACGAATAATTCAAATTTCTTTGTATTTAACAATATCAGGAGAGTATTCAGGCAGAATAACAAATAAATTGGAAGACAGCAAATTGCATAAACTACAGTAAGGCTTATAATTAATTTGAGCATGCGCCTGTTCTTTATTGTAACTTCCATCGACTCAGCACTTCGTCGTCTGACTCTGATGAAAATTTGCAAGTAGAACATACATATTATTGCCAGCGTACCAAAAGTAAATAATATCATAAATATTGAAAACAATAGGTTTACATCAATGACGTTTGGCTGAAACATCAACACACATATGTCATCCTCAAGATGAAAGCTAATAAAGGTACTAAGATTTAAAACAATTCCGAAGAAGTACACTGAGAATAGAAGAATGTGTCTTAGAGAACCTGTGATGAAGTCTTTGTAATAAATAGGATGTACTACAGCCAAATATCGGTCAAATGCGAGGTACACTATGTGGCACATTGATATACCATAGCATATCCACATGAAAAATGTTGACATTATAACTTTGCAAAACAGCAGCCGAACGAAATATGGCACGGACAATGGCAATTCTGAGTAAAGATAATTGCCATAAAAAAAAGATATGCAAGTTGATAAGTCTACGAATGCAAGACTTACGATAATTTCATTACTAAATATCTTTCCAATGGCATCATTTGTAAAGTATACAACTATTATTAAAAAATTTAACACCGCTCCAAAACTCATACTTACATTTATTGCAATGAAGACCACTGCATTATATGGAGTTGATGGTATTCCCATACTCTGCCCTTCAGTCGTATTCATTCGATGTGGACTAGATGATTCCTTTCAAAATGTAACATTCTCATAATTTCTAGTTTAAATATATATGCATCTAGAAGCGTGCATCATTTTAGTTGATTGAAATCAAAATCTGATTGGCTCATTTAAAAAATGTATTTAGCGATTTGAAAAAAAACACAATGTCGTTAAATGTAGACAGGGGCGCACCCAGCTTTTTTTCTGAGGAGGGGAACTATTCTTTAGATTATATATATATATATATATATTGACATATTTTCATAGATATTCTTACATGCAAATTAGTTTATATATTCATTATTCTGAAGATTTTCACTACAACAATGGAAAGAGCATTGTCAGGGGAATTAAATAGTATACACTTTTTGACATGCTACCCAAAACAGAAAGGTTGATATTAACGAAATTCAACTATTCAATTTAAGGTTTACTATTTCATATATCTACTTTCTTATGTCATTTTTATAATTAAATTTCAACATAGCAAACGTAACCAGCATACTATGAATGTTTGTTAACAATTACTAAAACTGAATTATTTTTCCCTACCCCTATTCAACCATTACTAAGATTGACTAACACACATATCTGCTCCGTGGTTCAGTAGATGAGGATGATTTCGAACACAGACTGTTGTCCTGTTAACTGATCCTAATCTCAATAGGAAAAATTTCCATTTTTGTGGTAGGATGATCATTAAAAAATTCTTACTTTCTTATTTCTTAGTTATTCCAACCAAAAACTTAGGCCTAATTCTTGCAGGCTTGAATCATACCCAACTCAACTTTTAAGAAAATGTGCTCACTGAAGTTGAAAATTTTAGATTGAATTTTTCAAGAATAGATAATACTGATGTACAATTTCAAAACTTTGTTTAAGAAATTGTATAATATTCACTACAACTGTTGTGTAATAGTTTATTTTTTTCAATCTCAGCCCGATTTTTCCAATAACTCAGTGGAGCCCCAGCCCATCGCGGCTCCGATTTCAACTCCTGTTAGCAAAAGAGAGAACTTGCCATAATTTGAATTTAATACATTATTTCTCTATTGTAATGCTATCATTACTATAAAAAAAGTCAAATTTGTATTCAAATCTTGCAAAATATAATTTAATAAAAATTTCATTCAAAATTGCTATATTTGTCATGGCTAGTTTCGCTTTTGGCAATAATTGGAATGAAAATAATAGATAAGAAATCATAGCATAAGAACCAAGCATAACACATAAAAACTTTTTTAAAAGAAAAACCATCGTTGTGAGATAAAAAACAAAATTACGAGTGCTTCATACTTCTGTTAGCACTAAGAAAAATCTAAGTTAAATGTTGCCAGAAATCGTAATCACTAAAAACAAATTTGGTTCTGCATAGATACGTTATGTATAAGCTGTGATCATTGTTTAATATCTTTAGGTTTGACATCACAATATGAGGCGTGTGACAGAAAGATAGCAATGGTGCGAAATAGGGTTAATGTTATGCCTTTAATATAAAAAAAGTGAATTCGTTAGTGGAAGCATAATGTATATTTTGGTCATCAAACTGTGCTGTACACATGCAATAGCCAATACTGTATTAATTTACTAGGCAGGACAATAATGATATTCGAATTGGAACTTTATTATGTTTCACCAAGATTTTCATCCATTAATGCTTGTAAGAACGTTCTTAGTGAACCTAAATAATTGTAAATTATTGGTAATTTTTCTTCTAAAGTATTCAATAGATTAATCGATTTCCAATTATTGTAATAATTGCAATATCAATTAATTATTGCTTACCCCTGCAGATAGATTTGAAGCAATGCTTAATATATATGTACTATGTTATCATATCAGCATACATTTCATGAGGAATGGAAGCATCTGTGCTCTGTTGAGGGGGGGAACGTTCCCCCAGTTCCCCCCTCTGGGTGCGCTTATGGTAGTATCAAAAGGATTTCTAGTATTTACTACCTTGGAAGATTGTCTGGCTAAAATTGACATTCAGATAAAAAAATCCGATTTTTTATTTTTAGAATTATGTCCGATTTTTTCACAACTCTGGTCTTGTGGGAAGAGCTTTGCGAATATCCGTTACTCTTCCCATTCATTCCAACTAATATGTAAATAGGACATAACAATCTTATAAACTATATGAATTGTAATCTATAGGGCTCCCAGAAAATAAATTATATGATTTCAACTACCAGTATATTTCGTCCATTCTTCAATTTTCTAAATATCTCTACCAAGATAGTAGAAAGCTGTTTCTTAATCCCCAATGCTATCCCGATTCCGTCGGCCTGTTTGCCACTCCGGTCATAATCGTCTGTGTTCTATGTTTAGATTTTTCAAAATTCATTGAGAAAATTAGTCGATTTTCCATAGTGTTAAATTACAATGTGTACATTTTAATTGATGAAAGCATGTAAACGACGCTCGTAATTAATTAACAGATCAGACTATTAATTAACAGTTGAAAGAAGTTTACCGCTCTTTAAAAGTCATTTCGATCTTCCTTCCTATCTTCCTTTAAATGGTAATTATAATTACTGTTTTACTATTCATATTACGTTGTTTATTCAAAATATGTTTCTCTCGAACGGATATTGCTTACATGCCGTACGGTTGTTACAACCGCGCGAATTCAGGATTTTCTGAGGGGGGGCATCTTAGTCATGATCAAGTGAAATAAATCCAAAACATGCATTTCAACTCCTTAGTTTTTAAATTTTTTTATATTGTGGTGAAAATTTTTTGAATTAACCAACCAAAATTAATTTTGAAAACCTGACGGGGAGACATTCCACAATGTCCCCCTCCCCTTGCGCAGCGGCGCGTTTAGAGAGAGACGACCGCTCTTCTTTTGGGGCCACTCGCGAACACTTAATAAAACTGTTTTGTTTTGCTGAAAATTGCAAATAGTTCATTTTAATTCAAGATGTCATCAATCGATTTGCTGCTAAAAACAGATGAGTGCATTTTGTGTAAGCTTAATCTTATTCAAAAAACTTTTTTTTATAATTTTTCTTTGTAAAAACGGATATCAGCCCCCCCCGTTTTAACAATCCTAAACGCGCCTCTGCTCTTGTGTACGCCACTGATAAAGGCCATTTGTTATAACTTAGCCTCAATGATCCAGCTAACCACCTTTTGTGATTATACAGGATGATTTCATTAAAATTTCGATAAATATTGAAAGAAAAAAAATTTGATAAAACGCAATAATGCGCAACCATTTATATAATTGGTTTTTATTATTTTAATCTCACGAACAACGGATGATGCAATGGCATACGTTTTGAAACGAAATTGTAATTTTATATGAATTAGTGTGGGAAAATATTGTATTTACATCATTCATTATCATTATCATTGTTAAGTAAATCATATCCTACTTCTTATCGTTTAAATAAACACTTTCATAAGATTATTTGATTAATTTTGTAGTCGTACAATTGTATATTCTTGAAAAATATTTGAATATTCTCTAAACAAATACAAATTTGTTCATTAAATTGAAAGCTATAGTTTTCAGTGATTTTATCATTCTCCAATTTCGTTGCTTCATCATGTTTCATTTACATTCCTTAGCATTAACTCTTTATTTTACTAATTATAGAGCATTTCCTGACCGGTTATGGAACTCCGGACGAAACAAATTCCAAAATGGAAATAACGTGGAAAATATATTCCACAAAAACTAGAATAAAATGATTTCACTATGTGCCAGGCATTTTGCAGAATTAAAATTATAAAATTAATAATTACATTTTACAAAGAATGTTATTCATCATTAAATATAAATGTAAAATGTATTTATCTAATACTGTCAGTGGACTCAAGGACGTCTGAATTATTTACATAATTTACATAAATTATGTAAATAATAATTTAGATTAGGCTGTGCGGTTAGGGTATTTCTGATACCTGTATCCGCCCGTACCCAGAAAAGCCGTACATGTACACGTCGTACCGTAAAGTCTTACCTGTACCCGCCCGTACTAGTGGTCTGAAGCAAAGGCTGTAAAAAATAAACTTTGATCTTATCCGGCCATGGCCAACCTAATATAATAAGTTGCCCATGGCCGGCCGTTGATCGTAATGCTTTTGCCGTTATCGGCACTTTTTAATACTACTAAGTGAAATACTGCAATTTTCAATGGAAGGATTAAAACATGCTCATAGTTCGAACAATTAAAGAAAATGGTAAATGCGACTAAGTTTTAAAAACAAAAATACAAATAAAAATCATGGAAATAAATTGTTCATCATAATGTTCAGAAATAAGCCCGGATACCCGTAGGTTCATGTTCAACGACAAAGGTATTAATGAATTATAAACTACTACTCTGTGGGGCTGCTAATTTATTTATAATTATTATGCCCGTTAATGATATGCTGATACGGGTGTTACACGCGTTTAATCTAAATAGAATTTGATAGCCATAGTGAAATTCATTCCTTCCTTCTCATGCAGAAGACCAAACTCGGTAGGCTAAGCGCTGAACTCATTTGTTACAATACTTATAATCTATTTCTGAAAAATCTTCAGCCAAAGAAAGAATACCCCCAATATTTTTTTATTTATTATGCACTCGGACATTTCAAAATATTCCCCTTTAGATACGAAAGTCGATAGATATTCACCTATTAGTCGCGGTCCTAGAAAAAATTTAACAGGGACTGTTCAATTTTTTTCAGAAAATGGTTATAAAATTATTCTAATTTTCAAGTTCAACAAAACGTGTTTTAATTTATGAGGTTCTCCACAAAAGCTTTAAGATAAATGCTTATACACATGAGAGCTAGTCTATTTTCTCGGATGTCGTTTTTTAATTGAGAGCAAAAATATTTTTGAAAAATAATGGTTTTTATCGTATGAAAATCACTAAAAATTAAATTTTATCACAAAATTCACGTAAAAGACCCGCAATTTCATATAATGTTTAGATAGGTTTTTGAAAAAAGAAGAGCGACTGTCCCCCCCCTTTCTAAAACCAACATTGTGCTAAAGCGATATTGTTAAACTAGAAATGTAGTATTTGATTTATAATATCGATAAGTGGAAAATTTACATTCACTATGATGTAATGAGCTCTTAATCCTCTTTAACAATTTCAATTCATTCTGGCACAATTTTTTTATATGCAAAACTGTATAGACTTGAACAACATTGTTTAGACATATATACCATAGATATTATTTTTTTCAAAGTTTTTTATTATTTTTATCAATTACCTCATATTATAGAAATTGATTTGAACGGTATTGGGCAGCAAAAAATGTTCCGACTTTCTTTTTTTAACTTAAACTTCGAAAGTTAACTCCATTTGTACACAGGGTGATTCAAAAATCACTTTTCTTTAACGTAGTCAGAATATATATATATATATACAATTGTATGTATGTATGTATGCATGTAGGGAAAGCGTAGCAAATGTTAAGCTGTAGATAATAGAGTTTCTTCCAATCTCTTAGCTGCAAAAACACGCACAGTAACAAAATGTATATCATTCAATGGCAAAATAAGTTTTATATTAGTTCATGAAAAAAGACATTATTAGATAACACTGCCTCTGGTGCTAACACATTTCAAAAAACTGTCCTTATTATTATCCCATCAAATTCTTCTGCATTCTCAGAGTAATTTTCTTAGCTCCAGCAAATATTTCTTCAGTTTTTGCATATGTTTTGGATTTTTCTTTTCCCCATCGTCCTTCAAGATGCTCCAAACATAATTTATAGGTTAAAGGTCCGGTGAGTTGGCAGGCCACTGCAAAATTTGCAGATCTTTTCCCTCTGAAAAAAATTTGGGTGTCTTGAAGTATGGGTAGGGTGGGGGG
>CABFPE010000199.1:354041-375575 GCA_900660155.1 Hofstenia miamia | reverse complement strand
CGGATAGCAAAAGTTGAAGGAATAAGGCTGGTAATAGTGCTCCAGGAAGAACACGAAGACAATATCCCCGAGGCAATAGAAAGCCTTCACTACAGGATGGAAAATTTCATTATTCTTTATAGATCCCAATATAGCCAAATATCACTGCAGAACTCTCAGATGCCCTCAGTCACCAAACTACTATTCACAGATCTCATGTTATGCGAGAAAATTCCGTCACATAAATTAGCCATAGATAAATAACTACTAGTTGATACAATATTGCAGGCCCAAACTCTGGAATTGCTAAACATGAACGCCATACACACCGTAACAGGTATGAGTGTCAGTTTTGCTTTTGCTCAAAGTGTCGAAACTTTACAAGAAATTCAGGGCATTTGGACAGACATTAAAGCCACAAAAAACCCCGAGTCTGATTGGCCCAATATATGAATCAAAAGTCCTAGTTCATAAATACCATCAGTCTGTTGAAAGAGTTTTACGGGAAATCAAGTTTTCTTATAAAATTCAAGATAGAAAAAATTTTAAATCACTGTTATTTTCAGAAGACAGAGTACCTGACATTTATGCAAGAGGCGCCATCTGGATTATGGCCATCTATCTGACGAGAGACCCACATATCATTTTACCGATTGATCAAAACAAATGTAACACCATGTCAAAAATGGCGGATCATGAAATAGCCATCTGTCCACTCACATGGAAAGTAAAAAACTGGTTATTACACAAATGTGCGCCGCCATCATCACCTTGCAAAACCAAACGAGCTATGGACCACTACGAAAAATATTATACCCGACTGGTGGGGGCAAGTAGCATAACAGGAAAGATGTCGATTATATTGATTAGCAACAGGTTGGGAATCTGTCCATTGGACATTAATATTTTTTCCGATATGATGAAAAAGTACATGTGGGGTGCCACCACTGAAACTAAGTTTGCAATATTTTCCTCAGAGAATGCCCCATTAAGCACTAAGAGATTAATTGAACGACAACCTGGATTCATGAAGACATTCTTGGAGTTAATAAGAACGAGAGAGGTGATCGAAAAGAACGAAAATTTCTTCGATGCACACCAGATATCTTACCCAGAGTGCGGCTACAGACAATTCGCGGAATCTGCTAGACAGGTTAAGAAAGAAGGAAAAATAATTCCTATCACTATATTTGAACAAGTCATGAAGACCCCTGAACAATTTTTCACAGAAGAGGAGTTATTAGCTACATCTTCAGTTCAATTATCTCCCCACATCCGAGACCTCATTGAGAAAGTGAATTTGGAGAAATTCAGCGGATCACCTCAGCCTACACCTAAATGGTCAATTACCAAAAATGAAAGGATTCTCATGATAGAGCATGACCTGTCCGAGTTTGATAAAGGATTGCTGACACAAAGGAGAGTGCTAGTGGAAAATACTGAAAAGGACGTGCTTGGGATGATGAAATGGTGTTTAACCGAAATGTTTTCTAAAGAGGAACTGGTCATTCTACAATCTCCAGGGCGACAAGTAGCTCTGGACCTAGAATGCACTACTGCTCAAGTGAAGATTTCTAACAAACAAATCTAGGAATTGCGTAAACACGGATTAAGGAATCGATTCTGGGACACAATTAAGCATGCGCAGATCAATTATCCTGTTACGATTGGAACTGCTAGTTTACAAACCAAGTGTCAGTTTGCAGATTTAGAAAATAACATTCGGAAAGCAAATCTTCTATGCATTCCACCCCCCTGTGTGGAGACTCCATTAATTCAACTGAAGTGGCGAGTAAAGAAGAATAAGAAGAAAGTATCAGTCCACCTTCCTGATAAATTGAATTACGTGAGTACGGCTGCTGAAGCGAATAAACTAATGAAATCTGAAGAGTACAAGTCGGCACATGGAAAATTACTAGCCGGGGATAACAAAGAGAGAATTTTTGTAGATGGAAAGTTAACTATCTGTGATGTCTTTAATAGAAGAACCGCAATTGGCAAGCAATTGAGGAAGATCCACAAAACTGTGTGGACTACAGATCCCCGAGTGTTAATTCTTTTTCAAGCTGCTGGAGACCTGATGTGGATCAATAATGTAGAAACGACCACGAGATATTATGATGTAACGAAATGGATCAAAATAATCACAATGCTTCGCGCCAATGTTTCTGATCCTGATGAGATGACATTAAGTCAGGTACAAGAGTTCTGCTCTTTGTTCATGGATCATGCAACTCGGATGGGGTCATTGTGAGATGTGTTCGAACATTTTTATCCTGACACTCAGATTCGACCTGAGGATGCCCATACATCCGACACAGACGCCTTGATGACCTTAATGATTGCTCTGAAAGGATTCCGCCTTTACAAAAGATTTCATGATACCCTTACTCGTCATTTAAACAACTTAAGAAAGAATTGTCCCATCAGCAACCAGTTGCCTACAATCCACTATTTCAAGCTAAAAGACAAAGTTGTAACACAGAGAAAGGTTTTAATGCAATTCTCACGCAAGCCTCAGTATGCTGAATTAGAACAATGGGAAGGCGAATTAGCAATGGAAATGGTGATGGCCACTCAACATATAGTTTCAGGTCCTACTCTCCACCTATTGCCGCCAAATTAATTTGAGCAAAGGGGGGTGTGTAGAGTCACTCAGGGAAATTTTCGTGATTATTATTTATTTTTATCTATTTTGTATTAATGTCACGATGACGTAAAAGTTATTTTGAGCTTAAGTTTACGAAAGCTAATTATGTCCCCTTGATGGTGCTAAACATGTTGCTCAAATTGAATTTGATTTGCGAGGGAAAACAATAACATGAATAGCTAATGATTAACTGTGATTGTAAACTAAGACAGGTAGTTATTTATTATTTTGAATGTGTATAAATTGAGAAAACACTGTTGAGAAAGGTCAATAGATTTTATCTAGCCTCAATTACTGTGTACTTTTCTCTCCGTTTCTTTTTTAGCATTTTTTGATTATGAAAATAACTGCTTAAGTTCGGCAACAATTTGGGAGTGCTTTCTCAAGGCACGGGAAGACACGTAGCTCCTGGTGATCGATAGATCTTCCCAGCCCAAATTGTGGACTCGTTAGGTTATGGATATGGTTACAGCTAAGGAAATAATAAACCTCTCGTTTGATATTCAGCACGTACATGCACTTATATTTTATGACACTGTGATGATACCATGCCATTGGCTAACACGAATGTCTGGCAATTACAGGACTATTATTTAGTGAGCTGAGAACTAACAGTGAAAATGAGACGTTTACTTTGTGTATGAGATAGAAATTAATAAGTGAGACAAATAGGGTAGCACCATGCACTAAGTCAAGCACTAACTGTTCCTGAAGACTTCGCTTCGGCTGGAAGCCATGTGAGTTGGTCATCTTGGAGTTACCTAAAGTATTGATTACTTGGATGAATTACCAGTGTTTATATTAGTATTGTTTTCTCTTTATCTGCTTTCCCCAGAATTGTGGCTGTTGTATTTCTATGCTAAACCTTCTGCAGAGTCAAATAGTTTTCTAGTATAATTACAGCCCGTGATTCTACACATTTTTTATACATGCTGATATATTTTTGTACTGATAAATACCATTAGGAAATTTAGCTTGTGTCCAGTCTGAGGATTCCATATTCCAGCAACTCAGCTCATGTTCACAAGGACAATATTTGTTATTTGTACCTTAACTATGTAGTGATAATAAATACTAGTCACAATTTAACTTAATAGCTCACACTATAAAATGTGTGGTTTAGAAATATAAGTAATATGCAAAGATGCAAAGACACTAGCTGCTGAACAAATAAAAGCTACATAATCATTAAAGCAGCTTCCTATCCTACATATAAAATAGTTACAATCAATAACAATGCATGATACTAGCTGCAACAAGTTGTAGACCTTTCAAACCAATCATTAATGTCATTAATGCATCTGCTCTACTTGTATGAGCTAATTCCTCTTTCCACCTCTTTCCAGATAAAAGAATTTAAACACACTGAGAAGGCTTTTTGTATTGTCAACATCTTTATAGAAGAAACTAATGGTATTTCTTTTGTCTTTCTCTGTAACTTCCTCAGGATTGTTCTTTTCCATTCTAATCATTGTGATTACTTCAACTCTTTTGGACACATCATAATATCTATATTCTTTATTCCTTATGTCCATCCATGCAATGTCATTAACTCCTCAAAATAGCATTATCTTCATCAACAATCTTTTCTCTATTTCATTTCTTACTCTTGTGGCTGTATATGTATAAGTTCATAATATGTGTGTGTATGTTTTAAATTTGTGTATGTACCCTTTTGCAACTCTTCTATCCTTCAGTAAATGCCATTTAGGTAATAACATAGGGATCAATACTGTTTTCAGTGGAGTAAATTTGTGCTTCTATTGTGTGGTAATCTCCTGATGTTGTTGGAGCTGTTGTCATTCCAATTGTCACAGGGTAGTTCATTTTTGCATCCTGCAATTTCTCCCAGAAATTAGGGGTTAACCCTCATTTCCTGAGTTTCAGCTTTGTGTTTAGCTTTATCTCAATTCTAGACATTATGCATTCTGCATCTACTGTCAGTTGGTTGTAAGGTTTTAGTATTTCAGTCAATTCTATTGTTGTAAATGCCTCAGTAAATATCAATTTCATTATTGTGACCATATGATTTTCTTTCATTATTTGATAGTTTCAGTCTACTATTGCTTTCTCCTTCTCTTGTCTGATTATTATTTCTACAAGGTATTATTCATACTCCACATCAACCCATTCTATCATACTTGCAGGACTTACATTTCCCCATTTCTCCATGTTTGTTCTATCCATGTGCTCCTGTGTTTTTGGCAAGAGTGTCATAATTGTAGATGTTAATAATTCATCTTCCAACTTCATTTCCATTTGGGTTTTCATAGTCATTTCTGATATTTCTACTGGTTTTATGATTCCTTCTCTGGACATCTCCTTAGCTTTCTTTATAATTTCTAGAAATGAACATCAAGGATTTTCTTTTGTAAATTGATTTGTCTCTGTCATTTTATTTTCTCCAATATTTTGAATTCTAATTGCTTCTGTTATCTTGACCATATTTGCTGTCCTTTATTTGATTAAATGTCAAGTAGTGATCTATGATTGCTCCTCCATCAGGAATAATTTCATTTTGGATGTCACACCCCATATATATTTCCATGTTGCATCATCAAATAATGATAATTCATTTGGGCATATCCCTGTTTCATTTGCTATTATGACCATTGTAATTTTGCACACTGGATGCTTTTGTGTGATGATTCTCAATATATTCTTTTGTACTATCTGCACTGGTTTCTCCTGCTTATCTGGAGATACAAACTTTTCAATGTTTCCTTTCAACAGCTAATTCTTGGTAGTAGTGTTGATTGGCAAAAATGCAATTTCATACATTTTCTCTCTTCCCATTTTCATTCTTGTTTTTCATGACATTGGCAGTTTTAGGTTTTCATCTTGTTTTAAGCATATTGCCAGTGTCCACACTGTTGTATGGTATCTGATTTCTGGTGTGTTCAATTCCTCAAACATGTGTTTTGAATTTTTTTTGTGTTCTGTTCAATTTGTAAGCTTTATTTAGCTCTTGTATCATTATTTCTACTGATTTATGGTACTTCTTTGATGGAGCTTCAATATGAATTTTCAGATATTTCTCTTCGGTTGTTTTTGTGACCTTCATATTTTTCCATGTTTCTTGGATTTGTCACAAGTGTTCCTGTCTTTGATTTATGCTAAATTTGATGTGCAGTTGTGTTATTCTCTCCATATTTTCTGCTGAGGTAGTCATTTCAATTGTCTTCACCTGTTGGTATAATTCAATTGCAATCCACAGCTCTACCATCAGTTTATAAGCTTGTCCCCAATAGTCTATTTGCAGATCTAATTTTATCAATTGTGATATCATTGTCTCATCCTATACTTTTTCTTATAAGAAAATCTTCTGCACCTGCATGCTTATATTGTATAAGACTGTGGTACCACTTCCAATGTAGTGATTGCTATGATCACCAATTGTACTCTATTTCTTTCACCAATTCTCAATGTTTGTTGTAATTGCTTCTCAAGTCCAAACTACTGCTAATGGATTCCAGTTGGTCCCCTTTTGATTGGTTTCCTTAATGACATCTCATTAGCATTTGACCAGCTGCAGATTCTGCAGTACCATCAGCCTTTAGTTGCTTTCATATTACTACATTTCTTCTACTGCTCACACCTTCCCCTGGATACTTGTTCCTCCAATTGCCATTTAGTTGGCAGTGCAGAGTACTTGAAGGAAAGTTGGCACTTTGTTTACATTTTGTCCAATTGCCTTTTAGTTGGTGGTATGAACTATTCTGTATATTAGTTTTGTTGCCATTTTTTGTTGTGCCCTCTAGCTGGTGGTGAGGACTACTAGGCATTGTGGTGGTTCTGCTACCATTGGTTGCTGTGCCCTCTAGTTGGCAGGTGTGACTACTAGGTAGTTCTTTGGACTCCTCAAACTGACTAACATTCTCTTGGTCCCTCTCTCAACTTCCAGCTAAGTGCATTCTTCTCACTCTCTTCCTTAGGTTAGATTGACACTGCATCTGATTGTACACTCCTCTTTTGGGTGACTGTCTCTTCATTTTCCAAATTCCTAAACTCAGTTATTAAATTAAAATCCCATGTTTCAGGGTTATAATTTATATTAGTTGTTGCTGCATAGACTTTATCACCTACCTTGTGCATGTGCCCATATATTTTTTTATTATAATTATTCTGCTGTCTCATTGCTGACTTTTTTATGTTGTGACAAATTGTTTTGTGAATTGCTGTTATCTGCTATTTAAGCTGTTTCATGAACTGATTGTCCATCTTTTGTGAGTAATTTGGTGTTGCCACTTCTCTTCCATACACTGCTTTGAATGGAGTTATTTTCATGGTTGAGTGCACCAAAGTGTTATAAAAATACTCCACCATGTCTATCACTTCTCTCTATTTCTGCCTATTCTTGACATGGCTACCCTTATTAACTTTATCAGAGTTTGATTTAGCCTTTCAACTGTGCATTTGCTTGCAGGTGATATGATGTTGTGCATTCACTTCCAATCTCAAGCAATTTGGTAAGCACTTGAAATAATGCACTTTGAAATTGTGGTCCTTTATCAGTAATTTTTTTTTCCATCAGGCATATCTTTAATATCCACTCCTTCAGTATTATGTTTGCTGTCTTTTCAGCTGTTGTATTCTACATTGGTACCATTCTAGCATATTGTGGAAATTATCCATTATTACTAATAGATATTGGTACCCATCATCATTTCTTGATAACATTTCCAAGTCTATATGTATGATTTTGTTCAGTTTTGTGGATATTATTTTCTCTAGTGGCGCCCTCTGTGACAGAAAATGCTGCTTGTTGTTAAGAAGGCATGTAGTACATTTATTCATAACATACTCTGTTACTTTTCTTACTCCAGTTGTAATATATTTTGAATTAAACATCATCTCCATTTGCATTATGCCAAGGTGGCCTCTCTCTTGAATTCTCCTTATCATATCTCTTTTGTTATACTCTGGTATCATGATTCAATTAGTTTTCCCAGCAACATATAATAGTCCATTGTCATTTGTTTTCCATTTATACCAATTAAAGTAGCTTTTTGCAATCTTTGACATTGGCTTTTCTTGATTTCTCAGTTTATCTTTTATTTCTCTCAGTATAAAATTTTCATTTTGTTTTTCAATTATCTCCTCCTCACCAATCTCCTCTTTTAGCATAATGGGGATTATTGCTTCTCCTTTTTATCCATGTTGATCTCTGGGAGCTCATCATATTCATTATGTGGAATAAATTGAAACTCTGTTTTCTGTCCTTCCTTCTTTTCTAAATCTCTTTCATATTTGGGAAGTGAGGTCCCAAAATCTGAATTGCTATGTAGTTTTCCCTTCCTATGCTTAATTGTAAAGTTAAACTCATTTAAGTATTCTATCCATCATGATATGATTGATGATTTATCTCCTGAGAATTTTTTCAACCATGCTAAGTCACTATTATTGGTTTATACACAAAATTTTTTTTCAATTAGAAAATGTTGAAATTTCTTTATGCTTTCAATTAATGTGAGCATCTCTAATTTTGTAGATCCATAGTTTTCTACTGAAGAACTGAATCAGTGCCTCTTTGTCATCTTTTATGTGTCCCAGTGTCATGCCTATAGCAAACTAACTTGCATCACAATTGAGTATACTCTTTTGAGCAATCCAGCATGTATTAGTGAGGGTCGTTTCAATAATTCTTTTTTTATATTGTCCAGCTCCTCCTGTTGTTCCCATGTCCATATAAATGGCACCAACTTCTTCATTATATTAGTCATTTTTGACATTTTTCCTTCAATGTTCAGAATAAATGTACTGTAGTAATTTAAGAATCCCTTGATCCTTTGTAGATCTTTCTTATTATCTGGTTTTTCAATTTTCCTTATCATTTCCCATGCATTGCCCTTCATACTTATTTGTCCTTTCCTTATTATCCTGCCAATGAATACCACTTTTTCTTTCAATATATCACATTTGTTTCCATTTACTCTAAGTCCAGCTTCTTTTAATATCCTTAGAGTTCTGTCCAGCTTCTCTAAATGTTGTTCCACTGATCACTAGTTATTATGATGTCATCAATGTACAGATTTATACCTTCTCTGGTTTTATGCTGTTTATTCTTTAGAACTTTAGAACTGGTGCATTTCACAGGCCAAATGCCATATAAATCCACTCATAGAGTCTGCACAGTATTATGAATGCTGTCTTCTCAATGTCTTTTGGCTCCTTCTGCACCTGCCAGTAGGCCCTGCACAAATCTATCACTGTAAAATATTTATGTTTGCTTGCTTCTTCAATCCTGGGTATTAGGTATGAATCTTTCTTCATGATTTCATTCAATTTTCTGAAGTCAATACACAATCTGTATTTCTTTCCTTGTTTAACAAACACTGTTGGTGCTGCACATGGGCTTTCACTCAGTCTAATTATTTTATTATCAATCAGTTCACTTAGTATCCTGTTATATTCATCCTTCAGCTGCTCAGGCAGTCCCTGTACTGGTAGTTTGATCAGTTTATCCATTGTAGTCATGATTTTATGAGTTTTCCCAATAGCTTGTCCAACACTGATTTTGCCAAACTTAAAGATTCTGCTGTGTTTCTGTAATAATTATTGTAACTGCTCTGTTTCACTCTGCTTTAAATGTTCATATTCTTCTTCTTTGATTTCTGGTATTCTTTCTTCTTCTTCAGCTTTCATCCCTGTGTCCTTTAGCTGACCTTGTGAACTTACTTTGCATTTTCATCCACATGCCCTTTAGTTGGCATTGTGAATTACTAACTCCATCATTTTCTTCTATTGGTTTCCATATTGTTCTGATACTGGATTTAATGTATTTTCCATAGATTTTTACTTTTGTTTGATTTATGTTGATATTCCTGTTCATTGCATTTAATATTGGGATTTTTCCTTCTCCTTTCTTGATCATACAGATACTTGAAGGCATTGAAATTTGTTTCATATTTATTCCTCTCTGTTCATATAACCTGATTTCTGCTGTTATATTTCTTTCAGACTTTATTGCATGAATTATCCAGTGGTACAGTTGCAATCTAATGTCTTCCACCAATTCAAATAATATATTCTCATCTTGTTGCTCTTCTTCAATTTCGATCTCTGCTTCCTGTACTCTAATTGTTCTGTTCCCATAATTTATTACACATTTGTTCTTCAATAGAAAATCGTCTCCCAATATTATATCATACGTTTTTAACTCATTTTCCATAGGTATTGTTTGCATTTCAACGTCTGTGGTAGGGGATAAACTTTCTAGCAATTGCGTTCTCACTGAAGTCATGGGGGTTGTCTGATTCTTTTGCTTCTTCTTGTTTGTCATTATCTTTGGAATGTAGCAATCATATTCTGTTGTGAGGTTCCATTTTTATATCAGTGATCTATCTAAGTTCTCCATATTCAATTTCATTCAATCGACAAAAAGATTTTTTTCTATATTAAGTAATTTTCCTTTTCATCAGTCACATTTAGTGAAACCTTTATCTTTTTCTGTAGTATTTCTATAAACACATAAGCAGTAACACAGAGTGAGAGAGAGATAGAACATTATCAATAATGCAGTAAGTTTCTTGGTAAGTTAATTGATGTAGAAGAAACAACTATTTGACTACATCATTCCATTTTCTGATGTAAGTAGGACTTTCACAGCTGCCATGTAGAATCATCACCCAGGCTGAGATGTGCATTTGAGAGTATATATTTAGTAACACGGCCATACAGATTCTCTATAGCAGGGTGAAGGCTATCTAGTTGAACTCTGTTGCCTGTCATACACTTTACTCTTGAACTATATTGAGTTTCAAACTAGTATAATAAGTAACAACTACTTTTTAAGTAGCTCCAACAGACTCCAGTGGTTCATGGGCAACTGTCAAAAGTGGTGTCCCTTCACCAAGAGTCCATCCGCCCCTAACAATTAAAAGAGAAAATTAAAAGAAAAATTACGATAAACATTATAGAATTGAAGAGCTGAAGATATACTTTGCTGACAGTAATTTTATGAAATAGCTTGGCTTATCAATGTTATGAAAAGTTTATAAATTCATGTCAAATTTCACTGTGCAAATTTCTGAAATGGTCTTTTATGAATAGATACATCTATTGGAAATTGCGAATTTCTTAGACTTGAACATCAGTAATAGAGCCAAAGATAAGTTTTAAAAGATGAATTATGTTCAAGAACGTAGCTTAGAGTTAGATGCAGTATTGAAAGAAAATGCATTGAGAAATATTTTTGCATATACAGTATATATATCACCAAGAAAAGTGATTTTTTAACTGCAGTTTTACCATAGTTATAGCCCTCATAAAATCAATATATAATAATATATAATAATATATAATAATAGAAGTTCCAACGAAATTGTTGTTAACTTTTTAAGTAAAGCATTTTTGAATTTCTATAGTAAAATCTGAATACATCTGAATTATGTCATTATATTCAGATGTATCTAAGCACAGTAATTATCAGGAATCGCGGATAAAGAATCTCTTAAATTCATTCACTGATCTAGAATATTATATAAATGGCTTAAATATTCACAGTCAAAACAAATTAGACTATAATGGTTTTATTGTAAAGATTAAGCAAAATTTCTTAACTTGCCTTAAAGATGAGAAAAGAAACTCTTCAAATAAGGAAAATTCAAATGAATTTAATATCATCTCCCCTCAAAATGATAAGAAATATATGACCCCAAAACTCATAATTTCAAACAAAACACTAAAAAATAAATGAATGCAAGAAGGTTATGAACAACATTGAAAAATCCATCAAAAAAGGAAATGTCTCCAATTGATCAAGCAATTGTGTCAAAAAATAATGATATTGTTCTTTTTTGCCAATCCGAAGAAAAGGCAGAAAAAACAATGGAGGAATTGGGAAAAATAAAAGGCATTAATATAAAAAAATCGAGTAAATTTTTGCCCAAGCTTAAGTTATCGAATATACCAATATATGAAGATATTGAAGATATTAACAACTTCAAAGTCAAACTTTACGATTCTAATCCTATTCTAAAAAATGTTTGCACTGAGGAATTAACTGTTATTTTTTCAAACGTTAATAACCTCAAAAAATGTAAAGAAGTAATTGTAAAAGTTTCACCTAAACTAAGAAATACAATGATAAACAACAAAATTCGATATGGTTTAAGTATCATCCATATAATTGATCATCACTACATAAGAATGTGCAGTTCATGTGGAGGCTATGGTCATTCTACAAAGACTTGCAAATGTGAGGATATTTGCTGTATGTATTGTACAGAAAATCACAATTACAAAAGTTGTCCAAACAAAGATATAAAGAACATTCACAAATGCATTAATTGTTTAAGATCAAACATCAAAAACTCTCAAGTTCATAATGCATTCAGTCCACACTGCCCAATATACCAAATGCAAAAAAATATTTTGATTAAAAAAACTTTATATGAATAATAATTCACGATGTCTTTCAATTAATGATTTAGAAAACACATTATTACACTACAAACAAAGTCCTAAATACGTTAACATTAATTTTCAATGTATTTGAAACAAATTTGAAAAATTACATGATCTAATAGAAAACTTCGATAATAATACAATTTTTGGAATCACAGAAACATGGTTGAAATACAATGATACAATACCCATTTTTAAAGAAGATTTCAAAATATTCAGAAAAGATAGAAATCTAAACAAATATGACAAACTTAGAGGTGTGGGGTTGTATGGGTTATATTATTAGTACCCAAGAAATTTTCGCCGAAACTAAGAATGGATATAAATAAAGGAAATCAAAATTTTGAAAGCTTATGGATAGAACTAAGGATAAACCAAGAAGTAATTTTAGTCAATATTAGTTATTGTAATAGAAAACAAGCATTTATTAAATTTCAAGAAATTTTACATGAAGAACTTTCCATGGCTTACAATGAAAGAAAGAAGATCATAATAATGGGAGATTATAACCAAAACTATTTAAATCAAAACGAACGTAATAATATTCACGACCTAATAGATATTTTTAACATGGACGTATTAAATAAAACGACACCAACTCACATAAGCAGTAGAACATCATCATTAATTGATTACATTATATGTGATGCTTCTGAAATATCGAATTATGAAACATTTGTCTTAGATGGTCTATTGTCTGATCATTTAATTACCTGCAGCATTTTGACCAAAAACAAAAGTAAATGTTTCTTGAAACAAAGCAATAATATTTTTATTCATTCAACTAAGCATTATCAGAGAAACAATTTATCGATAGACTTGCTAAATCTAAACTGGACATGTTTCTATAACTTTCAATCAATTGATGAAAAGTTAGAATTTATAACAAAGAGTCTGACTATGCTGTACGACAAACATTGTCCAATTACTAAAATTAAGAAACAAGATCAAACTCCATTTGTAAAGTGGAAGATATGGATTTCAAAAGAAACTAAACAGTTAATTAAAGAAAAGCATAACCTTTATGCAAACTATTGTAAAAATAGATGTCCAGAAAATCTCAAAAAATACAAGAAATTAAGAAATAGTGTATCAAATAAATTAAAATATGAGCTTAATGAATTTTTGACACGATCTTTTAAGGATGGAAAGAATGTAGCAAGAAAATGGCTATACATCAATAAATTTATCAAAGAAAAAAAGAACAATGATATCAAATGTCTAGTTAACAATGAAGGAAAAATCATTGAAAAAAGCATTGAAATTGCAAATATTATGAATGAACACTTTGTGAAACTTGGTAAATTTCAAGAGGAAGATTCTATTAAAGAAATTACAAAATTCAATTACCATCATAACATAAATTTGATTCACTCACCTTTTAAATTTAAATATGTTTCACTTCATGATTTTTGTAAATGCGCAAAAATGATAAAAACAAGTAAATCAAAAGGCCCAAGTTACTATCCTCTATGGTTCTTAAAAGACGCTCTATATGTACTAGCAAGACCATTATGTGATCTCTTCAATGAATGTATTTACTATTCCTATTTCCCTAAACAATTAAAAATGGCTGAAGTTATTCCCATTTTTAAAAAGGGCAATAATGAGAAAACAGAGAATTATCGTCCAATATCTATTCTCTCAGGAATAAGCAAAATTTTTGAAAAACTAATATATCAACAATTAACGATCTACATTGAAGAGAATAAACTTTTAAGCAAACAGCAATTTGGTTTTAGAAAAGGATTATCAACAAATTATGCATTAATTGAAACAATAGATGACTGGCGTAGAAAATTAGATAAAGATGAAAAAGTTTATATTGCTTCACTTGATGTATCAAAGGCTTTAATTCAATTAATCATGATTTACTAATTAAAAAACTAAGAGAAATTTATAATTTTAGTGATTCATCAATCCAATTTCTAAAATCATATATATTTGATCGTTCACAATACGTGAAAGTAAACAATCTATCGTCAAAACAAATATTGGTAAATAATGGAGTACCACAAGGATCAGTTTTAGGACCACTATTATTCAATCTATATGTAAATGATATTCCTAACTTCATTGAAGGCAAATGCATTCAATTTGCAGATGATACTCTATTATATACATCCAAAATAAAGATTTTACAAGAACATATAATTAAAGTAAAGAAATTTTTTGAACAGAATATGATGAAATTAAATATTGAGAAAACTACATTTATGATTATAAAGAATAAAAATGGAAAAAGTGAACCATTAGAATCAATATATATTGAAAAAAATATCATTTATGAAACTAAGAAAATTAAATATCTTGGTATTGAAATTGACAATGAACTTAAATTTACAGATCAGATCAATGCAACTACGAAGAAAATGGCCCATGGAGTTAAATTGCTAACTAAGATTCAACATATATTACCAATGAATTGGAGAATTGTACTACTAAGATCTCTTATACTGTCGCATTTTTCATATTCTTCTTTTTTATTTACCAATGTTACCAAGAAAATATTTAAAAAACTTAAGAAAGTTTTTAATTGGGCAATTAATACAATCTGTAGTAAAAACGATCAAAGTAAAATATTAGAAAAACATAATATCGAATCATTAGAATACCTATTAAAATTAAATTGCCTCTTACTATTTTGGAAAAGACCTTCAGTAGAATTACAGAAAAATATACACAAGCGAACTAAGACTTATCACAAAATCAAATTTAAAAAGAAAATCTTTGAAAAATCATTTACTAATTTTACAATTGATTTATGGAACAAACTCCCTCCAGATATTAAAGAAGAACGAAATTTCAATAAATTTAAAAAATCATTAAAGATTTCACTGAAACGAAGAAGATCCAACTACTTATCAAAAGTCTATAAGCTATAACAAAGCTATTGAACAATGAAAACCAACTATTTATATCATCAAGGACAATAAACGTTTGAAACCAAGACAAAGTATTTTTTCAGAACCAAGTTAATTTATATTTATTGTTCTAATTCTTCATAAGTGTTAATCACTTGATTTGTAAAAAACAAAAGAATTAAATAAATATTATTATTATTAAAAAAAATATATACATATATAAATTTTTAGGAGGGCATAAATGGGGAATACAATTCAATTATTCAATTTTCTTAACTTATGACTTCGATATTTTTTGCTGTGTCTTATACTCATAACTTGATCTTAGCATGGCCTTTGATTCTGTACAACATCATAGCCTTATCCAAAAGCTGAGATGTGTTGGTGTTGGTGTCCGCTTCTTTGTCTAATAAATTCGCATCTCTCTGATCGTTTTCAGACAGCAAAACATAATATCTCATTGTCTGACAGGTTTCCTCAGAGATCAATTTTGGGCCCTCTATTCTTTGTCATATTTATTAAGGATATCTCAGTACCATTTAGTCAGTGAAAGTTACATAAATGCCGATGACCTAGAGATTTGCGGTACAAATATCAACATATTGTTAAGTGATCTTGCAATTGTTGATAACTGGTACCAAGAAGATGGGATTACTCTTAGTTATAAAAATTTGAAATATCTTCAAATATCTCCCCACAAAATTCCTTCTTGTAATGTATTTTCTTTCATGAAATAACTGTTTTTAAAGATTTTAATCAATACTTATCTTGGTCCTATAATATGACTATATGTCTTCGTAAAGCAAATAAGGGAGTATTCCTTTTAGTTCAAAACTTTCAATTTATAAATCTATGGTGCTGTCTACACTTCTGTTTGGTTCTCAAATTTGTCACCCCTCTCGAACAGAATTGGCAATCTTAGAGAAGTTTCTGGTACATGTATAATTTCATATTGCCAACGACTCATTAGATTCAATCATCTACCAATTTATTTGACTCTACAATTTGCTGATCTATCTTTTTTCAATGCTTTCTTGAAGAGAAAATATGCCATGAATGTTTGGGTATACATTCCCGTCAGGCAAGGGCAATCTACCAAAGTATGTATAACGAACCAAGAGTTTCATTTTTCATAGAATTTGCATTTTGGTAAATTTCATTCAATTATCGAATTATTTTCTGTTTTCTCAAATCCACCTCAATTGAATCGTCATACTTGCCCTTGTGTGTTGGGTAGAATTTTTAGTTTTGTTGTGTACACAACACAACATGTTGTACGAGAAATAAAAATCAATGATCATAAAATGTACAATTTTGCATTTTATCCAAACAATTTGATCATAATATTCTGTTTTTAATTAAAATGTCATGATTTATTGATATCAACAACTTACATATAGTTTTTCAAAATATATTTTTTGTCAAATTTTGTATAAATTATAATTATTGGTAAAATTTTAAGATTTTCACTTATGTGAGTAGACTTTTTCACAAGTCTGGTTTACAGATTTGTAACCTAAGCATAGTCTAATAGAAGTGGAAAAGTTGTGTGTTATGCATCTGCAGATGCGAGTAAGAATTGCATATTGCTTTGCTTTTCTTAAATACATATAGGTACACTCTATTGCAAGTCCTAAAGAAAATCTATATAGCTTAACAATTTTGTAGTTATATTTAGTTAAAGCGCAATATTTAGTCAAATCCCAAACTAGGAAATCAGCATAGGAAATCTCACTCAACCCCATCTTAGTACATGCTTAACCCAACCGACTTCAATTTAAAAATTTTCTAAGAAATAAGCTAAAAATCAAACGCCTGCTGCAGATTGATGATCTAAAATAAGTTCAAAATGAGAGAAACCTTAGTATTTAATGCTTTTTTGAACAGTACATTTTAGCTTACTCCCATCATTAAGTTTAGTAAATCCAAAACATTAAGCCTTTTAAGAAATAATATTACCTAGCTTATTCAGATGAGTTTCAAGCAATTTGCGTAAAATTTTATATTCAAAAGGCAGCAAATTTTTTAAAACTGCCCACTACGGCGAAAACATTTCTACTGAAAACACATGTGCACTAAGGTTCTGAGTGACCGGAATTTTTTGGTTCTATTTCCTTCTCATACCAGTCTCACTAAAAATTCTTATGATATGGTTCCAATCATAGCTTCTATTTTGAGTAGCACTTAAATTCGTGATGTCAGTTTCTATATTTTAGGTCCCAGGAACAAGATAGTCCCAGTCCCCCTGAAAAACTTACTAACAAAGCCCAGTTTAAGTGGACTGAAGGATGCTGCAGAACTGTAATATACACGTACCAAACAACAAAAAAATATTATTTATATATGCAGGTACTGAAATGTAAAGAATAACTTTAGCACCTTTAACCATTGGTTGGGGTTACTATAGTAGTTGACAAACTAAGCAGAGGTATATATATTTCAAGTTTTTTACATTGCAATATTGCGAAGCCCTGATTCAAATTATGTTCTCATACATTTCATATTTAGAATTTTCAATTTTTTTAACTTTAGTTTATGATCTCAATTAAATCAATATATATAACAAAAAATTTAGGGTCTAATTGGCTTGTTTCTATAAAAGCAAAGACATTAGTATTTTGAATTATCCAAATAGATTCCTTAACTTGTAAAGAGCTTGACAGTCTGATAAATGTAAATATTCTTTAAAAAAATGTAGTATATATCGTTAATATCTGGGAGGTGCCAGTTTTGACATAATTAGGATATAATGAAATCTAAAATTATTTAATATATTTGGTAAAATAGTCAGTATTCCTATAGGTTTTCAGTGTTCAGTAAAATACAAATTTCAAAATATATATATATTTGCATACCAATCATTTATAACCCTATATATATTTTTTAGAATATTGCTTTGGTTTCATTTGACATTTTGGATTGAAGCATGGTGCACTTGGAATTTTTTATCACACTTTTTTTTGAAGTTGAATCTAAATTTTGAATAAGATTTCTCAGACAACATGAAATATATTTGATGAACAGTTGAGAACTTGTTGACGAGAATGATTAAGGAACCACAGAGATTTAGTCGTCAAAATGATAGTTTTCCATGAAAACTGTTGCAATAGACACCCAAATGGTTCAAGCAGAGAGTCTACAATGCAGTCTACACCATGCCTGGGGCAGGGAACTCAAGATGCACTTATTTAAAAATGCATAGGAGAATTCCAACCTAAAATTATTGGTTTAATCCTATTCACAAAGCAACTCTGCGTGCCTTAGAATTGAGGAACACTCTCCATCTCTCCCCCATTTTCACTTTGTCTACGCTCTGTTATTTAACACATTAGACATCATTATTTCAGCTAAAGAATAGTAAATGACTTATCTGATTGTATTTTTTTCGAAAACTTTATTTCTATGTCTGTATTTTTATTCAAATCTATAAATATGTCATTTATTATCAAATTTTTTCGAGAAAAAATTAACATTATAAATAAATCAATGCAATGTTTCTAGGCTAAGACGTCTACTTAAGATGTACTAATGTCTTAAGTACTACCACTTCTTTCACTTGACATTAAGTTTTAGAGAAACTAGAAATTTAAGAGACGCTCAAACTTCCTTTGAAATTGTACTTGAAGGTATGTTAATAGGAATGAGCTTTCAGTGTTGAGCGCAACGATGTGCTAATGAAAAACAGACTAATGTTTTTGATATTTATGTATAATAAAATAATAAAAACTCACCAGTTCCTAGGGAGGTTCAGAACCTTACCCAGGACTTTGATTATCAGCCAGTGCGGTAATGCTCTTTGAGAAAATTTAATTTGTTGAAATTCAATTATCCTTAGACTTAGTGTCTCTATATTTGATAAATTAAATTCCTATTTGGTTAGTAGATGTTGTTCTATTCCAAATCACATTTACAAGATTAGCAACTTAATTCAATTATTATTATTATTTGTTTTTCTTCTCACAGTTTCATGTGGTATCTCCTTTAACTTTTCTGTGATAGGTATGAAGCTACGAACAGTAGTGGAATATACTCCGTCTAAACCTCAACCTATGCCCATCTATCTCAGTTTGCCACTTTGACATCTCTCTCTCTAGAAACTCAACCCATTTCTGCGAAACTCCATTAGCCTCTAACGTCTTCAATACCCACCTATGTGATATGCTGTCATATGCCTTCCTGTAGTCTATCCATGCCATTGCCAAGTTTGTCTTCCTTCTTCTACAATTCTCCACCACTGCCTGGTCTATCAACAACTGATCTTTGCATCCTCTCGTCTTTGTCCTACATCCCTTCTGCTCCTCTGGTATCAACCTATTCTGTTCTAAGTAACATGCCAGCCTACTTGAAATCACTGAAGTTAGCAATTTNATTAGCCTCTAACGTCTTCAATACCCACTTATGTGATATGCTGTCATATGCCTTCCTGTAGTCTATCCATGCCATTGCCAAGTTTGTCTTCCTTCTTCTACAATTCTCCACCACTGCCTGGTCTATCAACAACTGATCTTTGCATCCTCTCGTCTTTGTCCTACATCCCTTCTGCTCCTCTGGTATCAACCTATTCTGTTCTAAGTAACATGCCAGCCTACTTGAAATCACTGAAGTTAGCAATTTCCACGTTGTTGGCAGACATGTTATTGGCCTGAAGTTGCTTGCCTCACTACCTTTCTTTGGGTCCTTCTGTATCAGATTATTATTATTATTATTATTATTATTATTATTATTATTATTATTATTATTATTATTATTATTATTAAACTTAAACATAAATATATATATTAGTGAAAATAAATGAAATTCAGCAAATATATAGACAGCCTAAACAATAAAAAAGTATGGAATGCATCAATGAATCATTATCCTTAAATCACAGTGTTCCATGTTTAATACATTGTTACAATGAACATGTTATAACAAACAACTGATCAAATACATCACTTTGCCTAAATCCTTGAATTTTAAAAGTAAAAACTTTGACTGAAAATTAATGTACTCAATTTAATTTTGTCAAAAACATTTCTTGTCATCAATTATATCACTTTGCCCAAATCCTAAAAATATAGAATAAAATAATTTGTTCAATTTAGTTTTGTCAAAATTATTTCATCACTAGATGGCGTCCAATAGAATCAGTCCATTTACACATGGCAAATAGTCATTGGTGGTATGTGAACTTCAGGGTTTCTGATTGAGATGGGATTCCCATAGTCTCTTTCTATTTATAAACGTCATCAGTGCCAAATTATGTTGCTTGTGGCATCAAGATACACATGACTGCACAATGATTAGTAGATGCTCAAAATGTGGTTGTGCTTGGATAAATCTATAAAGCTAGAAAACCATGTGAGTTAGAATGTCATTACATTTTAAAATGATGTGTTCAATAGTGAGTGGAAGAATAATATACAGTATATTTTAGAAACAAATGAAAGCAAAACAATATGGCTTAAAATAACTGCTTAAAATGTTCCCCATTCTTATTGAGGACAAGTTGAAATCTCTGGCTTAAAGGGTTCAACCAGTAATTGAAAGAAGGCAGATCTAGAGAAGCTCAGAGTTCTCAAACCCAGTAGCAGGAGGCACCCTAGTTTGCTGAAAAATTTTTGACAACAGTTTCTGCTTACTTTACAGAAAAAATAACCCATGAGTTCTGAATAAAGTGGAGTAGGATTGGGCAGTGACATTTGATGAGGATATTTTGGTGAATCCTGCTTAGAGGGCTGGAAATCTTTCAGTTTGCAATTGTGGTCACCCACTAGATGAACAAGCAGCTGCATTGCCAACTTCAGCAAATCATTCTAGAAGATTTCTTTCAGTAAGCAGTTGTTTGCAAATTTGTTTTGTGTTTGCCATTTCTGTAAGGTTGTAGTTGAAGTTTAACCAATTCAATAATAAAATTTTGTAATTTAGGGCATTTCTTTACATGATAAATCTATATTAGCAGGCAAACACTACAATAATGAGATATACATATGATCTAATTCATTCATGTACATATATTGTGATGTCATCCTCAAAAACCAGCAAAAATTTGTAAATTATTATTAAATTCCAAAATGTATAAACAAACAGAAAAATTTTAATAAGTCATGAATCAAATTTGGGTCATTTTTTACTTGAGTCTACTGTAGAGTCACTTGGGGCCCTCTTTTTCTTAGTTCATTATTTATTTGATAATTTTGTAGATTCAAGCTTACTTTTGCTCTTAGTTTCAGTAGTGACGTCACTTTGACGTAATTAGTAAGATTGAGTGTAGTATTTTGATATAAAATTGCTATCCCCTTGAATTTTGCAAGGGAACTCATGTGATAATAAAGTGCAAACCATACAGGTAAAATTTCAATTGCTTTGTATAAATATTTGAGACACTTGTAGTGAGCACACAAATAAACTTTGCCTCACTCAAATGCATTTGCTTTTTTTCTCTTTATCTAACTAAGCCCTTTTAGGTATTATTATGGATTCAGAAGTAATAATTGTTTAAGTCTCTTCCAACAATTTGGGAGTTACTCACTCTATTCTGGGAGGAAGCCTAAATCAGGGACAGAAATAAGTTAAGTGTATGTCTACAAGTAGGGAATAACATCTTTCTATTGATCATTGCAATTCAAACATGCACACTATAATTACATA
>CABFPE010000199.1:330801-346727 GCA_900660155.1 Hofstenia miamia | reverse complement strand
CCCCAGAGCTACGCCACTGAAAATTATTATTTCAAAATTTTGTGACTTTGATTCAAGTTTTTTTATATTCAACTATTTGTATAATTAACATCAAGAGCATTAGAAATACTTAAAAGTTTAAAGGACTGATATAATTTGAATTTCCAATGTATAAAAAGGAATAGAATGTAATGAACATTTCAAAAAAATGTTGCTCTAATCAACAACCTTTCATTTGTATTATAGTTATCATTTGTTCACCTACCTATCACATTATTTATTTCCTTTAGTCCTTTACTTTTATATAGCTAATCATAAATAAAATAATTGCTTAAGTCATAAAGAATTGTTCAAAGAGAACTACTCCTTGGTGAGTGTGTGAATTTTCTAATGATCTCAGGCTAGGATAGGTATAGACATAGATAAGAAATTAATTATGTTAGTTTGCAACATAATTCACTACATGCACCACCAAACAAGAACTGTGATTATACTATGTAGGGCTTTTTCTAATTTATTATGTGCAGGCTGAAACATACTACACTTAATTGGCAAGATTCTGAGATAGAAATTCACAATCTGAGACCTTGTATAGCACTATCTAAGGTTTTAGCTTTTCTTTGCTTGATGGTGACTTCATCAATCAATTACTGATTAAAGTTAGCCATATGGCTGAGTAATGGATGGCTTCTGTAAGCAGTGTAGCAGCATTACCTAATTATTTTTATATTTGTTTTTGTTCTGTTCTAAGTGCCTGTTCAGTTAATATAGTTGGTGTCTTCTGACTGTATTAAATTTCCTGAAGACATGCATTACTAATACAAACTAGTGCTTATGGCAATAATGGGCTCCCACATTGTGATACTTACATTATTCAACAGGCTTTCACATTGATAAAAAATACAAGGTAATGTTGCAGGAAGGTTGAGAAAAGTCAGGCAAGCAAAATTTCTCTTGTTATTTTCCTTGTTTCATTGATTTGAAGATGGAGATTTAAATTCAAACCATTTGAGAAAAATTATATTTGATTTATAATTACAGTTCTTATTTTGTCTCATTTTTATGTCAATTTTCCATCAATATTTGCCTTTGTCAGCCATTATTTTTTTTATTTTGTCCTTTTACTCATAGTTTGTAATCACCATCTCAAGACAAATTCTCCAGTAGGAAATGCAAGCATAGATGTGTAGATAGATAGGGCTTTTTGAGCAATTTATTCCATATCTTGCATTTACTTTTGTTTTATTGATTTTGTTGCTTTGTAATGTCAAATCCAAATTTAGTAGTTTCCTTCAATGTGTCCTCTGGCAAAAACGCAGTTGTACAGGGTGTATCAGAAGTAACCGTCGAACTTTAAAAAAATGACAATTTCATGACAACTTCTAATTTCAACACGGAATAGCTTAGGACAATGTAATTGTATTTCATTGATTTTCATGAACAATAGAGATTTATTTCATTGAAATTTCTATGAACCTGAGAGATACTTAAGCATAAATTTATTTCATTGATTTGTATAGCATTATTTAGTGAAAATGGCTAATAGAAAAAGTCTACAACAACGAATTTTCTGCATCAAGAAATTTTATGAACTGGGTAATGTGAATTCCGTTTGCCGCAATTATACTGAAGAATACGGAGATTCAATTAGATGGCATACAGTGAAAGAGATCGTCAATAAGTTTGAGGAAACTGGTAGTGTTGCTGATATGCCTAAAACTGGACGTCCACCATCAGTAAACACAGAACAAAACCAACTGATAATAAATGAAGTGTTAACACAACAATCAAGAAATTCTTTACGTAATCTCTCAAAAGAACTCGGTATAGCATTTGCTTCTGTTCAGCGAATAATAAAAAAACTGGGGTTAAAAGTTTGGAGACCACGATTACTTCAACAATTAAATGATGACGATTTCGACAGACGATTAGAGTTTTGTGAAAGGTTTGGTGAACTGTTCAATGATAACCTTAATGTTATATGGACAGATGAAGCCATTTTCAAAATGAATGGCCAAATCAACCGACATAATTGCGTGTATTACTGTGTCGACAACCCACACGAAGTTTTTGAAAGATCAGTAAACAGTCCAGGAGTTCATGTTTGGGCCGGTATTTGTCCTACAAACATAATTGGACCCTACTTTTTTCCAAATACTGTCAATGGTGAAACTTATTTGAATATGCTCAATTCATATGCTTTTCCTCAAATAAGACAACTTAATCGAGAAAGAGGGGATCAATTTGATATGTGGTGGCAGCAGGATGGAGCTCCTCCACATTACGCTAAAAATGTTCGCGAACGCCTGGATGAAGAGTTCCCGAATCGATGGATCGGTAGACGTGGTCCAGTTGAGTGGCCACCCCGTAGCCCCGATTTATCACCACTCGATTTTTCAGTGTGGGGAATTGTAAAGGAAATGGTTTTTAAAAATAAAATTCAAAATCTGGACCATTTGAAAATGTTAATAAGACAAGCATTTGAAACTTTTGATGAAGAATTGTGCCGCAACATTTGTCTGTCATTAAGGGGAAGAATTCAACAGTGTATGAATGCCGATGGAGGTCATTTTGAAAATAAACGACAATAATGTACTAAACTATCTTATTTTTATGTTTAAATATTTACTAAAATTAGTTGTATTTTTTCTTAAAAAGTTCGACGCCTACTTCTGATACACCCTGTAGATAACATGCTACCTTCCAACTCTAACACTTGAAGTAAAAAACAACTCAAGTTGCATTTCAGTTTTTGTGCCCCCGTTTCATCCAGACATAACAGATAGATTTAGCTTTGCAAAATTTTTTTTGAATGTGAAATCTATATTGAAGAATTATGAAAATTTTTTCAAGCAAATTTGTGATGAAGAAAACAGTTGAATTTATACATTAAGTTCATTATATATAGGCTTCAAACTCCCATACAAGAACACTTAAAGTTTCCCAGAATTAAAATTAAATGCTCGCTTGGTCGGGGGTTTGATAGATTATTATTATTCTTTCTGGTATCATTTTCCATACAATTGCCATTTCTTTGACTATCTTACGTAGTTCAGCCCTTTGCCTCTCTTGCTTTGCGTTACTACTAGTCATTAAGTAAAATCCCAGCGCATAACATTAGCTTAATTTTGCCAAGAGACTGTAAGCACATCTGTGTTCTCAAAGTTTTAGAAGCTTGAAATTAATACACACTGTAATTATTAAAAAATTTTTGATTTCAAGAAATAATGCCTAAAGCTAATAAGAATAATTTTAGCACAAGGGAAAAAAGAAGAAGCTCTCATATCCACGAGAGTAGGCAAGAAATGTCACAACAATATGATGGACTGCATTGCACCCCCTGCATCCACCTGCAAGACTATTTCCGATAAAGTGGAGAATGTTGCTATTGACAGTGAATCAAGCTTTTCTGAATTCTCCATTAATGAACCTGAACTCACTGATCAAGTCAATGAAAAACTCCAATCCAAGCCACCATATGTTCCTGGAGGGATTCAACTTATGTTTTTTTCATAAACAGTTAATTTTCAATTTTAATATATTAATTTTTGTTTTGTTATTTTTAAAGCTTTACTTCTCAGATTGTATTTTTCCGATATCTAACTAACTTTGAAACACAATATCTCTTGATTGATTTGAGCTCCTCTTGACCTGAAATTTTCACAGTGCTCTTTATTTATAGAAGATTCCGATGAGAGAACTAAAATATACTTTACTAACTAAAGCTTTAGCCCAACATGATCAACCTATTTTGAAATATTGTGTCACAAAGTTTCTTATAATTTATAATTTTATAATTTCTCGTCAAAAAACAAGGCAATCGAGGCGAATTGTTAATTTTTTTTCACTCTTGAAAAGTTCTAGCCATGATTAGTTATTGGGGAAAATTTTAAAACACAATCTTATTCTTATAAGAAATTTGGTTTTTTCTCGGTGGGTCACCTTAAGTTAAATGTTTATCAGACTGCACTTGCAAGATTATCTTGGGCCCAGTGAAATTCATTCCAATATGTTCGGTTCTAGTCTCATCTCATCCCAGTCCTATGAAATGGGTCCCATGGCATAGCTTCTATTATTAGCAAAATTGCAAAGCTTATGAGGAATATTCTGAAATCCAGTACCATTGAGTTTTTTGGTCCGAAATTCCAGTATCATGCGGTCTGTTTTTTAAATAAGTTATAAATATAATTTGTTTTGCTTCAAGAAGGATCATGGACGAATAATCAAAGTAAGTGTATGTCAATTCATTTTCTTACAACAAACTGAAAAACAAAGAAACCTATTGGTCACAACTTATACATTATCTTAGCCAATAGTGCTTCAATATCAGCTATTTAAATTCAAAATTTGAACATTATCCATTTGCCCAAAAATTTAAAGACTATGAACATTTCACACTTACGGCATTGGGCCGCGCCCTACGAAGATGCATCTCTTCAAATGCGCATCTACTGCACTTTCGTCTCAATTACTGGTATTTTGGGCAACATAAGTGTAATAAGGGCTTTCATAGCTGTTGCAGAAATTCGCAAATTGATGGGGCCAGCTTCACTCTTGATAGTTTCATTGGCTTGTTTAGACCTGACAGCATGTCTAAGTTTGATACCAATTATGATCTTTCCAAGGTTGTTGAGGGCATTTTTAAATCTTCCAATCATTTGTCATGTTTTGTCGAGCACATTTATTTTGTGGTATGCAGGTGGAGGCAGTGCTTGGCACATGGTTTTTATTGCTTTTGACCGATACATTGCGGTTACTAAGCCTGTGTGGCATCGATCACACTACTCAATAACTCAGGTTTGAAAGTTTACCCTTGCATATTTTTGCAACAAATAAGAAGTTAAGCTTCCAAAATTTATTTATAGTATTTAAAATATAATTTAAATCACACTATTTTATAACTTTACTCTATAATACGATTTCTGAAACGTCTGAATGCACTGATGCAAAAAATGGTATATATTTTTTTGTAAAATTTTTGCATGCCTAAACGTTGTTGAAAATAACTCATAGAAGCATTTTTGGATGAAAAATAAATGTTACAACAATAAATTTACATAATTTACAGAAAAATTCTCATGTACAAAAATTGTTTATGTATTTAAGCTAGTGCTGTGAATTCTGATATACTTTAGCCTTTTCTGGCCACTGTTCATTACAATGAACAAAACAAAAACTGAAAAGGCTAAGTCAAATTTTAGGTAAAATCTGTTTTAGTGGTCTATATCGTTGCGTCTATGTCAAAAATGAAATACTTTCTCTTACAGTTTGTTGCTGCGATTTATATGTTGTTAAACAAATAATTTTTATTCTGCCTAAGCTGAAAAGTTTCAATTTCAAAATTATTTTTTTAGAAATGCTATTAACTGTTGCTATATTTGTTCACAAATATTTTCATTAGCATTATGTATGCCTTAATATACAGTATAATGACCAAAAATCTATGGGATTTGATAATTCCAGTGAGCATAAACATTCATAAAAATGAAATACTTTCTTTTACAGTTTGTTGCTGCGATTTATATGTTGTTAAACAAATAATTTTTATTCTGCCTAAGCTGAAAAGTTTCAATTTCAAAATTATTTTTTTAGAAATCCTATTAACTGTTGCTATATTTGTTCACAAATATTTTCATTAGCATTATGTATGCCTTAATATACAGTATAATGACCAAAAATCTATGGGATTTGATCATTCCAGTGAACTTAAACATTCATAAATTTGAAAGGTTGGCCAGGGTTCATCACAAAGTACATAGCGACTTTTCCACTAAAATATGTTTATATTTATTTTTTCAATTATCAACATGCTTTTTGACGTATATTTATATAGAAAAATGGTAATATTTTAAAAAATCAACTAACATACAATTTTCACCAGAAAAGGGTTAACCGGATTTCTTCTTGACTAAACCGGATTTTAACCGGTTTAAACGGATCCTTAAAATCATAATCATAGTCAAGTTCAAAAGAAAAATACATTCTAAATATTTTTATCTTTCAAAGTGAAATTGGTCTATTTCTATGTACTAAAGCATAATATTGATAAATAAGTAGCACTCTTGGATTATGGTGAAGATTATCGAATTGATAACATGCATTCTAAAAAAGGTTATCATCGAAATATATACATATATATATATATATATATATATATATATATATATATATATGTGTACTAGGAAACTGCCCGTGCTATGCACGGGGATTTCAATGTGCTGTATTAGATATTTAATAAATGAACAAACTTTAAACAAAGCGTATGTTGTGTTTTAAATATTTTAGGAACGAAATAAGTAATAAATGTGATCATCATACATTGGTAAAATGATTTTATTCACAACTTTAGCATATGACATGCCTTAATTAATCATTTAATATTATAAGCACATTCAAAGCATGGTAAAACATAATGCAAAAGAGTGTTTGAAATCACAAAAAAATCGTGTCCATTATTGAAGTATTATATATATATCGTTTTCCTGATTTTAGACATGAAATTTTTACAAAGTAAACATTGATAACAATGAACTCAAAGTCTATCAAAATTTAATGAAATAAATGTATGAATTGAATAGAATGAGAAACTTAGAACTTTATGAATGATTTTATCTAATTGAAATATAGTACTTTTCTCTTAAATTTGATTATTTTTTTACGAATTGTACATGCATTATTGCAATTTCATAATTTGAATGACAAAATGTAGTAGGACGAGAATGATAACGAATAGAAATCATTGCACCATTTGCCACAATTTCTATTGTTTTGTAGCAATAGAGTCATTGTAATGAATTTAATTTTAAAAATCAAAATAGAATTTCTTAACTGGATTTAGCCTGATTAACCGGGTCTTGCAGATTAACAGACTTTAACCGGATCGGACCGGCTTAACCGGTTTTAACCTCATCCGATTAACCGCACCGGATCCAGCACTAATTTAAGCCTTCTAGAATTTTTGTCAACTAGAACTATGGGATCCGAGTTCCGATATAACGAATGTATATCTTAATTTGAATTTTTTGGAAATTCTATAAGTTTTATGTAATGGAAAGATTAAATCATTAATGTAATTGCGTTTTTATCTAAGTGTTTGTACCATGACGGCAAAAGCGAAGCAAGGCGAATTTATATAAATCAGAAAGAGCAATGAATTAAGAGCAATATGTAAAATTTTGCATGTACCACAACCAATGCATCACATTTTACAAGCATAAAATATTTTAAATTTCAGAAGATCAATAAAATTTCATTCATCAAAAACTTGTTCCAAATTTTTTATCAATTGATAGAACTTTTCTCAGCTGTCAGATGTTGGATGAAATCTAAAGTTCTTGCATGTGAGCTTCCAAACCTGATTCATTATAGTTTGATTTTAGAAAAACATAATGTGAAAAAAACTTCAATGCATTGAATTTTTTGTATAATTATTTTTAGAAAATTTGAGAATATTTTTTTATTATAATATTGCATGAACAATCTTATATGTTTATTTTTGCGGATTTAAATTAAGCATATCACTCCAACTTTAAGAAATATAACTTATAGTAGGTTACCAGTTAGTAGAGCACCTAATCGACAGCAGAATTAATGTACGAATCTTTTCAATCAAGAATAATAATATATGGTTCATTTCAACTTCATTGATAACGAAATTTCGGTATTTACATCATTCTGGACATTGGTGGAACAGTTTGGCAAAAATAATTTCCCGATCCAAACAGAAATTCATAATTTTCATGGGGGTTTACCTACTCGTCGATCAGTGTATGTTATCAAGCTGATAGGTATACAACTAGCGGTAAATATATCCTAGCTTGACAAATTGATTAGTTTCCGACATACCAAGTCCTCCTAAATTTGACCCGATTCGCTCATTTAGGCCCCAAGGAGGGAATTGCACGTTTCAAGAACATTTGATATGCCAAAGCTAGAGCTGACAAAATGAATTGAATACAATCGTAGAATATAGGTGTAATCTAATAGTAAGAAAACAAATATCTTTACTAGCCTTACAATTTTTATATAAGTAATTAATGTCATCATTACTTAATGAGCCGACATGACCCGATTTAGAGAAAAATTCTTTCATCCGACACAATCAGGATCCTACAAAAAGTGAGCTGATCCGCGAGTAGGGACGATCCGTTTCCACACCTGGTGTATCTATTCTGTATACTCATATTTTTCAGCACCCAACTTTCTTTAATAAATTATTTTTAGCAGAAACTTTTAGACGGGAATCATGTGCGGTATTTCTCATTTGATTGCAATTGGCGTCTATGGTTACATTGTGTATATTCACTATACCTTCAACGGAAGATGCTATTATACATTGAAAGGAGCTGGCCCAGAATTTTATAAAGACATTGCAATCGTGGAGTTGATGTTTACTGTGGTAATGCCCTCAATTCTCTTGCTATTCTTTTACGGAAGCATTTTGCGTTTTTTATCGACCTCGGCATCATCATCAATAAAAAGCGCACAAAGAAATGTTGTTAGAATTATGTGTTTTGTAAGTAGCTGCTATGCATTAACTTCGCTTTATATTTTAATTCACAAAGGAGTTGTCGACAAAGCAATTACATGTAGTATTTTACAGATACAATAATTTTAAATAACAATTGTAATGTTAACAATATTTCCACTAGTATTACTTTTATGTAACAAAGCATAAGCGCCTGGACGGGGCAGAGTCCGCTCGCGAATTTAAGTCGAAAATGAAAGAGCAGAGAATTCTCTATCATGTGTTGTTTTCAGATTTTCAATATCTTGATTAGTTATGAGCTTTTAAAAAAGTCATTACAGATTTTGAAAAATTTCTAGTGGATAATTAATTTCAAATATATTTACCTTACACTTGCTAATTTAAATACACAATTTAACAATAAATCAGGAAAAATATCAACTATTGATATACTTTTGAGTCTTATGCTCAATCAAAAAAGTTTTCTCAATTTTGCTAAGAATTAATATTAGCCAGTTGTTTTAAATATACCCATTTATACTCCTCTGTAGGCTAATCGTGGAAGTCTACAATAACATTGAACATTGAAAAACATTGAAAAACTTTAATTTCCATACTCGAAGTACACGAGATGGTAAAACAAAATAAATAAATAAAAAGAAAACTAAACATATGAAACTTGTTCACAAATGTCTGTGAAAAATGTTTTTTTGATATGTGATTTAACATAAAATACTTTAAAATTTGGATAGGACACGTGGAATAAAACTCTTTTTAAATGCTTCTGTTTTTGTTAACATTGGAATGCATTCTTTTCCGCTTCTGTTATGACGCATGTTTCGATTTTTCATAAGTACCTGGTGTAGTGGATGGCGATTATTTCTATAGATCTTATTTACTAATCTTTGGTCTTCTTCATCTCTTATCACAAATGCATCATATATATTGTCGCAATAATTTTTAACAAAACAAGATCGAAAGAATTTGTTGATGTCATTAAGTTGAGTCTTATTTCCTCTATAAATAGCTATACCATATCGCACTTTGGATACAACAATTGCCTCAAACACCTTTGTTCTATCTTTTATATTGACATTATTGTGAATTAGATCACGAAAAATATATAATGTTCGATTTAATTGATTAAGCATTTTGTTGATATGACTTGAGAATTTCATATTTTCCTGAAATATTATACCTAATNAGTTGAGTCTTATTTCCTCTATAAATAGCTATACCATATCGCACTTTGGATACAACAATTGCCTCAAACACCTTTGTTCTATCTTTTATATTGACATTATTGTGAATTAGATCAAACGTCAGCGTCACATTGAAGCAAGGTTACCGTGTGTGAATTTGCTTGCTATATAAAATTAATCTCGACGTCATTCTTTCGAAATTTCGCACTTTACGAACTTTATTCAAAGCTAAACTTCGCGAATTTTTACGAACTTTAATAATTAATTAATCAACTCTAAATTTCGTAAATTTTGAAATTCTGTTAAAAATTAAAAACATCTTTATTTAACAAAAATACAAATACAAAACCGATAACTAATCAGATTCACCGTCATCTTGGTTAAGCGCGCACTCCTGCCATTCTACGCTAGCTTCTGTATAAGTAAACTTCATTTCGGCTTCCGAAACCAGTCAATCTTTCCGAACTTTTATGAACTTTTACGCACTTAACCAAATTGGAAAAGTTTGCGAACGTTTACGAACTTTATTTTTTTCAACGAACTCTCGAACTATGGTTTTCGTTCGGGTCGGTTCCAGCTTAAGCCAAGATATTGGAATAAATGGGCTGATACAGAGATGGAATCAGATTGGATCTCGGATATTTAAAATTTTTTTTATAGTGTACATTTTATACATTACCCATTTTTTACATTGAATACCAGTTTAAGTGTGATAATAATCTCAATCTAAGTGAAATTTTGTAATTGCATTTCATTGTTCATACAACAGGTTCCATGTTATTTTTTCCAACAACAACGAATATTTCAAATCTGAAAACGCGATTCATGCTGGCCATCACATAAAGATGAAATTGTAAAACAACCACCAAAACATTTGTTTGTATAAACTTGCAAATGGAAAAGCAGAAGAAACACAAGGAAGCAAGTGGAATACCTTGGTTGATGCAAACACTGCCAAAATGTAATGATGCTAATCAGTGGCGGATTTAAGGGGGGAATATGGGACTGCATTCCCCCTTCATGAGGAGCAAAACGGAGGTTAATTTTTGCAACCTTGATAAAAATTCTAAATTAGTGCCAAATTTTTGTATTTCTTTTGCAAAACGATCTAAGGGTTTGGCAAATATTTGAAAAATATTTGACAAATTTTTAAAATAACTTGCAATTTTCCCTAAAATTGAACAAACCTTGCAAATATTTGGCAAAAATTTGTCCAACTTTGCAACTTTTTTAAAAATAATATTACACATTCTTAAGAATATATCAAACATATTCCAATATTAGGCCTTTCATCGGCAATCCACCAAATTTTTTATCTAATAAATAATAAAGGCAGTTGAAAGAACTGCTTCTACATTATACAAAAAATCCGAGTTTCAGTGCAGATGTTAATTATGACATATATTTGTTGAAGAATGTAGACCACGGGGATTGTCTTTCATTTTTCTTGAAAAACTGCAAGTCTCTACCCCAAAAAAATACTGGTCTTTTTATCTAATGAGATATAAAAAAGCTATCTCATTTTTTTGCAAAAGTAGCTGAATAAGTCCCTAACTATGAAAGCTAAGCTAAAATCCTAGAAAAACATAGATTCCTACCTATGAGATCTAGAGATGTTTGTTAGAGGCCCTGTAGAATTATCAACATTCAATCACACCACACCTCAACAGCAATAAACTTCATTCAAACATAATGGCGTGGGTTGGCTTAGTCATCATTATTGCTAAGATGAGCACGTACAAGTACATCAGCATTCTGAATGAAAAATTCGGCATGTTTTAAAAAACTATAAATTTTTAAATCAGATACTGAGAACTGGTGGATCTAGGAAAAGGGGGCTTCTGAAATCCCTCCCAATCTTCTAACTTTTTCTTTAACATATTAACTTCGCTATATGACATATTTCAAATGATGTTCAAAATGTATTCATAATACTATTGACTTTTATAAATGTTAAAAATTTTAGAATTTTTTGTAACAAATTTATAAGAATTTCTGAAATCTTGAATGCTGTTTTGTATTAATTGTTCAGATTGTGTTGTACAAAATAATTCCCCATTTCTTTTAAAAACCTATTAATATTAGGGATTCACCATCTCCTTCATCTTAATGTTATTTTACATGGTAGAAGTTTTGATCCTAAACCTACAAAAATGCAACTTCATTCCTACATAAAACTTTTATAGTCAGCTAAGATCATTCAATTCTCATTTCTAGAAATCTTTTTGTATTCTCCAGAAATTTGAAATTGTAATTACTATGTTACAGAAAAAATTAATGCTAAAGATTGACCAACCACCAATGCAAATGAAAAGTAACTCAGCAAAACTAACAGCCTATGTAGAAATGTTTCCTTTTCTTAACAGATTTCAAAAACTAAGAGTTATGAGGAAATTATTCGCAATTACTGGTCCTGATACCAGACCCACAAGACCTAGGATAGGATCAGCATGAAACCAGAACTAAATTTTTAATTTCACACTGAGACTGGGAGCAATTTGAATTAATATTTGCTATTATATTTATGCCTGTAATATTGTATCTCCATTCAATATTCTATTTTGTTAATAATGCATAATTTTAGTACAAATAGATGATATATTTATATATATATATATATATATATATATATATATATATCTTCGGAAATTGTCCTCTACGGGCTTTAAATCTGTTTGAATTCTTATTTGTTTTTTTTATGCATATCTNTATATATATATATATATATATATATAAATATATCATCTATATAAATTAAAAGCTCAAAGAAGAACATCAGTAAGAACTTTCAAATTCTTATCATAATATGTAAAGAAATTGTGAGGATTCAAAACTTAATCAAAATTAAATTGAAAAATATTATGGAAAAATCGAGTTTAAATGCCTCAGTACCCCATCAGAAATTTTTAGATTCGCCCCTTATACTAATATAATTCTAAAATTCTCATGGAAAATGCACTATAAGCAACTTGTATAGGTATTGCCAAGATCATCTTAGTTTTGAGAAGATGAATATTATAATCAGTAATGGAAAAATTTTTACAGACCCTGCCTTTCGCATTGCAATAATAGGACATAAGTTTATCCAATGTTGCTTTTATATAATTTAAATTTTGTAATCCAATCTAGTATCCAATTTCAATGAAAAGTAAAATTCAAAATTTATATATAAAGATCAAATTTAGTTTGTAGAAATGAATTTTTCTATAACTGATTTTAATACATTCTACTACAATTTTTTTAATGTGTTACAACATAAATTGAGGGATTGTTCTTTAATTCGCCATTGTTTGTGCTATTCTTGTTTTCATTGCCTTAGCTGCAGTTTTGAAGTAAATTTTATCTTGTTGTTTGAAACAACTTCAATTCTTAATTCATAGCAGCATTGAAAAATTGTGATTTTTGAATTTGGCCATAATATGATTAATAGAGCGGTAATACCACAAAAAATCAACTATTTAAACTCTATAAATACATTATGATGACAATTTTAAGAATTAGATTACTACAAAGCTTACAAATAAGCAAAGAAATGAATTTGTGGGAGCCTTGGCAGGCAATGATCAATTTCCACTCATAATCAAAATCAGAAACGGATTTGCTTCTTGTAAATGGACAATTACAGATAAAAGATGCAATCTATTTCAAACAAAAATGGATATTGGCCGAAAATTGTGACCTACGTCCAGCCGAAATCCATTTGGATCCATTCCACTCCTAGCCATTTTAGGCCCATTTCATGATCGTTGACAAAAACAATTCCTGAATTTTTTGGTTTGCTTGACCAAAACTGACTGTATTAGACTGTAGTACAAGAAGAGCACTTAATTCTATTGAAATATTTAACATTGTAATATTTAACATTGATGTTTCAACACATTGCTTTTAAGTTATATAGGATTCACTACATTTGAGTTGATTTGCCTCTACCATTGCATAAGTCGTCCCATTTTCCAATACCTCGGTGCTCGGTCCAAGCCCTACCCTGTTTTCCCCTGTATTATCGTATAAGTCCATTTTTGACAGTGCTGAAGCACTTCAAATTTTATATTCGTATTTGAATATAATAGAATATGTTTTAAGCCCATGTTTATTTATTGTTAGAATACTTATTGAAATTCGAATCTCTTTTGGAACGAAAACTACAATTCTTTTAAGAATTCGGATCCAATTCCATCTCTGGGCTGATATTTCAGCAAAACTGGCTTGACTATGTGAGAAGAATTCTGATTGAAATCGATTTATTAGCAAAATTAAGCTACATATATGTACATTGAATTGCGGCTAGGGTTAGGTTAGCTATAATTATTTATATTTATATATACAATAAATAAGGAAAAATATCAATTTATTGCAATACCTTTCGCGATTCTTCAAATCATGTTTGTTTAAAAAAGTTCTGCATGATTCACCTTATATTTTCTCAATTTTGCTAAGAATGAATATTAGCTACTTGTTTTAAGTCTAGTTATACTTCTTTGTAGGCTAATCATGGATGTCTACTATAGAGAACGTCTTTGCCACCGTGAATTAAAGTTACCTAGATAAGATAAGATATTCTATATTCAGATAATTATTTACAATTAAAAACTGATAATTTATCCGAATAGCGTCAAAAATATACAAACATACATAAAAATGCATGCAAAAGCAAAATATACTATACAATAAATCTGACAGGCGCGAAAGAAATTACTAAGAGATTTCAAGTACGAATTTTTGAATAATGATTGTTGCAGAGTTTGTTGTCCTAGCTATGATTGAGTTGAGGTATACTTTTGCTTAATGTAAACTTTGTTTCTTAAAAGCTTTTAGTTTTTCAATGTTCTTTATCTCTTTAGGTAATGAATTCCATGTTCGGATAGCGATATTTATGAATGATTCTTTCAAGACTTTTTTCTGTACTTAGTGAACAACCTGTCTTGGAAAAGAATTGATTTTGAAATGCAATCCTTAGTTATGGAAGAATTTTTCTTTGAAACATTTAGTGCACATTTTAATTGCACATCAAGTTTCTTAAAAAAGCGTCCTTTATTTCAGTAAATAATATATTTGCATAATTTAGATGAATGAAAAAATTGAATTATTGCACAAGCTGGTAATTGCATTATTATCATTTACATGTTTCTTATACCGATGGTTAATTTTCGAAGTATTGCAATAACGTCTGTGAATTTGTTTGCTATATTTAATTAGTACCGATCTTCCTTCTTAATGGTTTCCGACAGAGTCGGTTCCAGCTTAAGTCGAGAAATTGGAAAAAACTGGGCTGATATTTCAGCAAAACTTACTCGACTATATGATAAGACTTCTGATGGAAATGGATTGATTAGGGGAAACTACATACATGTACATTGAACTGCAGCATGTTTGCATCTTTCAAATGTCAACATATGGACATCCAAAATATTGGTTTACGGAACCGAAATGCAGAAGAAATTTTTGAAAAGATATTATGTTTTTGAATAATTGACAGTAGTGTTTTAATGCGAAATATGTGTAGATATGCTTCTCAACACGTTTAATTGACATAATCTTTCATAACTTTATTCCTTATGTGAGTATTCAAACTTTAAAATCTGTTCATACATGTAGGTATTTTTTGTAAGTAAAGCTATCATTATTTGTTTAATAACATACATACATTGTTAACTCTACTAGACGAGGTGCAACATTGTTTACATTAACTGGTGGATGGCTTAGTTTGAAACTTTGACTTTGTCAATTTTATCTGATCAGAAACTGAAAAAATTTGATCACCGATATACTGTAAACTTATTTTGTCAGCATTGGCACATTTGGAATCAGCCAGTGACTTCTTTTGCTTTTGACTGTGCTTGAGTTCCCCTGATTTACTGCTACATATATAATTCCAAGTGAATTTTCTTCCTATTATTGAATTATTTATATAAATATTGTAAAAATATATATATAAATGTTGTAAGGGATCCGTTTTTTTAAACATTTTCACAAATTATTGGCATACTTTGTGACGTCATTACATGAAAGCTGAAAATTTTGCTATTTTGTTCAAAACTGGACTAAGATAATATAAGGTAACGTTCACCAAATTTGGATATTAATAGTTCAATCATATCAAAAGTTAGAGAGGCGAAGCCTATGTGCTCCACCTGGGGTTTCTAAAGACCTGAAAAGTCCAGGGCTAGTAGGATTAACGCACAAAATCTTTTTAATGCGTGACAGGAGGGTTGCATTTTTATGAAAATATATACAAAAATTGTTGTAGGTAATGATGGAATTCAGAACCAAAACCATTA
>CABFPE010000199.1:299062-330780 GCA_900660155.1 Hofstenia miamia | reverse complement strand
AAAGTTAGAGAGGCGAAGCCTATGTGCTCCACCTGGGGTTTCTAAAGACCTGAAAAGTCCAGGGCTAGTAGGATTAACGCACAAAATCTTTTTAATGCGTGACAGGAGGGTTGCATTTTTATGAAAATATATACAAAAATTGTTGTAGGTAATGATGGAATTCAGAACCAAAACCATTACTACAAAGGTTTCAAATATTTGATAGTTATATTACTGTATATAAGGATACGATTATATCTGTATCACCAATGTATATCTATGGCTAAATATTTGTAAGATTTTATATATTTGGCAATGCTTTTCAACTGTTTCAAGTTTTAACAAAAACATTCAAATATATTTCGACTTACAAAGTCATTGTCAGTTTTACAAATAATTCCCTCTAATTTGTATTTGATTTTATAATAATATTTTATTTCGCTAAATCTTAATTATTGGTAGAAATAGTTTATGTCTGTAAACATCTTTTGTACTTAGACTTGGTTGAAGTAATCTAATTAGAATGATTTCAGCGATTTTAAGAAATTTTGCATCAGTATTCTTTAAAATTAGAGGGAATTATTTGTAAAACTGACGACGACTTTTTATGTCGAAATATATTTGAATGTTTTTGTTAAAATTATTGATAATCCTTAAAAATGCTCAATTGTTTTAACTTTGATTGAGAACAAATGTTAATAATATGAATTCAGTATTGTTTAGTTTTTCAAAATTTGTTTTGCCAATCAAGCTTTGAGGCTAACTTTCTCAAAAACTGAGCTGGTGAGGATTTTTAAACTAAACTCTTGTGTAGGTGCATATTATACTAATATAAGCAATTTTAGCCAATCCGAAGTAATCGTGAGAGAATAGCTATTTTGAAGTTTTCAATTTTAGTTTTTTTAAATCATCTTGGGCCAAAACATACCTAAACATCACAAAATTTTAAGCTTGGTTTTTTGTTTTCAACACCTATTAAGTACCGTATTCACCTAATGTATCTTCCAATTCCAGGCAATGTCTAGTATTATATTAGCAAGAATGTGTAACGTTTTCTTATTGCAAGAATCAGCCCTTATTGGCAGTTTCATTGTCTTAGTCAAAGAAGTTAGCATGTCAATTTTTGTCGTTCATATCCAAAAATGAAGCAAGTGTCAAGAGGAAATTTAGGCAAAAAAGTAGATCTGATCTTTGAATTTGAGTCCTAGTAGAGGAGCAAAAATTAATTATACAATATTTTTATCAAAGAGTAGTTTATGTGATTGGAATGTGCGAACATTTGGAAAATTGTCCAATTGGGGAAGTTTGATACTATCAATTGAAAAAGTAAAAAAACCATATTTTTTATCAGTAACAGTTTATTTTTTGAACACATTCAATGAAATTTTATAGAAGCTAGTCACAATTGCGGACTTTGATTGGAATCCTAAATGTTGAGAACAATGAAAAATGTTTTTGAAATTCCATTTCCACGCACCTAGAAATTACAAAATCATTTTACAGCTTCGTTGACTTCAACTTTGTTTCTAAATGATCAACAATTATAATTTGTAAATTAAATTTTTTAGTCTTTTTCATTTGATAAATTGTAATTCTATGTTTACTGTAAGACTTGTTTGTTAATGAAAAATTAACTTATTATTTTAGATATGCATAATATATTGGCTTTGTTGGTCACCCAATGCTATTTATTATAACTTGTGGTCAAGGGAAATCTTTCCGTATCATGTGCTGATCAAGGACATCCTCATTATTACGGTGTATTTAAACAGCTGCTTAAATCCTGTTATATATGCACTCAGTATTCTATCATTTAGAAAAGCTATGCTGCCGTCATTTTTGCTGCCTCCAACCGAAAATTCATAGTGTCTTAACTTTAGGTATTTTAGATGGAAAATAATATAGATTTGTATATAATCGACATATTCTATTAGAAAATTGTGAAAACAATGTAGAAAAATTAATATAATTTTTTATTTCAACTCAATTTATTATAGTTTCATCATTCCAGTGATGAATAACTCAATTAGATAATATAATTTTTTCAAAGTTTTGCGATGATAGAGATATATTTTTTCCTTCACATTGTATCATGAACACAGACCGGATTTTTAGGTCTTATAAATCCCTCAAATATTCCTTAGCGTTTTGGGGAATGAAATGATTGTACATTTTGAGCGAAAATTTTTCACATTTGTACATTAATTGCAATACTTAGTTCTTATTTATTTACAACAACGTTTCAATTACGGTTCAATTACACACTAAGATGAAATATTCAAAAATTCACTTCATAAAACTCAAAAACTATTAACTGGGCCCACTACCCTTGAAATTCAGGTAATATATTTATCATGAACGACTATATATCTAAAAATCTAAAAAACAATCAGCAATATATTCGCTAATAATTAGCATCGTCACGAAAGGAATTTACTGCCTTCAATTTTTAACAAAATTTTGTGAAATTATTTATATTAATTTAACAAAAACGTTGTCTTGTATATACAAGATATATGAACTGCAAAAATTGATGTTAAAAACCCTTAAGACGCCCAAGAACTCAAACATGATCCAAATTTCGTCAAGATTTAGGAATAAGTCAATAGAATAAAAAATTTATTATGTGCATATTGCCAATATTTTTTCGCAGATCACGTCATGATTGTTTCTCGTACAAAAGAAACTTAGTTACCCAAATCTAGACCTTGTCCATAATCTAATTTTGATTGATTGATGTTAATCGCTTATTGAGAAGTTCATTACTTAATCTTGCTCTATAGTTGTGGAAATAGCAAGATTGAAATCAGACGTAATCGTTAAGCAAAATAGTGAAAATATTACTCAAAGAGGACAGCATTTTCTCCCTTTTCAAACAACTTAAAGCAGAGGACAAAAATCTCCTGCCTCAGAACATTTGTAAATATACCGTACTTCTTTTCAAACATACTTTCCAATACATGGTACAGATATTGAATGCTTGCGTTGTTTTTAGTATTTAGGTCAAAATAAGTCAAAAAATTGTAAGGTTATGAAAAAAAACGAGATTTTTAAGGGTAAAATTGGGTGAGCCTACTCATTATAAGGCAAACTTTGAACATCTCTTAAAATTTAGGATGTGAAATAGAAATATTGTCAAACTTTTTTTATGGAGCTAGTAAAGTAAAAATCATCAACTTCTATTACATTTCTTGTGATTCATATTAACAGAAATTCTGGAGCGCTGATTCAGCATAAGATGGTAGAACTGATATCAGCGAAAATTCTTAGAAATTTGTTATAGCAAGAACGTCAATTAAAATGTTAGTTTACTGTTCTACTTTAAATATGAGGGACTGCACATTTAGTCGGTTTTTACGATACATTTCTTATTCCATTTTTCATTAAACATTGTATTGTTATCAATATCAAAACATAATTTATGCACAATTGATTTTTAAAAGTTTAATTTTTTAACGTATATGCTAAATTGAAATGAGAAATTATTTTTTACAGATAGCTATTCTACAATTCTGATAAACATATAACTTGAAATATACATTCTTATAATACAATAAATAACCCTATTGAAATAAATAAACTATTCTTCGAGTGCAGCCTTCAACTGTTTGAGGAGCATTGAGGCTACAACCATCTGCTCGCAGTTGACTGTGAGTTTGGTTTTCGTGAGATTGATTGAAATGAGAACTGGCAATTGGGCAGCAGCAGTACGTGCGCAGAAGCGAACTATATCAGTGTCACAACCTGCTACAACTCCGACGTTTGCAATGCGGAGAACACGCATCTTGAGACCTTCAAAGCTGGAATATTGCAACGCCACCTTACAACTACTTTCATGCAAGCCAGACAGCTTAGCTAAAATGTTACTATCACATATAGAAAATACATTCTGCCTCCATCTTCATCAGAACTATTGTTAAGGGGTAATTTCCTGCCATTCACATTATCACATTGTAATGGAAACTGGCATTCAAATCAGAAAAAAGTGAATTATGGTTATTATATAAGTAATAGTATGAGAAAATCGGATACATTGCATTACAATTTCAAACAAAACAAGAAATCGGATTATTACAACTCAACGTGAAATGTCCTCATTGAGAACAGTAGGTCATTGTTATTGCTGAGCACAAGTTTAACTTATCCTGTTTTGTTATTACCTAGCCGATTGTATTAACAAATACTGATATAACCTGTTCAACTATATAAAAAAAAAACTTAGAAAACTTTCCACATTGTACTCGCTGGATTGCGTTTGCATCAAATACGTATATTCAATTACAGTTACAAGGGTCACATTGTAGGCTTTACGAATGATACTGTGTTAGAATCTTTTTTACATTATTTTAACATTTGTTTGGTAGTTATTACTGGATTCACCTGATATATTAGTCGACGCATTCGATTGTAAGACAATTGCTAATGTATTTCGGCAACAAATATAAATGAAAACTTTACCGGATTTTAATCACGTTAAATTTTTGTCCTAAAATAATCAATTTAACCTGTTGGTTTCAATGATCCTTGTCTGTTTCCCATCCCCAGATACGAGTAGTGACTTGAAAAAAAAAATATATATATATAGTTCTGTTTAAAATTCTAAAGTGCATCATGTGGAAATACTAACTTTGCAAAGTTTTGAAATAGTCTTCAGACGTAGTAGCAGACTGCAGCAATTCACCAACCGGGCATGAGATACTAACTGGGAAATTGTCGTTAAACGAACTAAATCCAAATTCAATAGCAACTTATCTATTAATTTAGTATTAAACACAAATTACCGGTATATCATACCGACTTATAGCTCAAAAATATTGGAGCTAAAGTGAATGCACAATATTGCATATTCATGAAAACTATAGATGAATTATGCGACCAACTTTAAAATGTGGAAGTGCGTAAGATATCACATGTCAATTTCGAAATTGAGGTTAAAAAACCAACAAAGTGTAAAACAGAATAATAGACAAATGGGAAGAAAACTCACAACGCATTAATTGGCAAGTAAGGATCATTAAAATATTTTCAAAAAAACGTCCGATAGGTCTCTCTGCAACATACGACGACAAGCATTTAACACTAATGACAAACCTTCATGCTAAATTGTAACGCGGTTTCAATTTGAGGAATGGCAATAATATTGCCAACTGTGACAGATCTGAACTAGTAGAGTACTTCACAGAAAACTAGAATTCGTTTACATTTCAATGTTTTGGATTTTTCTTCATCTTGTTTATCTTTTAATTTCTTTTATAACTTCCCTGAAACTGGGTTGACGCCTTTGACTGTTGCTTAGCAAGGAATGTTTGTATTCAAATTGCAGTTATTTTTGAAAGGTTAGCTCAATGTAATTTTCAATCATATTAAAGAATAAACGTACATACACAAAAAGTGATTTCACGAGTTTACCTATGCTATAATGACTTACTAGGCCATACCTAAGTGTGAAATTAACTGGCTGTGTTGAATCATTGAAACCAATACCAATGCTAGCCGTCGTTACAGAACCCGGAACCAACTGGTTGATGGTTGGAAATTCGAAGAGTTCATGTCCTTTCTGCAACTTCTAAATCTATACGATTGACACATGCAACTTATTTCATAAAATAGCAAGGAAATCGAAAAAATTCTTAATTTTTCTATTGCAAAACTTTTATTACACCAAGGAAACATTATTAAACATTAATTTCGGCAAACTAGATGATTCTCATGTGTCTTTAAGGTAACGTTTAGAAAAATAAATACCAACTTAAATAAATATCAACTTACATAAATAAGAAATAATGTGACTAGATTACAACACTCGGTGGAAATAAATTTGAAACAATTACAAGGCAAAAGTTGTCATAAAAATGTTGAAAATATTCGAAATTTTTTTGACATATTAATGCCCAAATTTGCATAATAAATATAAATACATAAAACAAAAAATCACAGTCAAGAAACAAGTGCATTGAATGTTTACGATCGTCGAAGGGATTACAAATAGTGTTTTTTCAATAGGACATTGTTGATATCTGAAATCGATACTCTGAAAAAAATGGTACAAATTTTTATAAAAGAATTTGAATATTTTTTTTGATGCGAAGTATTTAGTGGTACCTTAGCTGAAATGTGAACACCAGGTATAATTTCAGACGACTGATTTTTGAAGGTAAGCTCGACGTTGATGAGGTGATCATTGTAGATGGAAGGTGTTCTAGTGAAGCGGTAATTCACTGTTAAGCCCTTACCCACTAATCGGTTCAACAGCTCTGCGCTGGTCTGTGGGAAGAATGTTGCGGGTATTGGTTCTACTTTCTAAAATACACTGTCATAACACATCTAATATAAAACTAATTCAACACGAATTAACTGCTATTTGTGAGTGAAAATCAACGAGAAATGAAATAATTAGATTTATGAATAACAAACTGCGAGTGATTTTAGTTAGAAAATAAAATCTATCAGTTGAGAGTAAGGCACACATCAATAAAGGAAATACTAAGGTTTTCTACTTGGCTGTATGGCTAAAAGCGATAGATATGTTGAAGATTCAAGTATTAAGCCATGAAAGAAGTATATCAGGGTTTCCCAACGGGGTCCGTACCACACACCAGGGGGCGGTACAAGGCTTCAGGTGCGCGGTGACCAAATTTATGGTATAGGGTGTCCCTGAGATCCCTTAGGGGGCGGTGAAAGACTGAGAGCTTCTAGTAGCATTACTCGGTGTTTTTCAACCCATTCGTAATTTCTTTCCTAAATTGTAAGTAATAAACAGCCACAAGGCTCTCATTAATACTTATGTCTATAAGACAGTTTGTTTAATTCAAATAAATTTTGTTGTGCCCAAAAAATTAGTAACGTTTTTATTCCAATATTTTTAGAAATTAAGTTCATGAATATAAGAAATCTTACCTAAACCAACGCCGGGGCTCAATGGCGAAAAAAAATTCGGTTTGGGGTCCACAACGGAAAAAGGTTGGGAAACCCTGGAGTATATTGTTCTACAATTTAGACTTGCTATAGCATTCAACAGATATAGGCAGTACATTATCGCTATTGAGAATTCCTAACAAATTTGAAACCCTAAACGCTTGCAGTTGAAGTAAGTTTAACTCGATATATTTCTTGTTAATATTTTGTTAAAATGCGAAATAGCTTGCATTAGAAGATGTATCATTGATAACATTTAAAGCAAAGATCCTACTTTGATTGATATTGATTTAGGTTGGTATCCAAGTTAATGATTCTGCTGATCATTCAGTCCTATTGGACTGGGACTAAATATTTCAGTGGCACTGAGATCATAAATGTAGAAGAGTTAGCATATATTTGGAAAATTACTCATAATTTTTACCGATTTTAGTTAAAATTGAAGTTATGTCAGGGGCCACATGGAACCAAGGGTGGTCAACTGAACCTAATAGACATAAACGGAACTGGGAAAACGTACAACAGACCTAATTAATTACACAATATAGAAGACATTGATTACAATTTTTCAAGGAAAACAAAAGTAATCGAATCAGTAATTAATTAAATTACTTGACTTGACAAAAGCAGAAACAAATTTTTAAAAAACTGAAGAATGACCACATTCAGGAAAGTGATGCAGTAACTGTTGTAACTTTGTCATTGAATTATAGTACATTTCCATCATAAACACCTCTGAAATCCTATTCAATAACATTGTGTAATTCCAGTGAAAAAATATTAATGCTTATAGGTCTTCAAGGTCCCTAAAGTTTTGATTTTTTCAAAAAAGCTGCTAACTTGAAATAGCTATATTTTATAAGTAATTCATGCAAACATATGGTTGTTGGGGTTCATTTTTGTCAACATGATGACAATTAAAAACCGATTTTTTTGGAATCCATTATTTTTAAAAATTAGTTACATCCTGAAGATATGCTGAAATATTCAAGCATCATTCAAATTTGTTTACTTGTAAGTTATTCATTCAAGTTCCACGTCTTTTTAACATTTGAATAGTCTAATGCTGGTGCAGCTTTCAATAAAGTGTTGCTTCATCCTCAATTAATATTCAGCTTTTCAAATGCTTCAGGGAAAATTGGGAACAAGGTTGAAGATGCTTGCACAGTTGAGGCAGCAGTAAATACTATGGAGTATATCAAGGAAGAATGGGATGAGCATAGAGAGTTAATGAAGTTAACATTGCGCTCTCTCTCTCTCTCTCTCTCTCTCTCTCTCGGAGGTTCACTATCTTGTGAAATCAGATTTCGAGCTCCTTGAGCTAACCATCATGCACAATGGATGTCTAAGATCATCTACCCTTTCAAATTGTTAATGTTCTGCAGTCTAACTTGCAGTGAAACAACGCACTTCTTAATTTGTGTGTATTTTTCCACGTATTTATGTCAAAGCATAGATGACTATTGCACTTACTGTGAAATACACTTGTTCGTTCTAATGAGATTAAAGGACTATGCAAAAAACAACAGTGCAATTTATGGAGTGACAACTGAAGAGATTGCTCGCCATTTAAGGTTCCCTTCGGATGAGTTAGTAAGTGTTTTGCCTTTTGATGATTTCATGAGAAGGACTAAAGATCAGATGACACAAGCATTTCTACAAAAGGAAAACGAGACTGCAGCAAGGAAAGCCTCTATTGGACAGTATTAAGAGTAAGACCTTGCCAGAATTGCTACTGTCAACACATGATTCTTCTTCCAAAAACTAAACATCTCAGATTAATTCCTACACCTTCCAGCAACATTTGTGGGAAAAAATTATTAGCTTTTACAAATTTACAAATGATCATGTCTAATGAAGTGTTGAACTAGTGCAAAGTTATTCAAGTTATGTAATGAAAATCAGGAGACCAACTACAATATCTCTTAAAAGTTGTTTCTCAGCACTGCAAAAAGTTTTGAGAACTACCTAAGAGCACATTAACTGGACAACATTGAGTTGCACATTACTATAAAACCTGTTTTAGACTTACTTTGTATTTGTGCTTTACAGCATTTCTAAAATTTTAGATTTCATAAGTTCAGATTTTTCATTTTGTGTTTGTGTTTAACTGTTATATTATGTTTTAATATATGTCATGCTTTGCAGGGGGAGGAACGAAAATTCCAAAATGGCAAAAAGAGGACTGTATCAAAAATTATTGTGAACCACTGGTGTATAATGTTAAGTTCGTTCACTATGAAATTAATTCATGCTAAGAGAGTGAGGCTATAAGTGTTCTGACTTCCGCTAAAAAAACTATGTAACTTGCATGCAAATAACTTAAAAAAATCCTTCATAGTTTAGCATAGCTTTAGCATGTATGTATATAATTAAGAAAACAGATTCCAATAAAATTCTGTTTTAATTGCTTAACTATATCAAGTGATGGTACTCATCATGATTAGAAGATGAACCTAACAACCATATGTTGGAATGAAGGACTTCCAAGCTACAAAAATTTTAAGTTAGCAGTGTTTTGTTTTTCAAAAATCAATATTTTAGGGGTCTTGAGGAACACCTAAACACTAATATTTTTAAAAAAATTAGAATGTGAATAGAAGGTTTTGGCAGGGTAGTCGAGTTATTTTGAACCACCCTAATGAACATGTGAAATTGAGACTTTTAAATCATTTATACTTAAACTACAAGTTAGACGTTAGGATCAGAGAAGGAAATAGGCCGAAAATTTGGGCCCAAGCCCGGTCCAATTAAATTAATGCCAATTCGGCCCGTTTTTTCAAACAATTGTCAAAAAAATTATCTAATTTTTCAGTTTGCTACATCAAAATTTGGTACGGTGGATATTTCTAATAAAATCTACACACTGAAATTGAAGATTCTAAATTGAAATTTAGAAGAGTATATGAAACTTCAAAATGTAAATTATATTGTAACTGATATAGAATTCACTGCATTTGAGTGGATTTGACACACCTAGCAGTTGGGATAACATACTTCAACTTTGCCTCTTAAATTTTTCGTAAGTCATTTACATGTAAGTTTATTTAAATCCTCATTGAACTACTTCAGTGAAAATTTATTTTTGTTTAAAATTCCCGCCATGGAATGTGAATCAAGTCATTCGATACTGTCAAAATATATTACCAAAAACAAACAAAGTAATTTTGGATACAGAAGAGCATGATTTAAAGAAATAAAGAAATTCAAGTGTGTCTGTCAGACGAAAATGGAGGGAAGAGGAGAGAGATTGAGTGGAGGACGAAGTCTGCCGTCTGAAGCAAGGAATTATTTAGATTGCCATTCAATTTTTAAGTTTTTCTTCAAAATTTTGAAAATTGCTTTGTTATTCCTTCATTCCGACAGTCTCAATTGCATTTCCCACTAATTAATGTTAAATTTAGATTTGCAATGAAACGTATTTAATTCAAACAAGTAAAAAGTGACCAAAAAGTGACCAAGTGGCAACCCTGGAGTAGAACACGGAGAAATTACTCACTCAAATATAACCTATGAAGAACAGAAACAGCGAATTGAAGAAAATCTTAAAGAATTATTTCTTGAAAAATCACTTAAATGAATTTTAAAGATTGTAGATATAAGCTAATATAGAACATCACCTTTCAAATAACCATCATTTTCTCAAAATATCATATCTAAAATTCAATTAATCACTATTTGATCTGTTATTAAATCAACAAGTGAATGCACAGTGAGGGAATAAAGACGACATCGCAATAATTAATAAAATAACGCAGGACATTTAGTGTACATAAATAACAGAATATTGGGAATGAGCCTTAGGTGCAATCACAGGTGCAAGTGATTGGTGAACAAACACAATATAACATGGCTAATAGCTACGTCATCAGTGTAAAGCAATACACTCCAGTGCGCACTGCAGCAATTTCACATTTATTATCTTGGCTCTAAACTACGGTTTCTCACAAAAAGCAGGTCAACGATGCCATCAAATTGCTACTATTCTTTATATAATATATCCATTTCATAATAAAAATAATAACTACAATTTTATAATGCTCCGAAATTCCCCCTTGTGGAACAAGGATTGTAACTAAGTGCTTGTTGGAATAACGAGCAAAATCATAATTTCTTGATGCGATGGGGGCAGAGTACAACAATTACTAGTAATGAGCAGTCCTTGCCAATTAAAATACGTATAGATAATTTAGTAGATCTGCACTGTATTCGTTGGTTGTTTTGTCTTTAGTTTATAAAGTTCAGAAATTAAATGTGACCTCTTTTAAAGACCACCAATTGAAGATTAGTAATGTGCTTCTATCTTGTATAGTTTGAAGTCTTCGCAAAAAGCAGTCAGGAATGACAAGACCAAAGACTGAACAAATATTTGCGAATGTTCGGATAATTCTTAGAATGAAATTATTTAAAAAAACATTGCTAATAAAATTGCTGAAACGAAACTTAAAGAGCTAATGAGGATAAAATAGTTAAATTTTCTAATCGAAACCATTCGTTATAACTTCATTTTGGGAACTTTATGCCGCAGTGAACACACGGGTGCATTGCATATACAATGATTTCATGCATAAGACGTGAGATGTAGGCATGAAGTGCTGAGTCACAACTTTATTAAGAGAATAATAAGGGAATACAAAACTCAGAGGCTAGCTAAGAGGAAAGGTTAATTCATAAACAAACCTGCAACTTTGGAGGTGCAACCTGAAATAAGCGATTGAAATCATGCAACAATATTAAACGAAATAATAGGAAAGTTCGCGATGATATTTACCAACTACTTTACGAAAAAACAATTCCAAAAGATACAAATACTAATAAACATAATTCAAAGCAATTTGAATTGAAGCCTCGATAGATCAAGACCGCCAAAAATACTCGAAAATTGCAGGCTTAATGTACAATTTATCTCTATTAAGATGCTTAAATACTTTAAATGTTAAAAAATGAATTATGTGCTGATTGAAAAACTACTTAAATTGTGAAAAAAGTTGAGAAGATATTGCGTGCGTAAACAATGAAAGGTTGCGACAACATCTACTGATGGAGACAACAGATGAAAAAGTCCAGTATTACACGAGATGAAAAACAATAAATTTATGAAAAGCAAAACTAGCAGGCTTAAAAAGTACATTGGTTATATCGATTTGTTGAGCAGCATCGTTTGCAGCCTGCACTGGTAGTAATGGTTCAGGAATGGTTATTGCAGCAGGTACGGTGGCTGGCGGGTTAAAATCTAAATAAAATTTAATAATAAATACACATTGCAGATCCTACCGTCATCCAAATTTAAAAGGGATTCTACTGTAGTTGCAGCACCTTTCTAAAAACAATTGGGTTAAAGAAGTTAGGAAATATAATTTTTTCAAACCTAGCAGCAACTATGTCCAATTATTATTATTTATATATATTGTAGGAGAAAAATATGTATTCAATTTGACTTAACTGTTCACTTAACTGTTTCAAATTTCAATATTAAGCAGAAACATTAATAGTTGGTCAATTCATGAAATCTTAAATCAAACGAACCGATTTAGATGCAGCTTGATTATCACTGTTTTCTGAACTACTCTCATCCGATAGCTGCACTATACTGGGTTTCTTCTTCATCTTCTTCTTATCGGTTGCTACTGGTTTGGGTTTCATTTTGGGTGATTCCTTCTTCGTTTTCACAGGCGAAGGTGGCGGTGATGGGGAATCGGATTCGTCGCTTGCGTCTTCACTGGAATCGCTTTCACTTGATTCTTCAACTTTGACGTTCTTTGTTGGTTTGGGTGCTGTTTTTACTGCAGGTTTCGGCTCTGATTCGGCTGAAGAAGAATTTTCAGTTTCAGAGGCGCTCCCACTGCCTGACTCATCGCCGCTTTCACTCTCAGAACCACTGCTTTCAGTTGATCCACTGGATTCCTCGCCACTACCAGCATCGCTTTCTTCTAAAGTTGAACATGATTTAATCTGCACAACTTTAAACAAATCTTGTGAAATTTAAGTACCTGAATCAGAATAGAACTTGGAAGAGCTCTTGCGACGGTCATCCTTCGTCGTCTTTTCTTTGTTAACAGGCCAAGGGACTTTTGTTGGGGTTTCCACAACATTTCGTACTGAGGAGTCGGGTTGCTCCGTCGGCCATTCTGGTAGATCTTGATAACCTTCGCATTTTTCATTTAAATAATGTGACAAAGAGCCAATCTGAAATTGTGACCGATCTAAACAACCACATTAATAAAACACTGGTTATACAGTCCTAAAAATTTAAACCTGGAATCTAAGTAGTAGGGATGTGCGGAATCCGGTACCCGGTAAAATCGGCAATTACACAACCGGTTCCGGATATCCGGTAAAATTTAACTTGTTTACCGGATTTTACCGGATAACATATTCTGAGATATAACTTGATTTAAGAATGGCATTTTTTGAGGAAAATCCTATATTTTTTCTGTGTTATGAAAGTTTTCTTGCAAAAAACAAGTTTTTCTGACATATCAGGATGTAGAATATTTAATATATATTTATTTTCATTAGCAAGAGGTGAATATTAATTAAGAAATGAGGTTTTTCTTCATTTATAATTAGGGCAACCAAATTAATTAAATTCATATTTTTTCTGTTTGTCTATTTTGCGTCTGCTTAAAATTAGATCAGACCTGGGGTTCAGTTCAATAGGAAGTTATAGTTATAAAAGTCATATTTTTGTTTTTTGAATAATACAACTGAAATGTCATAAAAGTCATACTTTGCCATTGTTTCATTAAATTAAGAAAAAAATTTAAGAATGAATGCTGGATTGTGACTCCTTTCAATCATGAACATATATATATATATACACATTCAATTTCAATTAATGTACTTCCTGGCCTAACACCCGAGAAGTTTAATTGCTAGTTGCTGTCGCGGGGCGACCAACTGGTCGACGCGTTTCTAGGACTGGTCATGTATGTTGGCTTGAATACCGCATTAGACATACAACGAGCCTTTTTCAGCCAAACAAAATTATAGTTCTGCAAGTTAATCTGATTTTTCTTATTCTTTCATTCAATATACCTCACCCATTATCTTATTTGAAAATGTTTATTAAATAATACGAACATCTATGTAAAAAATTTTGAGAACCCAAAATTCTTATAAGAATATCGAGCTAAAACGAGCCTCATTGAAAAATTCTAAGTGGCGAGTCGTGCCGAGTCGAGGCGCAAATACTGAAAATTAAAATGAGCCGAGCTTAAAAATGTCGGCTGGATGACAAGTCTGATGCTGGCAGCTGAAAAGAAATTAAAGGAACTATATACATTATTATCTCATGGATTTTGCATAGCACACGTGTTGCAGAACTGTGCCATGCGTATTCAGGCAAAATATATGAGGGTTGACAATCTAGTTGCTTTAATTAAGGCTGCTGTCTTAAAAAATCAAAATTGTTCAATGTTTGACAGAGTTGAAATTAAAACTGATTTTGACATTACTCCCACCCTTGCTCCCGGAAATGATAATCTTGAAATAATAGCCTATATCAAATCATGATTAGAAAATACCGGTTTCACTTCTATAATCGAAAGAAACGGAATGGACATTTAATCAGGATTGTATGTCAAGTTACGAAAATGTCAAGCAACATCGCCTGCAGTTGAGAGATGATCCTCTATGTTAAGAAAATTCTTAACCTATGACAGCAATCTTAACCACAATTATATATGGAAATTTATGAGCTATTATAATTTAGTGAAGAAATTGCTTTAAAAATTAACTTATTATTATGCAAGATTTTTGTATTTGTTTTATATTTTGTTCTCAGAAATAGAAAAACGCTTTATATTGCTTAAATGGATCATTTTGAAAAATGGATTGCCATTTTTTAGGGCATACTTAACTAAATTCTGTCATATTTTGTCATAAAAATAAGGTCATCATATTTTGTTTTTTAAAGTCATACTTCTGGTTTCCATAGCAATAATTGAACAATATATTATCCGGTATTCGGCAGTCAAATTATCCGGAATTATCCGGCATCCGGAATATTTAATTCACTATTTGGATCCCATACCTACTAAGCAGTACTCATAAACTAAATCAATAGCGCGCTTATGTTTTCAATCGTTGATGGGAAATCTTAAAACGTAGTATTCTTAATTTTTTCGTTTTTGACAACTCATACGGTGACTAACGATGACTTAAAAAGATTCATTGTTAGGGCATATACTTTAAATGAAACCTAAGAAACTGCATCCGGAAAGAAATTAATGGGTTTTTACTTTTAAACATCGATAAATTAAGTAAAAAATTAATGTTCAATACAAAAATATGTAACAATTAAATCGAAGAATATTAGCTTTTATTTTGCAGAAAAACAAATATTTCAAAGGGCCCCATGCCAGATACTAAACATTTAAAGAAGCTCTTTGATGGATGTAATATATATATATATATATATATATATATCCTAATAGTAATTACAAATATGAATAAACAACCTTTAAAATGAGATTCTAGTTTAGGTGCAGGTTTGGAAGCCAGGATAAACTTTTTAGCATGCTTTGATAGAGGACCTTTGGGATCTTTCGGCAAAATAAGTGCGCGGACCAGCCGAACTCTATCCCGCAAATCATAGTTGGCATCGTATTTCGCAAGATTGAAAACATATTGAGTAAGCAATTTCACTTGTCTTTGATTGGTCAAGTAAAGTTTTGCCGCCAAATTTACAATTTGCATTTTCACGATGTCATCCTAAATACACATTTATAATAAATAGAGCACAGCCACGGGTGAGTACATGGGGGAATGAGGAGCTAAGCCTCTCTCATTTAAAGCAAATATTTGATAAAGCCACGCAAGGAAATGAACAGCCCCACTAATAAAGAATGAAGGCCATTTTAATTTTAGCCCCACTAAATCTTAAAAGCTGTATTCGCCCCTGCCTTCAGTAAAATGAATGTTTAATTGAAAATGTTTAATGTCACTTTTTATAATTACTAAGGTTGCAAAAAACATGCTTAAAAATATTTCGTATAATTCATAACGTTGGAATAAATTTTAGTACGAAGGTTACCGGTATATGATTAGAATGTGAATAAGGATTTGGAGAGTGGTTACTATACATTAAAGGTTTCATATGGATATTTAGTACCAATGAATGTTATCTATGAAGACATTTATTCAAATTTGATGATTATAGTATAGTACTTGAAAAAACAATGAAATGCACTTGTTAAACATATGTTTACAAACACCTTAGTCAGTCCTTGTTCTTACCCACCGCCTATTACATAGTAATACATCTGAATTATTATAGCAATACTTTGCACACAACAGCCTTCATCTCTAAAACTGAAACAATACTAGCCTCTTGTGAAAACGTTTTTGCCATTTTACGCAGAACATCGGGAGCGTACTTCTGCACTTTGGTACAATTTTCGCCGATTAGCCATAAAATGCTTGCCCTTGCCATGGGAACCTAAATTATAAACCGAAATGATACATGACACAAACAAAATAGTGGTACTTTAACAGCGAATCTTGTCAAGTTTTACAGTAAGAAAATATATACGTTTTCTAAAAGTAATACGTTGAAAGAGTATGAAATACTTACAGTTATCTTATCGATGATCTTGGCCATGTGTACAATGATAGCGACATTATCGTCTCCTTGCTGTTGAAGAAGTTTTTTAATGACGACAACGCTTTCAGCGACGACTGCCTCTAAAGTTGAATGGCATTTACGTACGGAAAGTCGTTCAATCGCGATTATATTACAGCGTTGAAAAGTTGAATTGATTACAAGCTTTATTCAATAAATTGATAGCCTCAGGAATTTTAATCTAATCTCAGTTCTATTATATTGAACATAATGTAGCACAAAATGCACAACTGTACAGAGTAAAATGGGGAGGGGGTGGGTGGGAATTAATACATTAACACTTCGGGTCAGATCCAATATTATAACAGTAAAGTAAGAGAAATCTTTAAAAAAATATGGATGAGTTCAATCTCGTGGAAAAACTCTGACCACTTCAATTTTCAAGAAAAAGCTCACAATAAAGACTAATTTTAAACATCAAGTGAAATTGCTTCACTAATATTTAAAAATTGTTCGAGACTAACCATTTTTTGTAGCCATCAACCCCATTAGACCACTAAGACATTGTTCTGTTACTGCCGTGATCATATTGGCACACCGACCAATTGCCTGAACTACCGCTGCAGCAAAACGACGATCACTGGAGGCCACATAAAACTAAAAAATAATCAGAGTGAGACTTATTACATTATTATATCAACTTCAATTTTGCAATAGATGTCTACTATTTTAGTAGTCACGACAAACGTTTTCGTCCTCTTCCAGATGATGGCAGTTTCACTAATATATCACACGTATTCAAAATCGGTCACTATATTTTTAATTTCTTCTATATGAATGGAAACATTCTACATTAATGCGAGTCGAAATATATAATTCGTCGATAGTATTTAGACTAAACTACCACACCGTTTTAAAAAAAGAGAGTAAAATTAAGAGTATTTTAAGTATTTTTAGTGGATTGGGTATTTATTACGGAGGTAAAAGAAACACACGAAATATATTTAAATTTTTTATAATTTGTGTAATAGTCTCATCCTGGCTTTGGTGTGTCGTATCCAGGAAAATAGTAGACATCCATGATATTTGAAGAATTTTGGATGTTATAACACTGAGTTATTAATTGTTCCTGAAGGAAAATTAGAAACTGAGCAATGTAGATTAAATAACCCTCAATGATATCAATATGGAGTCAAAATATCAAAAAGACTCATTACACTCAAATATAATAAATCTATTTTCGATAACTCGGCAACACTAAGTTATTCCTCATGCAAATACACTAAACTATAAAGCAGAAAGTTTGTTGGTAACCATGGAACGCTTTGATCGAAAACATGGGATAAAGGGAATTTTAGTAGAGTCTGGATAACATTTTACACACAAGCAGTGATTATTATTGCAGTTACGTTATATTGTTAGTCGTTTGATGTTTGCCGTAGTTCGTCCGACGTTCTCATTTTGAAAAATTCTTGATTATATACAGGGTGAGTCAAAAGTCCGGCCAAATAGTAAAACTTCGTATTTTTTGTTGGGAATGATTTACAATTTAGATTTTTGCTTAAGTCGATAGAGGAAGATGGGAATTTGATATGTCTATAAAAATGTCTATCAATAAACTCATTTCAATATTTAATATTGCTCAAAGATTAAAATGAAATGCAAGCACGATAGCAGTAGAACAATTAAGACTGTCTAATGGAGGCTAACGTCACTAACTCAAAATCGAAATACAAATCGATTGTAGGCCAATTCCGTTTTTCAAAGTTTCGATTTCAAACTGTTCAGACCTCAAATTGCTATCGTTGTTTCATTTGCAACACTGAATGTGCAAGGAAAGATTGACATTGTGCGTTTGTATTTTCTTTGTACATGCTATACAAATACGTGAAAGTTGTTTTAAAAAAACAAGTTCCCCGGTTTCCTCTATCGATTTGAGCAAAAAACTAAATTGTATATCATTCCCAACAAAAATTGCAAAGTTTTACTAGTTGGCCGGACTTTTGACTCACCTTGTATATTAAAACATGGTCTTTTTGTTGTTATAGTTTGCATGATGTTACCAAACTTACATCAATTTCTTTTTCGAAAAACATGATGGAAAAAACTAGATTCATAGGAAACCCTGGAAAATGGCGGGAATTATTCCGTTTGATGTCGACGGTGTTCTCATTAGCATTCTGCGGAACCGACTTTGGTAGCTCTTTCGTTTGATCGAAAAACGGATCATAAAACAAAATATGGGACTGGATAAGGATGGAACCAGACCTAATTGACTCGAATATTTCCTATTAAATCCGAGCTGTTATTTTTACTGAGGCGAACGACGCTTAACTCACAGTACTGGGCCAATAATGCGACTGACATACAGAGGGCTGATTTGGTTGCGTAAAAAATGTAAAAATTGCTGCAATTTTACTTGAATGTGGTTCCAAATCGATGAAGTTGATGCAAATTACCAGTATATTCCGTCCTTGCGTCTGAGTTTCACATAAGGTTGAATTCGCTGCTTTTTAAGGGCTAATTCAAACTGCACTTGTAGTTTAAGCAAGTCTTGATACAAATCCGTAGACATTTTGCGCAAAATTCTGCAAGTGACCAAAAATTGCGTTTTCGTAAAATTTAGACAAAAATTGCGTTATTGCTTGAAAAGTTGCAAATGCGACCGGGAGCAAAATACGTAGGGAAACATGTTTCAAATCCCCCGCTGAGCGTAAAAGATTAATAATAACATTGTAGTTGGCTTGTTGGCTACTTATAAGTCGCACTTTTGCCAATTTAGTTACTGGTAATAAAGATTCTTTTACAAATCGTATTGCCTTTTGATTTAAAAAGTGTAATGTCCATAACAATTGAAATGCATCACTAGCGTTATCTACTAGTTATTTCTGCATGGTGAATAAAACGAGGAAAAAATTAAATGCTTAGCTAGAAAAACATTGATTCAAATCTTGAATGCGATTGAATTAAACGCATATTGGAAAGATAAATTGACTGGTGACGTCATCACTCCCATCACAGAGCATTACAACAGGCGACAAAATGAAACGTCTAGCGGCGGAATGGGCATTGCAGTGAACATGGAGGTTTTACAATACATTTAAAAAGGAACCAACGAAGAACGTAATACAACAAATGATCTTCGATTCCCAAATATACAACTACAAAAATACTTTTGTAACACTTCATGTGTAACAGTTGCAAAATATGTAACAAAGATTTGAGAAAGTGTATTTGCGCGGTATTGAAGTTTAATACTGATTTTCAATGTTAAAACGGGACAGGGCGAAATGATTATTTTTTAAATAACGAGCCTTTTATATTTAAATATTTATAATCACACAACCCTAACGTGTGATATTCAGAGGTGCCGATTGTGGTATAGTAGAAACAATTTTTAAGGTCATTATGGTAGGCAAACTTAAAAAAAGCTATAAGGATAATCCATAAATTTATTGCTGCACATGCAGATTTATATTGGGTTTCTAAGAAAATTGTAAATTTATCAGATTATGTCTTACATTAAATCAAAATATCTATAATCATTGCATTACATAAAGTTTTGAATCGAAAAACGTTATTTTAATAGAATAGCAACCTTTAAATGTGTTTCAAAACTTAAGTAAAATATAGCATTCTAATGAATAAGGACGATAACTTATACCTGGAACTCTTTCAAGATAGATCCAATGTTTGACTCATTGGCGAGATTAGTCAGTATTTCCAGCTTAAGGAGTTTGATATGAGTAGGCTCACTGGATGGTCGTATGTAGAAGCTTTTGAGGTGATTTTCAAAGTAACTTTTTTTAATTGAAGATAGAGAAACAATAATGTTCAAGACCACCGCTTGCACTTCCCTAAAAACAAACATAATTAAAAATCGGTGAACGAAATGATACATCACAAAAATGCAAAGAATGAAAACTATGTTATGGAAATGTACACTGTCAAATGGTTACTACTAGTTAGCAATAACTGTACGCAAATAGTTTTGCTTTTAATAAGCTATGCAATATTTGGGTCATCAAATACACACAGACAGCTTTTTTGCTAGAAAAAGGATAAAAATTTATATTAACAATTATACTCGAACTTATATTTCTTAGAATTTGTAAATCTACTTTCGTTAAAATCCGTACTCCAATCGTAGTCCCCTGTTAAACTGCTAAAAATGGGAAATAACACAAAGAAAATACCTGTGAGCACGCAAAAGCCGCAATATTGGTTTAATGATTATTGGCAATTCTTCTGCTGGCGCAAGATGATAAAACAATTGACAAACCGAAATCACAACCTAAATTACAGTGGAAATAAGCAAGTGTCGTGGTATTATAAAAATAAGGTTCCACATATTAAGAGTTTTGCTAAATTGTAAGAAGTCTTTGAACGAAAGTAATGACATGATCTCACTAATTAAACTACAATAATATGATAATGAGTCATTAGACGGTGTTAATAAGGGTTGCATAAAATGAATTTTTATGTGGTAGGTACAACAGTTGGGTCAGGTAGAAAAAATTCAAGCGTGTAAGCTAATTCAACTTAAATTTTTGATTTGGAACTGAGTGAAAGGCCAAAATTCATAAATAAGTTTGCTTTTAAATCATTATTACAGCTATAAAATTGGGTTGACAGATGCTTTCGTTATTTTGTGAAAAACAAAAAAAATTTAGATCGGATTATTATTTAAAACCAGATGATGGGAGGGCCCATTTTCGTTGATATAATATGAACTACAAATCGTATGATAAGGTACTTGATAAGATAATGATAAGGTACAAATTAGAGATGAGTGCGGTGCGGTAATGCCGCGGAGTACCGCGGTGGTTAGGGATAGAATGAAAATAACTTGCGGTGGCATAAAAGTTATACAGATAGTGTGTTTGGTTTAAAATCTCTAAGTATTTCTCAAAAAATTGTTTCTGAAGCAAAACTAAGAGATTTCACATACAAAATATTAAAAGTAATTTTTACATATTTCATTGAAAACTAGATACTACCCTAAAAAAATTGAATGAACTCACAAAATTCCTAAGAAATTGTCTTTAAACTTTTCTACGAATAATACATAATTCTAAAAAAAAATAATTCAGAAATATGAATAGTTTCTTTCGAAGATAAAAATAGCTATTGTTGCGGTATACCGCGGTAAAATTTCATCTATTGCGGTGGTTTGCGGTAAAAAATCGGATGTTGCGGTGAAGTTTTTTTTGTGCGGTGGCAATACTTTTAAAAAATCTGTACCGCGCTCACCTCTAGTACAAATCTTTGAATTCTTTTAATCTTGTGATACAATAAACACACAAATTTTGAAAACTTACAGCACTATTTCGGCTTTGAAGTAAAGGTCGACAGTTCTTCAAAAGCAATCTATGATCGGAATCAAGCTCGGTCGATTTTTTGTTAATTGCATCATCGGAATCCTCAGAATCTTCATTGTCACTGACGTTTTTAGGTGGATCAGTAATTGTCTAAAATTTCAAAATAATTATTCAAAAATAACTTTAAAATTTCTTAGACTAGACAATTTTGTCCGAAAATTGTGAAAAAATGGAATGTTCACATTAGTAAATCTAGACACGAAAAAAGTAAAAATTTTAAAGCAAGAAAACCGAAAACAATGCTATTACAAAAATTTTTTTGAAAAAGCGAAGTAGTAATTTTTTCATTTATACAAAAATTGGGTTGAGTCGGAATTATAAAAATATTTTTCAAATCAAACAATTAAGAATAAAATGGCCGCAAGAGCGATATGTTCTGCGTTCACGATTCATTATTCTTTGAAATTATGAAAATTAACAGAATTTAATGACAAAATGACAATCGTGAACGCATAAAATATCCCTCTTGCGGCCATTTTATTCTTAATTGTTTGGTTTGAAACTGTATACATCTAAAATCTAAAGGAAACATTATTAAATGAAGGTGATACAACTTTTGTTGCTAGACCAATTAAGATAAGAAATCACATTGAAGGAATTAAATTATTTCAAAATTATTCTATCACATTGCTCGCTAAAAGAGTTTTAAAAAAAGTTGCATAGCTTGAAAGAGGCCTAAAAACCTTTGCGCTTTTCTAGTGGTGTCCTTTTTTAATGGACTTAAATTGTGTTGCCTAAATCGATAGTTCTAAGCAAACCAACAGTTCGGTTTTTCTTGAACTCGGCTGGGCTAATAGTCAATCACAAAAATGGACGGACACTTACCTAAGTGCAACATCAGCGCAATTATATATTATATAATGCTGCAATGAAAAATTGTATTTCCATTTGCATACTTATATAGTTATAAATTTATTAAGTCAAGAAAAACACTTACATGTGGATTAAGAAACTGAGTGCGTGCGTATCTGGTGAGCATATTGATTATCATCATTTGACCCCACTCATCAACATCAACCAGGAGATTGCATAGTTTACGATAATTTCGATGGATGAGATCGGTTCTCTCAGGACAGACGTTCTCAAAGGCAGCAACACAACTGCCAGCTACGAGTGTCGTTCGATCAGATAACAGTTTCTCTAGCAGACCGATCAGCTCTTCCTTCATATCTTCATCAACGCTAAAGACATTAGTTTCTATTAGAATACTGAGGAACTGGGACCACGACTACGAAATACAGATTAACAATTTTAAGTTCTTTTCAGAGAGATTCTTTACTAATTGATGCTAACTTTGGGATCATATTTAATAGGTATGGTAATAGGTTTCCATTGGGCTCTTTGAACGTATAAAACTTTTCCTATAAAAATTCGTATTTTAGCAAATTAAATTAAATTATTAGCAAAATTGGGTTTATGGCTAAAAATTAAGGCTGTCAAATTGTCTGATAATTATCATTTTTAACTATTAATATGTTAATTATCCAAAAAACATGTTAATTAACACTTTTTTTGTTAAAAAAAGGAAATTGAATTTGGAAAATCGTTTATTGGTTCAACTGCCTGAAAGCAAAGGCTACTTTTCCAGCTTTCTCGATGTCCAAAGAAATCCTGAGTTTCTCAAACATTAATCCCATGTTTGAAAAGTATCGTTCTAACTCGGCGCTTGATGAAATTGTATCAACCAGATCGGTTGTCGAACCCCAGTTCAACCCACTTTCTACCAGGCGTTTGATGAAACTGACTTGTACCCCTCGCAAAATAAATTTTTGTTGTAAGGCTCAACCTTTGCAATGTATTTGGTCCACTCGGGAAGAATCCTGGCATTTCCTATTTCTGATATATAAGAAACTGCGTCTTGGGTCTCAATTGGCGAAAGTTCATTCCCGTGATAATGAGGATCCAGTAAGTGTGCAGCATACACTACACGCATTAGCGCAATGTGTGTACATTCTCGACCATTTCCAATAAATTTACAGGTGAAATTTGAGCCACTTGCTTCCAGTGATTACAAGTGCAATTATCGGCCTGAAATGGCTGCTGAGTATGCATGGAAATTTCTTAAGAACTTGGTTACTGAGTATATCCTTTGACAATATGTTCGCGATATGTGCTTGAAACCCATATGTGTGCACATTTTTGTCATTTTTCAACATTTTTCTCATCAGTTTCATGTTTGATGTAGATAATATGTTCACGGACAACTTGTGTGTGATAATCAGATGTGTGTGCATCAACCATTGTACTCAGTCTATTGACCAAACACCACTTACCGTCCGTGTAGAAACATACTCCGAGTACTGGTTGCTTAGTAAGCATAGACCATCAATCAATGGCCAATGTTGCGGAGCTTCCTTTTACACGAAGCACAACTTTCTCTTTTTCTGTATTGTAGTCGTCCAGAAGGACCAGCAATTTTGCGTTGATCTGCTATCGTTGTTCAAGGTCGAAGTTTCTCAACAAATAATTTCAGGTGTTGATTAGATGCAGCATTAAATGGTGTATTTGTTGCGATAAGATAGCGGGTGAGCTGTAAGTCGATCTCGTGTTGCTTCGTCGCAGAAGTAGTCATTACTGTTAGTGTTCCTTGTTTAAGAACTTTTGCCAGTGTTGGTCCTGAACATGGTCATTACATTTTTCTATGTGCTTTTCCATGCGTGCAGCATTATTAACGCAATCGTAACTACATTGTTTGCACTCAGCACGCTTGTTGCCATTTACAACTTTCTCTTTGAAGAATGCCCACACGAACTTCTTTGCACAAACCATTTTGCAATCAGAAAATACAAAGCCTTTGTGTAAATACTGCAACAGCTGTGGTGTTAATTAACAATTGAGGTCAAAACAACAGTTATTAACATGTTAATTATACCACTGTTAATAACAAATTGTTATTAACATGACAGCTTGGTGGAAATACAATTTAGAAAATATATTTGATTGACAATTGCAAACAAAAGTTCTTTGATGAAATCCAGAGTTGAAATTACAAAATTCGACCTAATAAAGTGAATTCACCGCATGAGAAAAATCGATTTCAAAATAGATCGCTTGTGCACTTTCGCTCTCGACAGTCTGAAGTGATTTTATTGAATAAATTCAGAATTAAGAACTATACTAGATAATGACTCAAACATCCTTTTTTTAATCGCGTTTCGTTGTTTCGATCTAGAGCTGAGGACGGTGTAGTAATCCCGCGGCAGCGATTTACACAATTATGGTGGTTAGCGCTAGAATTAGAACAGCTTGCGGTGGTATAAAGCAGTACAGATAACGTGTTTTGTTTTAAAATTTAAAGTCAATATGTTTCCATTTATGTAGTCTCTCAACAAAGCATAGCAACACAATTTTAAGTTTCCAGATAAGTCTATATTCTAATGAAATTATTAATAAATTGCATCCTTTGTGCAGTTGTCTAACAGTTCTATAGACAATGACAGTTTCATTCGTTTGAGAAAAGTTGGGAGTGGTCTTTATTCTAACAATATTAGACTATTTTAACGGCTGAAGCAGTTAGTAGCAGTAAATCAGACAAGCTTATGAATATGAGCATTAGTTTACTAATTCTTACGGCCATCGAGAAACATAGTTTCTTAGTCAGCCCTTATAATGGCTGCATATGGTTAGGTTAGTTGAGGCGTGTAAACTAAACTAGGCTCATGTAGGCAAATCAAAAAAGTTTTGAAATAATAATAATGAATCCGATCACTCGATATTCTATTAAAATGTGATTGACATTGTAAAGTTGTCTACATTCAAACCTATGAAAACGATTTGTTGTAACTTAAATTATATTGAAATGAATATCTTTCTAGCTTTGCAGCTGCATATCATGAATGCATAGAATGTTTCCGAATTACTTAAAAAAGAAGTAAATTCATATAGAGAAAAGAAGGGCGGGAAGTATGGAAGCAATTTCGGAGGGTTTTTGACAATGAAGACAGGGCAATTTCCTTTGTTATGTGTATTCAGTGTTACATTGCTCAGACTCATTCATCTCGAAACACTGATACAACGAAGCTAAGAGTACATATTGATAAGTGCGTTATTCTTTCAAGGAATTCATCTCTCGCAGGGTGTCTCTCTCTACTGCAACCAAACCGGAATGTGAGCAAAGAAGAAAACTATCTATTAAAAATCTTTAGTTCAATTATGTGCTATTGATATTTGTCTATTTACCATTGTTTCTGGCAGTGGTTTTTATAAATTTATCGAAACTATTTACAAAATTGGTTATCACCATGGTAAAAAAATTTCCAATGGTTGATGTTCAACAAATTTTACGTGATCGCACTACAGTAGGGGGACATTTGATTCATGAAGTGAATAAAAAAACAAATTTTCCGTAATTTTCTTGGAAATAATAACAAAGAATTTTGCAGTGGCACTAGATTTTTGAAATATAATAGCTTATCTTACGTGACAATTACTCTCCATTATATTTTCCAATTTGAGTTGCTGAGGGTAACACTAACTACACAAGAGTTCATCATGCTAAGACTGCGGAAAACGTTTCGAATGTTATCGGTAAAGTTTTCAATAAATATGACATTACTAAGAACAACTGTAAAATTGTTTATGTGAGAGATAATGGTGCAAATCTTATAGATGAACTTCATTTACGCCGTGTATGCCATTGCTTGAACTTAGCGACAAATTACACCCTACAAGCATCAGAAATTGATGAAACAATTTCATTATTTAAGAAACAACATGTGTTAACATGACTTTGAGCATTGCCCAGCAGTTTTGACGAAATTACAGCGATTTTACTTTCTAGAGATGAGTTACACTACAACATTGTTGAAATGTGGCGCGCTGAATTCAATTACCTGTGTGAATTTTAATCTGAGATAAAAGATTGCAGTGAATAATTGTCAGTTGACAATGTCGCTACACTACATTTTGTTGCCCCGGGAATGATAAGTTGATCAAGAAGTGCATTATCTGTAATGAAGACACTTCAATTGCAAGATCGCTTAAAACAAGACTTCATAGTTCTTTGAATGATAAACTTCATTTATTATTACTTTACTATACTGCAACTTTTTTACAACCATTGGTAAAAGAACTTGATTTTCTAGCTCATCAAGATAGAAAGAGGGCTGTTGCCGATGTGAGATCAATCCTCATTACTCTTTGTATAGCAAATGGAGAGCCTGAGATTTTCCCTGTTGAGAGTTCGGTTGGTGCAAAAAGAGCTAAATCTGTGCTCAATGCACATACTTCACCTATTGAGTCAATAGAAGAAGAGCAAAAATACCGGAAACGAGATGTCACTGTATGTGATGACCTGCTTAAATGGTGGAAAGAGAATAGAAAAAAGTTCCCTAAATTAGCAACGCTTGCTGGATTTGTTCTTTCGATTCCTGCTAGTGAAGCAACAAGTGAGCGCTTATTCTCAGATAGTGGAAGAACTTTGGAAGAAAGACGTCAGCGATTAAACCCTGAAACCTTGGACACCCTTATGCTTGTAAGACATTTTGAAAAAGTTACTTCTAGTGTAACTAAATAACATTTGTTTCACCTACTGTAAATAATTCGCTTTGAAACTCTGTTCCATTTACTTTCTTAACTATAATATGTTATATATCTATAATTTAACCAAATCTACTCATTTGTTTACTCAGTGCTTTATGTAAAAACAATTATTCAATCTCTTATTGTTATTCATAAACAAGCAATTCAGTTTTCAAAATTTACTCCAAAATGTATAATGAATATATTACAAATTCTTTACAACTACATGCAAATCAGGAAAATTAAATATCTATGTTGTCAATTTAAAATATTTTCTCTCAATATTTTTCAAAAACCTGTTTCTGAAGGAAAATTAAATATCTATCTTGTCAATTTAAAATATTTTCTCTCAATATTTTTCAAAAACCTGTTTCTGAAGGAAAATTAACATACTAAATATTCAGAGTAATTTTTGCATATTTCTTGGAAAATGGATATTACTTTAATAAAATTGGACGAATTGACAGAATACCTAAAAAATTGACGTTGAAACTTTTCTATGGATGATCCATAACCCTAAAAACAATATAGAAATATCTCTTTTCAAAAATTTTCAAAGATAAAAATCGACTTTGTTACGGTATACCGCGGTGAAATTTCATTTACTGCGGTGGCTTATAGTAAGAAAACGCACATTGCGGTGGTTAGTGGTGAAGTTTTTTTTCTGCGGTCGAAATAATTTTACAAAACCTGAACCGCACTCACCTCTATTTCGAACCCTTAGCTCTTCTTGCCTTTAAATGGTGTGACGCCCCTGAACTATGCACAATTAGGCAAGCAGAGCCAAGAAGGCATCCGTTGCAAATTTCACTAAGAAAATGGTCAAATAAAATACCTTGTCTATGACATCAGTATTGCCAACATAACTGATAATTGCAGTTTTAATTACGTATAAAAAATTTACTACAAAAAATGTAAACAAGATTGCAAAATCATTCCAATAATTTGAAGATTAAAGATGAAAAACTACCTATAAAGTTTCGGAATTGCATGAGCTGCAGTCTTACGAACGTATGGTGACATATCGCCGCATGCTTCTTTTATTGCGAGCATCACGATAGGTGCAATCATAGGAACCCTTATCGACGAAAGTACGCGCAACGCCGATGCCCGAATAAGCTGATTAGAATCTTTGAGAGCCTTCTGAAATGTAGATATCGACAAGAGCGCCAAATCTTGCTGCTCTTCCGCATATCGTTCAAGATATACATAAACTAGCTTCTTAACCTAAATACATTGAAATCACGATCATTCAAAATATAGATTGCGAGAAATTGGAATATACTTCGATTTATATTTAAAAATTTATTGATTTAATGTTTTATTTTATAAACGTAATGCTAATTCGTATTGTAACTAATAGGAATTTTACAAAAAATAGTAATATTTGATGAATTCAAGAACAACTATCTTTCCAACAAATCAGGAGAAATTTCATAACAGTAAACACGAAATAGGCATCTCAGGTAAAAAAAGTGTTAAATTTTAGGCTTTTGAAATATAGAGCAATTTGTAACTATACCATTTCACATTCTATTTGGTAGACAGAAAATAAATTTAAGATTTACAAGAGAGAAATAAACATACGAATTACGTAAAATTACTTATTAAACTATATACAAAACTTAATAAAACAGAAACCAGTTTATTAAAATACCATGTCTTTCTCTGCACGTGCATCTGGGATTTTTCCTTGGTGGTGTACTAGGCATGAACAGCACAACTCACTATTAATTAAATCAATGCCTGGCTTAATTAACTCCTCTAAGAATTCAACCCAGTTCTGCATTCAATAGTTCATTCTGCCTTTCTGAAATATTTCTCTTTGCATCTCGTTAATTACAGACCATACATGTTCTATTGGTTTTAACATGGGGTTGTAGGGGTAAAGAGCAAAATTTTATCATCCTTAAATTCTTGTTCCAAAGCTTCTTCTCTATTAAAAGAGCAAAGAAGAACCTCAAAATATATAGTACTTTTACAAAGAGACTACGTTAGTTAGTAAATAACTATATAGAAATTGTAAAAAACTGGTATGAATTTGATATTTATTTTTTGACACTGCCAAATAGAGTAACACTAATGCCAAATATAATACTGTTAGTGCCAAATAGAATGGGAAATGGTATAGATGTCGTATCATTGTACTACTACAAAAATATTGGATTTTATTCAATCGAAATTGAAGATTAATATGTAAACAAATGTACAAGATTGCAACATCAAAAACAAAAAATCTACGGTGTATACTTGATAATTATTTACTAATTAAATAATGAGACAAACATCCTCGTGGATGAGCTGGCAATGCATATGAAGCAAAATGAGGGTATTTGTTCCGAAACAAATTCACTGTATCTTTAAATGCATAAGCATTGTTCCGAAACAATACAAAAAGGGTGTTGTTTGAAATTAAATTGAAAAATGGAATGGAAATTTTCCTTTATTGTAACTGTCATTAGATACCAGCTGCATTTAATTTAAGAGAAAATGGAATTTCTATACCTCGACATTCTTTGCCACCACATTTTTCACAACCGCGGGAAAAAGCTCGGATGCATCTTTTCCTTTCGCAATCATCTAAATGTAAATATTATGCTAATATCATCGAAATGTAGTGGTTTGTTTGTATAAAATAGATAAAAATCAAATTAATTGTTAATTAAATAGTGAAACGGCAACTAAAATTTCATTGATTAGTGTGATAATTTTATGAAAGTTTCTAATACAAAAAACATTAAGAGAAACTTTTCCAGATCCTTATTAGTTAGAAAACTCTGATATTACAAACTTTGATGCGGTAGCGGTAGGGCTGTTCAAAGTGAAAATATAATATTCAATCAATTATCAACGAATTATTAATAGGCTTCGTTAATTATCAATCAATTACATATCTCGACGGATATTGTTAGCTGAAAAACTTTTTCACTTTTTTTCCAAAATGTATAGAAAACGTAAAGAAAACATATGTAGGTTTAGGTGTTAGAACAGTGGTTCGATTGGAAATTTGCCAGGTTAGCATAGATCCTCTGAATGATGCAGTTTTTATCAGTAAATCAGTCAAATCTTTGCTTTGTATTGCAAAAAAAGCTTAAAATGATACCAAAACTGTCCAAATAGCTTAAATATTGAGAAAGTTGTCGACAGTTTCAGTTTATGAAATTTATGACAGGAAAAATATTTAGTTGGGGGAGGGAGGTGGGATTAGTATTGAGGGGTCAGCGGCCAAAAATGTTGAGAACCACTCGGTTAGATCAAGTACATTTTCGAGAACTGTGTTGTTGAACTATGATTGGTTCAAATATAACAAGCCTTACACGTCATAAGGCTGAGTATTGGAAGCAATTTTGACAATAATCGCTAATTGATAACTTAATCGAATTAGAGATTTGAATCAATTACTAAATGCTAAGTCATTTTTCAATTAACAATCAGTACGAATTTGGCCTTAAACCATTTAAGGGGGTACCCCCACAGAAAATTTACCAAAATACTATAAATTGTAACATTTTTTATTATTTATTAAATTTAGTCAAAACATACTGCTTTAAACATATCCAAAATAATTTTCCAGAAAATACATACAAATTTCATCAAAAATGTGAAAATACCTGACAGTTTTGGCTTATTTTTGTTCAAAAATGCACATTAACTGTGTTTTTCTCCACTTTTTGTTTTCTTGCATTTTGCATTATTTTGACAAAAAAATCTTTAAGAAGGAAAGAAGTACCAAAATCAAATTTGGCATGTATATAGTACACCCATTGGTCTATGCAACTACAGAAAGATTTTTTGTTGTGTCTTTAATTTTTTAGAAAATTGGTTTACGCATATTTAACGAGCTGAGAATTAATTAAAAATGTGAATTTATGCATGATACTACTTATCATTTCATAAATTGCACAAAATCTCTCTGTGGTTGCATAAAGCCACTAATTAGCTTTAATATGATATATGGTTTGCCTATATAAATGATTCACATCACCTGAAATAATTAGCCACAAAGTATATTCTTTTATTTTCTTTTGTATTAAGTTCCCATGGCAACCAAATTTCCGATTCCTCCGAAATTTTGTTTTTTCAACGTTACAACCTTCGGTTATTACATGCATACCATTATTTTTTAGCATAACCTCAAATCTGAGAAAATTGATTTTCTGTGGGGGTACCCCCTTAATGTATTGGAATTTCTCATTAAACTTACGGTTGCGGTTAACAGTGTTTTAAAATATTAGGTTCATTCACAGTAAGGCCTTGTGATAAAAAATCACGCTGGGATCTATCGACATAGAAACTGTTTTGGTTAAAAGTCAAGAAAGTTTTCATCTACCCTACACCAAATATTTAACATTTTGCAC
>CABFPE010000199.1:244984-277091 GCA_900660155.1 Hofstenia miamia | reverse complement strand
CCCTTAAAGCATCTTGTTGGGAAAAATGGCCAATAGGTTTACTGGAGTCAATTTCAGGAAATGCTGATTTTTGCTTGAATTTTTCTGTTAGCAACAAGCAGGAAGCTGAAAATTCAATTAGATGCTTATCTAAACTGACTAATGTGGATGAGAAAAAGTTATTATTTATAAAAAAGCAAGTATGTTTCTTAGTAATAAGATGTGTTTACACTTATAAATTCACTTGAAATCTGTGGCCTTTCAAGACCTGCTTATCAATGTATTTCATCTCTTTTAACGCTGCCTTCTATTTGAAGTGTTCAAAAATATATCTCTGAGATAATGTGGATTCTGAAAATCTAATTCGTGCTTATTGCTCTACATTATCAAATGAACAACGACATTGCCAATTTAACGGGATTACCAAAAAAGAGAAATTATTCTTTAACCTAAGAGACCGGAAATGCTTAGCAATCGACAACATCATGTTTAATAGCTTTAACTCATTATGTTTTGAATGAATTAAATTGGGATTACATTCTCCTTGGCCAATTCCAATCGGAAATTTTACAGTCAACTTTCGGCCAGTATCGTCAAATGAATGCTGCAAACTTCTACATATCCTATGAAAATTTTTTTTACAGTTTTAGGATTGATTCTATAAGACGTTTATTAAAAAATGTAGATTTTAAAGATGTTCATGATAAAACCTATTGCAAAGATTGCGAATTGTGTTGCATGAATATCATAGATGAAGATTTGCACATTATCGATANAAATGTGGATTTTAAAGATGTTCATGATAAAACCTATTGCAAAAATTGCGAATTGTGTTGCATGAATATAATAGATGAAGATTTGCACATAATCGATGATATACTATCAGATGAGAACGTAATGCAATGTTCTAAAGAAGATGCTTTTATTTGCTACTACATTTCTGGCTACCTAGCTTACAAATTCTCTTTACACAATGATACAGACGATGAAGAAAGTCATTCATTTAAATTGTTTTTTGATAACATCAATCGTGGTAAACTGACTCAACCAAGCAAATCCTTGGTGTCATTTGTTATTTTAGCACATTCATTCTACTGTACCACAGGAAATATTGCTTGCAGAAAGTACATGTCTCAATGTCTTCAATATATCGCTGATGCCATTGATTTTTCTACTAATGTAAAATGCTTAACATCCTTAATCAATATCCTATTAAAAGGATTTGTGAACAAAATCTCAGAACTGTCGATATCCGAATTTAAAAAAACCTTGCAAAATATTGCTAAATATAGCTTGATGTATTGATTTTAATATTCTCTGATGCATTATGTACTAAACACTATTTTTAAATAAATTCATTGAGCATATTTTATATGTAAAACTAGATGTTTTTTGTTGTTATTTGGGTATTAAGGTAATTCTAAATTTATTTAATTCATTTATAAAACATTAATGCAATTATTCACATTTAAACAACAATTTTGTAAGTCGTACATTGAGAAGTTTAATTTTAGTGTTTAACATTTTGGGCCTTCAACGATTTTCAGGAATTAGTCGTGTTCATGTCCTTATTGTTAAGTACTCCTTGATATATATATATATATATATATATANGGTAAATTATTAAATCGACAACAAAGCATGATAACCTTAAATTTATTCTAAGTGTAGGTAATAAGATCATTTATATTTAGTGTAGTTTATTGAAAATTTATTTACAGCATATTTTGTAAACTGACGATGACAGTATCACATCGAAATAGATATTTAAGACTGTCGTCACATTCAAATAATAATTATATATATATATATATATATATATGTGTGTGTGTGTGTATATATACATATACTGGCGATTCCGACTATGAGTTATTTCGTTTCGTGGTCGCTCGCGACTTTTTTTCGTACTCGCTAGCGCCCGCATCAATTCATTTTGTCTGTATGGCCTGAACTTACTTCAAATTTTTTCATGAATAACTTATACCCATACCTACAATATGATAATTTAAAAATTTCTATTTTTTTGCTTTACCATAGCTGGTCGCGCCAGTGTAAATAACGGAATTATACAGCGCCAGCATAAATACGCGAAATCTATCTATAGCGCCAGTATATATATATATATATATATATATATACTGTATAGATATATACACATATATATATATATATTGTATATATATATATATATAATCTTTACAGCTCTAGTTAACCAATTTAGGCAAGGTCTCGTTCAAATTGATTGCTTTGGCACGTAAAATTCTGGAAGAGGTCTATTCTGAGTATGGTAGCGGGGAAAGATATTTACAATGTACATATGGGGATCCGATTGATAAAGCACGTGCAACACGATATTTACGACGTTATTTTGAATATGATCCTATTCTTAATCAAATTGAAGTAATTTGGAGCGAAGATATTAGTGCAAGGTGCTTGTTTTGGATATTTTGAGAGAATTATATTTGATGAAATTCTAATTATTTCATTTTAATTACCTTCAAATATTTCGCTCAATTTGGTTTAGTTTATTAATTTTCTTATTTAATGTTGCCGTTTCATATTTGGTTACTGAAAAGTTGAAGAAATAATGAATTCTTTAGTGCTGTTACTTTGCATTCGGGTCCCGCTGGGAAACCAGAAGAGCGTAAATATACCGCCATTTTCCGCGATGATGAAAATATGCATTACATGCGGGAACTTGGGATTTATTGTCTTGCAGATCATGAAATTTCTACTCACTTTGTAAGTCTTCATATTTTCGTAATACCTTTGTCAAAATTTCCTTTGTTTCTTAGATGAGAAGCTATAACGATGGGTTGCAAACATGGGCGACCAGTCGAAAGCACTTTGCATTTCGCTCAAAGAAAAGTTTATCTCTGCTGAATAGCGAAGAAGGATTGGCTACTGTCAATTCGCTTTTTCAAGCAAAACTTAAATACCTCTTTCGAGCCTCACTTAATTACTGTAGGTTATTTTTATTATTGAATAGATATGTACATGCAATTTTATTAACGAATACATTCCTGAAACTGAAGCTTATGTATTCCGCTAAATAATTTTTTAAACTTTTGAATGTCGCTAAATATCCAAATTTTTAATACGTTAATAGAACCTCAAAGCTCATTTTCTAGTAAATATACTTACCTATGAAAATGCCCACATGAAACAGGAGTGTAGTGATACTGGTAAATGAAAACATCAAGTATTTTCTAATAAACTCGTTTTATTGAGGTCAATAAAATAGTGCTCACAGAGTAAATCAAGGATGAATGTTTATCAAACATACAATTGAGATAAACTTTCCAAATACTTCCCGATGAGGTTCTAAATTCTTCAGCAATTTCCGTTATGCACATGCAAGATGAAGAGTTGGTTAATACACGTATTTGATGGATAGTCGATTGACTAGTTGACTAGTCACCTCTGACAAATATATTAAATAGTTGGGACATCAGAAAATCGCTTTACTATAAATGTCAGATATGGAAGATAATAAACCAATTTTCAAAAGAGCCAATTTTAATACATTGTATAAATTTTAAATATTAAGCAAATCGCCTCTCTTAATTTTGAGAGTCATATGTATTCTTAGACCGGGAGATTCAGCATTTTCCAAACAATTAACTAAAGCTTATTAATTAAAGTTGTAAGGTATAAATCGTAAGGGCCTTTCACTTTCCACACCCTTGCGAAAAGCAACTTGTTTAAATCAAGTTCAATAATTTGCTTAGAAGTGTCATAGAACTGCAAAATGTATCGTTTGATTGTTTAATCTATTGTGTGGGGGACGAGTAAAACTCCAAATTACATAAAGATCTTACCTAACGTTATTGGAATATGTTGATAATTTGGAATTCAGGTTTCTTGTATCATTTGAATCAGCATTGAAGAATAGATTAATACAAATGCCAGAGTATGCATGTATACATATATTTATAAAAACAAAGCTCAAAAAGATTCACTCATATTTGTTTGCTTACATAAAAACTACTTTTATATAAAGTGTTGAAATTATTTGAAATAATATTTACTCGTATCGATTTACTCGGAAAAAACATTCGGTGTTTTATTAATTCGATACTTTTCTCTGATTACAACTAAAAATCAGTTTAGATTGTGCATGTATGGCGACAGTGATGAATTTCCGAGAGCTTTTCGAGCACATTGGCTCCTTGGAACCAGATTTCGATCGAAGATTCAGATTGGTGTACAGGGTCAAACGCAGTATTCATGGTGATTGCAATGGAGGATGGGGAAAGGATCAATGCTATTTGACTGGTTACTACACTTTATTCTTGTCTAATATCTTCAAACTAATTTATAAAAAACATTCTCATTGACTACTTCCCGCAAATATCTGGTTTTCAATTCACTTGGCAGTTCACATTGATTGATTGCAACATTGTTGCAGCATATTTTTCAATTCATAGTACTTCGAGTTTGTAGGAATAGCAAGTTAAGCAAAAGTGTAGTTACCAGTTACCTATTAAAATGCATAAATTCTGTTCTATTTTTCAGATTTTTTGCAAAAGTCGAATAATGGGTAACTTAAAAAATTCCAAAATTGTTACTTTATATTTAATTACTATAAAATATTTGCAAATGTGCTTAAATCTTAACAATACTTTCGTGGAAAACAAATTTTCTGAGTAAAAGTTATGCAATATGACGAAAAATTTTCCCTATGTGTGTACATTAAACACCTTGACAAGTGTTGTTATAGTGTGGGCTTTACGATTTGTGAAATTTATCAATGACCTTTTGTTTAGTTAGTGATTGGCGTATGCAATGAATTTAAACGTCACTTGCGTTTGCGTGATAACGACTTGAATATGTTAAATAACGTGTTACCACCAGCCAATTGGTGGAAATCGGCACTTATAATTCTTGAAACTATTTCCTACTCCGATTGTTTGCAATTGTCAAAATGAAAAAAGTTAAGTGATATCCAAACAAAAGTTATATTTAGTTAGTAGATTGAGTTTTTAGCAAACACTTCTACTTCCATATCATTTCAAGATGTACTTAACCTCTCATTTTAAATTTCATTATTTTTACAGTCAAAGTTTAATGTGAAATTAAATTGTTTTTAATTTTAGTCTGCATATGGAGGTAAGGTATCGTGTTTCGAGTGAATATTTTAATCATGTATGACGACATACTGTTATAGCAATAAACTGAATTGCCTTTGCATGCGAATTCCATAACCCAATATCAACACGTCATCAATTGAAATATAAATGATTTTGTATTTCTGGTCACTCTATTGTTTGTGTGGACTCACTCTGTTATAATTTAATGATCGATGTTCAAATTTGGTTCTTCATTGTTTAAAACTAATTGTCAGCAAGAGTGATTTTCCAATGGTTTTTTGTGGAAGCTGATGAACTTTTCTCATGTTATAATTCACCTGTAAAAAATGTATACCACAATGGAACATCATTCATTATTTTAGGAGCAGTAGAAATTTTACAAAATTGGCGTAAAATTGATTTTCGTCTACTCTATTCTGGGAAAATCTGCTGGGATGAATTGGACATTGCTAAAAGAATAGCTCGTCATGTTGGCCTCATTTATCCCAAATTTATCAAGTATATTTTACTTCTATTATTTTAATAAAACTGGTAGTAGCTCAGAAAAATATTTCAATCCTTGTAATCGCTACACTTTGTAGCTTAAGTACCAGGGCAAAATTATATTATATTTTGTAAATTGTACCTACCTAACAATTGCCCATCGTCCCGGCATCTCATATCTTCTAGTAAAAACCCATTTTAAAGCTACAAAATGTAGCGGATACGAGGATAAGGCTTTTATATTAGGGCCCGGAGTATGTGTATCGTATGCAAGCACGCAGTTCTATATTTGAAGTATGAAAACGTGGATATCTCGGTACGAGGCCTAAGCACGTTTGGAAAACATATACAGTATATACAGTCCCGCTCATAAGTATTGCAACACTCATCTTCATAATATATTTCTGCAATGATTAACACAATATCTTTGATTTTTAGCACTGGGCTCAAGTTTGGCATTGTGAATTCAAATTTTCATGTAATCTTTTCATCAGAAAGTTAGTTTTCGTCCTATATACCTCTGAAGGGGCACCGTAAAAACTATCTCCATAAATATAGATGCTATGTAAATTATAGTGAAAGAATCGAATTTAGGGTGAAAAATTCAAGGACGAAGAACATCTCCTATTGGATGTAAATGAAGTTAATAATTACTTCACAGAAATTTCGACTGATACTGATTATGTGGCGCTACATTAAGTGTCTTTTAAACTCCTTTGCCAGTCAGCCTACACCAAGTCTACTACATCTTAAAAAACATCGAGAAAACTGCAATTGAGCCAAATGGAATTCCCTGGTTTGTGTGGACATCAAATGCACACATCTTTGCTCCTGCTATTCATTAGATTTTCAATACAAATTTGAAGAGTTCATATTTTCCACACTTATCGAAAAACCTTTGTTCGACCAATTCCAAAAAAAGAGAAACCCAATCATAGCAGATCTGAGGCCGATATCAATTACCCATGGGATCGCCCGGTGCCTTGTGCGGGTAGTGCAAAGGTTTATCTTTATGCTCCATTATGAGAAATGGCTTGAGCCGAATCAATTTGGATTCCGACAACTTGGTTCAACATCTTCAGCTATTATCACCATTGAAAATCTCATTTACGACTATAAACACCAAGGATGTGACTATGTTCGCCTCTTTTCCTTTGACCTATATAAAGCCTTTGATGGGGTGCCTCATCAACTTGTCGAAAGCAACTCTATTCCTGGACTTCACAAGTTTATTGTATCATAGTATGTTGACTTTCTTAAGAACCGATCCCAGTGCGTTCTGATAAACAACAACCTGTCAGATGAAGCTGCAATATATTTAGGCGCACCGCAATTATCCGTATCTGGTCCAACACTTTTTAACTCCACAACAAATAAGCTCCGGGTATCAACGAATCTCTCAACCATAGCGGCCTTGATCAAGTTTGCCGAGGATAAATACCCCATTGTGCGCATGTCGAATTAATGCTGATAAAAGTGAGTTATTCCTGAAATACATCTTTGATTGGCTGCACGAACATAAATGTATTTTAAAAACGAAAAAGTGCAGAGAATTTATTATCCCATTGAAAAGAAACGTCCATCCATCCACAATATACTTTATGCGAGTGGTCGATCAATAACTGACTCTCATTTGACCCACATATTCAAAGGATTTGCTCCAAAGCTCGTCAAAACCTTTATCTCCTACTTAAACTAAAATGACTAGATTTTAAAGATGACGAACTCTCGGCCCTTTATCATGGATCAGCCAGTGCCACGTCACTGAACCGATTTGACCAAGTACACTGCAGAGCTATAAAGATGAAGCTGATATCTTCATACACACCTGTTGCAATAAATATTATATTTTCTAAGGAACTCTAGTAATAATCGCAAACCAAATATTGGACGTATAATAATCTTTCAAAATGTTTGCTATTGACAAGATCACATTGTTTCCAAGTGAAGCACCGCACGTTTTTGCACAAATCCATTTCTGAAATAGACTTGCCTTGCAAAGCAAAATTCTCAACAGAACCAATTATTGAGAATTTTTATCAACTTCTCCATTTCCTGCTTCTTAAGCACTTAAAATATCAACCAAAGTACTATTTTCGGTTTGTATTAGCAGGGACGTACGCACCACTACCTGACGGAGGACGTCGCAGTCGTGATCAAGAGAGTGGCCAAAATATTTTAAAAAATAATCTTAAAAATGCATTTCATCAAATCTGACGGGGTACATTCCACCATGTCCCTTTTGCGTACGCCACTGTGTATTAGTATAGGTATGCATAAATTGTCCAATATTTATATAAAATGAAACAGCAGACTAAACTTTTAATATATGAAAATAAATTTCTCTCAAATGTTTTTTTTAAGTCACCCAATCACACCATGTCCCCTGACAGTACACATATTGCTATATGCAGTACAATGCGTTATGTTTCAAATTTTTCTGCTATTTCTAGGCTTAATTCAATCGTCAGAGAATTTCATTTTCAGCCTTTTTTGCAATTATGATAATATATTTTGCACAAATATAAATGGTAATGTTAGAACCTGAAAGTAATATTCGCTTTAGTAGTTTTTTCAAAACATTGGTAGACTTAGCCTGTTTAATTAGTTGCAACAATATCACTTTAGCTTGAGCTTTCCTTACACATAGTTTTGTAAAAATTGAGAAAAATTAACGATCAACAACATCCAGTAATGTATTTTCTCATAGAATTGTTTATTAAAATACATTGTTCGTTTCTTAATTTTGATGAAAATTTGATTTTAAATATTTTTATCACTAAGAATATACTTTTTTGAAATATGTAGTGTTTAGAAACGCAAAGGTGTACTTAAAATTCTTGGCACATGCACAATGGGTGAATGGCATCGATGAAGATGCTGTCTACTCTGCTCTCGAATGTCCCTCAATCAGACAACCACAGTTGAGACCTGGTAGGTTTGCCTTCATTTTATACTGCCTAAAAACCAAATTATTAATGATATATTAATTTTGTCCTTTTTAGAAAGAAATGTATTATTTACTTTTGACTAAATATTCTATATACGAAAAACATTTTGAAGTTATTGACTTTGATACGTTATAGTTGTAAACCATAAAACATATTTATTGGATGGGGAGCACTGTCGCTTTGAATGTAGTATTAATTATTTTAGGAATTACTATTATGATGTTTAAGTTTAATATTTTAATAAATATATATATTAATTAATTTAATACATTTAATGAATTTTTGGCATTTCAGATGTCATATAAACTTTGATTAGGGACACATTCAAATTTTAATTTTGTGATACAACATGAAAATTTAATTTAGCATTAAAATTTTTAATTTATGTAAGTGTTTATAGTAGTTCAGCAAAATTGATTCAGACAATCACTACTATTAATTCAAATTTAAAGTAGATGGATTTTTGACTACTTTAGAAGTTGCTTGTTCTTAATTAGTGTAGTTTAGATCATTCGCAAAATAAAGTCTCTAAAAAAGGTTTGTATAAAATTTTCTTTCAAATACTTTTTCAGAAAATTTGAATAACTCAGCTTTTATATCTTTTACTACTTTCTAGCTTCAAACCTACAATGTATAGATAATTAGCTCAATTATCCGGATTTCCAAAAAAAGCTAATGCCACCTCAAGAAATATTGCAGATAGGCTTTAAACAAGTTGTACACGCAATGTCTTCACGTGGAAAACTGTCTTCAGCGGTTGCACTAGACTTATTATGTTGGTTTACTGGCCCAAACTACGATGATGCTCTATTTGTATTACTAATTGCACTTCATTTTTCCAATAAATCGCATTTTACAATAGTTTTTGATAGTCATTAATTTTCACATTTTCTCAAATATTGAAATCTCCCAATTCTTTAATAGTTCCATGTGCAACAGAGCACCAAAATTTGTTCTCAAATTTGTCGAGTTTATAGTTCATATACTACTTGAATTGTATGAAGATTTGTAGACCATTGCTGCCGTAAAAATGGGCTTTCCTGACTCTGAATTTGGTATTTTCTTATCTCTCGTCTTATTAGAATCTTGAGACTACGTAACACCAATGACAATCTCAAATTTTCAGAAGCTGAAATATCAAATACAGGCCAATTGTCCTGCCTAAGCAAAACTTGTAAAATATTGGATATGTACTTATTGATAAAATTTTATTTAATCATTTTAGGTGATGTAAAGCACTGCAATGAGCCATTGCCTTTAAGTTTCTTGCCAGTGAACAGTGAATTAGTATCATGCATTTGGAAGCAGTATGTAGAATCATCAAATTCAGTAGATGTAGTTTTTAACAAAGCTTAGTATAAATATTTTTGTAAATTGGAAATTTGACAAATTTGTTGATAGTGTAAATAATCACATTTCTATTGTACATAAGGAAATAGACATTTATTTTTCAATTTTTAAAATTCAATTTTATTACACTAAAATATATTTTTAATGAAAAAGAATTAATATCAATTGAGGTAGGTTTTTTCTAGATCGAAATTTCTTGCACTTTTGGAATCCTGTTGCCTTTGACATGTTATTAATGGTACGCAATGCAATTTTTTATATTGGAAAATTTTAAAAATCTCGCTGCGTCACTTTAAAACATTTGAGGGCATCACAATTTCCAGCAGAGCCTTGCGCTCTTGCAGAATTCTAAAGAGTCAATCAGCCATTGAAAGAAAAAAGTATAATTGAAGAGAATCTAGATGTGGAAAAGATGGAGAACTTCAGAGCCATTTTGGACAACAGATGCCCCGAAAATTCAGTTGATCTTTTAGATGCACTCAATTTTGAAAACTCGCCTCTCGTATCAGCAAAAGTTGAAAGAGTATTTTCAAGCATTTGAGAGTTTCAGGCATCGCAAAGACCCTGTTTAGTTTTTTAGTGCGATTGATCGATTAAGCTTTTCAATAATTTATCCTTTCCGTCCTTAACAATGTAAGCTCGAACAATTTGATCCAATTGATCAAGATGCAACAGTTATTGACGTGACTGAGAAAGCAAATATTGACAAAATCGATAGACTCATCTACGAGGCAGAATGATCATTTGATACTGTCAGTGTGTTAGCATTTTTTGATGCATTTCTTAGTAAAGTTATTAATTTGTTTTATTACTTGTCTGTTAAAAGCAATGGTGTATTTTGTTAGTTTAATTACCGCCAATGCGACACGTCTAAACATATTATACATAGTGATCACTTTTGAGTTTTATTTAAATTGGCAGTTATTGGAACAAATGTATTTAAACTTTAGTTTCAGTATTTGAAGTTGTTAGACAAACTGGTGCAATTTTGAAAAGCGTACATGTGTTTTGCTAAATTTGCTGAAAATATTTTTTCCATTGATAAATATTATTTGACCTTATTGTACGTAGTTAAATTAGCCTTAGCAACTAGTTTCATTTAATTAAGATTTGGTTTTTTTAATTTCATTGAAATTTTATTGTTACAAATTTAAATGTAAAGCAACAAAACTTCATTTCAGCAAAATATTCTTAAACATGATTAAGAGTATGCTAATTTGTCCATCGATAGTTTACTAAATGTTTTCCGGTCTGCAATGATTGTGAAATTCTGCAATAATCTGATGATAATTTATAGATACAAATATAAAACTCTAATTTAAAATCAATCAATTAAATATATAAAATACTTTAATAGACAGCTTGAATGAATACTGATATTAACGCCATTGTCAAATGAAGGACATGCCAATGGGTCTATGCGCTGAGTTGCGGTGTTGCATTTTTGAGGAATCATTCTCAATGTTTAAAATGCTATTAGCAAAAGCCTTTTGAACAGCACAACATAGAGCATTAACCAGTACTTATAAACAAACCAGCATTATTTTAGGAGTGTTGATACTCAAAGCCTTTATCCACGTTATAATTTTTTGAAATAATATCATTTCGCAATATTGGGGATAGCTTTTTTAAGTGAGAAATGGGACAGGGCACAAAGTCTGTGGGGCAAGGCAGATCAGAAAAATCTGCCCCATTTCCATCTCTGACACAAATACATTTTATATTCTATCGTATTGGAGTGATTCATAACAACTTGTTTTTCAAATGATCAATTTGATTAGACTTCAAGAATTGTCCAAATTCATTGAACTCCATGGAAAAAAGCTTTTTGTGATTACCAGTCAACTTTATTCTTTTCACCTTTAAAACCGCCAAATGCTTTGTAATTTGATCAGTTAGATTGAAAAATATCTTATGATTATCTTTTTTAATTAAAAAAATTTTTTCTTTCTATTCTGAACTAGTATATATTGGAAAAGTATAAAGAAATCCAATTTAAAGTAGCAAAATTATAATCTAAACGGAGTAATTTTTTAATTATACAGTAGATCGTGAAGTTACAATAAAATTATTGAACGTATTTAAGCTAGACTAGTCTCTATAATTTTCAATATCCATTGTATTGATGAGTTTTTCAGTTTTCAAGCTTAATTGGTCAGTTGAATTTGCATAATCAACAAGCATGTATAAAAAAGAAAATATTATATTGTTCTATACATATGAACTAAGAAATTTATGTTAAAAGGTATGCTACAGTGGATTCAAATATATATACTGGTCAATATGCTTATTCTAATTGCAAATCTGAACAAAGGAACTCCCAATTTGTGCCTTATATGTGTAAATATTATAACTCACTTTAATGTTCTGTTAATTTTCTTTTCAATAATAAACGTTTCTTCTTCTTCCTATATTATAAAATTTTATGAAATATGTTTGCCTTCACTGTAGCATTCCTACTTTAACAAATGTCAAAATTTTAAAAATCAAAGCTAATTATTCTAATTTATAGTTAATAAATTTCACCAAAACTAAGAACTGCTTTCAATTTTCTATTTTCCATTTTGAGAGGGTCTCGTAAAACTATCATATATGGGAGTACTTAAATTTGAGAATACATGATTGGCTAGTTTTGCAAACAACCACACGCTATCACAAATAAATTCAATAAGGAATAGTGGAGACAACCCTTTGTTCTCATCAGATTAATATGCTGAAATATTTTCTAGGATTTGCTGTTTAGAAATACTTTATTAAGTGATTTTTCACATAACTTTATGCAAACTTAGTATCATAGCATCAGGTAATAAGGCCATACCTTGATTTAATCGACTACCAATTATAAATTTGTAAATGAAATTAGTATCTGGGTAAAATTTTGCAAATTTTGAACAAGCATATTTTTAATAAAATAATTCATTAACAAAGTTTCGGTTTACAAACTCATCGTCAGTAAATTGTCTTAGAAGATATTTGGGATATCATATGACCCCTATATTTTATAGATTTTAGAACTGTAAATAATAGCATTAAATCATATTATTCGTATGAAGTAATCGGTTATACATAACTTGCCATAACTTGGTTCTAAACATCTAGTTAAAATTTTCAGATGTTTCACTTACGTAACTGTAAATTTTAGCTTCATAGATTAGTCAATAGCTTTTAGTTGTTATGAAAATATTGACTCAATTTCATGTTCTTTTTTAACTTCAATTTAGTTTATCCCATACAATCCCCACTATGATTGAATTGCACTTTATTAACTACATTGGATTTATCGAATATTTTAGTTGAAGATATTGGATTTTAAACATGCTTAGAATTGTGTGAATGTCTCATTTCTTTTTTGTTCTTAACTTGTCCGTAATTTCGTCTTTAATATATTTTTTAAATAGAATTGCTTGAATAAATATATTGATGAAGGAATTATGGAATTAGTTACGAACAACAAGAATTATGTGATGGGGTAGTATTTCTGAATTCTATGAAAAATAACCAATAGTCAACATCATAAACCAAAATTTCTTTACGATTTGAAGAAATATATTGTAGAATATTTGTTCATTTAGATTTTTGATTAGATATCACATTTTAAATGCATAAACAATATAAATATCAATAAGTAAAGTGGGCTTTCAAACATTAGGGTTACATATGAAAATGGAAATTTCCATTCCATTACATTTCCAGATTATGAGAATGGAAATGATTTTATGGAGTGGAAATTTAATGGGCATTTCAAAATTTCGAAAAAAGACATTCTCAATGCCAGTGAAGTTGTTCAAAAGATCCTAAGTTTTTTCTAAATATAAAAATGCATTAAAATAACCAAAATTAGCCTGAATCGTACAAAGAAGAGTAAATACAATGACAAAATCTGGTTAATGTCAAATAATATTGACTAAATAATAGCATCAATACACTGGTACAGCTAAAGTAATTTAGCTTCCATGCATAAATTTGGAAATTGCCAGCCATGATTTCAGATATTTTAAGGAAAACTTGTTTGTGATATCTAGCATTCGTTATTAATTTTGGTTCAAACCCTGCATGTGTATCAAAGGCATTACAAAATTATATTATGTGTACCTTAGTGGTATTTTATATATGTTCTGTTTATAATCAAGTTGTCAAACCGCTATTAGAGTTACATAGTGTCACGCAATACCATATGCATGGGACTGGGACTAATTATTTCAGAGGGCTAGGACCAAAAACGAAGAGCTTGGAACCATGGATTCTAGAATGTTACTAAAATTTCTTCCAATTTTGATCAAAATGGAAATCACACTGTGGTAGTAATTGGACTATCAGACTTGAAAAATTAATGGGATTGAGATGAGTTAAAAGCCAATAGAACTAATGGAACTGAAACTAGTAAAATTCTGGTACTTTAGAAGCCTAACCACTAGCTCTAAGAGTTATGAAAATATGTGGAAATCAATGGAAAAATATGGAAATGCTCATAATGTTGTGTAAATTGAATGGAAATTGAAGAGAATCGCATTTCTATGTGCAAGCCTGTCAAACATACCCACATGATGAAAAAAGTATTGTGAAAATTGATTGCTACTCCTTAATTTTATATCATTAATTGCTGCATAGTAACAATTATTCCCCAGAATTTTCGAAAAATTACTGTGTGACCAAAGTAATACTTTAAATTTAGCTAGCAGACACTATGCAATTTGTAATGGCCACTCCAATGTAGAAACGATTACTTTCGCTATTAAAAAATGGAAATCTTATTTTAATAGTACTAAGTTTGTCTCAATTGACTGGATAGATTTTTGCTGAATTGATTCAATTGATCATTCTGTTCTGCCTAGAATAACTAAGATACATGAGTTTTGACTGTAAAAGTAAGCAATTTAATAAAGTATTATTTGAGCAATTTATTACAAAAAATGAAATGTAATTGGTAGTTTTGAAGAGCAAAAGAATATTCAAAAGGCGTCCCACTTGGTAGACTTTTATGTCCACTATTTATTTCTGCAAAAAACATTATTAATATGAAATCACTTGGTGAGTATACTTTTATAGTTTTTTTATATCGGAGATGTATTCTGTATTATTTGTGATACATGTATCCATGATTTTTGAGGTATTTCAATACACCAATATACATGCATTAAAATAATTTCTAATTCTGTTGCATTTTATGATAATAATTTATTTGTCAATTTAGCTAATACGTAATTGTTTGTTGAATATTATATATTAAGTCATTATAGATGCTGTAATGTTTTATTTAATGACATAAACCACTCATTAATAAATGAAATCGACTTACAAATTAAATGGGCAGCAAACATTCATAATGATAATTACTGGACTAGGAGCGACAACAGTTCATTTTCTAATCATGACGATGCTCCACATTTCATAAGATACTTTTCATTAATAAAATTTTGAGATATTTTAAAACAACGTTCACCTTACAGTAAACTACAATTCCCGTTATATGCGCATTCAACTTATAATTCGAGGACATCTAAATTCAGAAAAGTGAAGTTTAAAAAACTCTCTTAAAAATTTATTTTTAAACTCAACAATTGAACAATGGAATAACTTACCAATTGAAATAAAGCGAATCAAAGTCGCAGGAAATTTAAAAGTCAAATCAATAACTACCTCCGTAAGCAACATGTCCCTAAAATCGGTTCTATTACATGGAAAGGATTTCAGTTTTTCAAAAGATATCATTAGTTAAAATAATTAGCAATAAACTGGGTAAACTGTAAATTCTGCATCCATCTTTTTGTTGTTGTGTTTTATTGTTTTTGTACTTCATGTTAGTATTGACGCATTAAGTATTAAGTGTAGTATTAGCAGCTTTTTTGAGGTGTTTAATTATGCCAATGTACTACACTAATTAAGAAATTCTATTTTATTCTATAGTACTTCTTCAAAGACAACTGAAAGCTTAGAAAAAGTGCATTAAGAGAACCCAGTGCTTTAATTATTTCCATCTATCCACATGAATTACCTGGAAAATAGCAAAGACTACTTTGGTTAAATCACTAATAACATCTTTTGTCTCAATATGTATTTTGGTATATAGCATGTAATAGTTTTCTTCTAAAAATTCAAACTAATAAACTTACCAAATATATTAGTGATTGTCTATTGTTGGCTTAAAGATATAAGCATAATTAACCGTAATAGGAAAATTTTTAACAGTATTGCATGAATTACTATTTGATTCATTAAGAAAGTTATTGATGTATAAAGCTCCAATTCAATAGATTCAGTCAAATTCCTTGTGATTTTGAAAAGTATATATATATATATATTCCTAAGTGTTTGGTTTTTCACAGTTTTTTGTGTATATTTCTTTCGTGCCTGGGATCCAAATGATGTACTGTTTTGGAAAGATGACCGCATACTCTAGGTGTATTTATCTGATAGATTCCTTAACACTTTGCTAGAAACCTAACTACCTTAACTGATACCCTAATTTAAGCATTTTCAAAGATCTTGATAAATATGTAAATAAATTATAACTGAAAACTACTGTTTATGATGCTCTTCTGCAAATTACGCTGCGATATGTTGGTATCATTTTACCTTAAAAATAAAAAAGTATTTTCCCACTATTTTATTTGTCTAATAAATTTTGACTGCTAACATTATTTTCGGTTTTAATTTGAAATCCTTATTTCTGTTGAAAATGAATTAAGATACCTTATAGCTGGAGTCTTTTCGTAAAATTCTTACAATTGGCTATTATATTTTACATTTACATAAATGAATGGATACATTGTGCAAAGGATGAAAGACTTTTTACCTAGAAATTGTGTTGGTTAGATATCCTAAAGTCTAACTTCATTAATTCATGTTTTTACATGTCTTCAGAATCATATCTACAAAATATTACATAAAGCATATGCTAGTTTGGAGAGTTTACAATGCTTAAAAATATATTGTTTCAAATTTTGACAGGCCAAAGTGTAGAGTCTGATTCTTTTTAGATTGTCACACAATCCAATGTAGCTGCTAATGAATTTAATCTTTTTAAATTTCTCAATGTTACTTTACAAATCATCATAGATAGGTTGCATATGTAATGCGATTCCAGTTTCAGTATTCACATCAAAGGTGTTTATTAAGCTCCTGTTGCTACTGCATTTCCTATTGCTACTACATTTCTATCAAAGAAATTTACAATTGTTTACAAATATTTCACAATAGCACCGGTACAGTAAAACAACATACGCAATGGTAAGTAAGGCTTGCTAGAATTAAGCATGCGACATTTAGATTTTTGCTAATCGAGTTTGATATATTCACGAAGTGTTGTAATTGATAGCGAAACCAAAGTCTACATTTAAAAATCTCATTCTTATACTAATCATTTCACCTTTTTGACTTATTTTGACCCAAACTTTAAAAACAATGTAAGCATTCCATTTTTGAACAATTTTTTGAAAAAAATGTTTTATATTTCAAATGTTGTCAGACAAGAAATTGCAGTTCTTTTACAGTGAGAAACTTTTGTCGACTTTGGCACATCTTGGGCAACATTTTTTCACAACTTTTTGTACATAGTGGGACAGATTTCATTTCTTTCCATCGACTCCTTGAATAGTTACCAATCCCTGCAAATTGATGATAGTTGGCAAAATGGTCCTTGAGGATGCACGCCACTCACAANCAGTAAAACAACATACGCAATGGTAAGTAAGGCTTGCTAGAATTAAGCATGCGACATTTAGATTTTTGCTAATCGAGTTTGATATATTCACGAAGTGTTGTAATTGATAGCGAAACCAAAGTCTACATTTAAAAATCTCATTCTTATACTAATCATTTCACCTTTTTGACTTATTTTGACCCAAACTTTAAAAACAATGTAAGCATTCCATTTTTGAACAATTTTTTGAAAAAAATGTTTTATATTTCAAATGTTGTCAGACAAGAAATTGCAGTTCTTTTACAGTGAGAAACTTTTGTCGACTTTGGCACATCTTGGGCAACATTTTTTCACAACTTTTTGTACATAGTGGGACAGATTTCATTTCTTTCCATCGACTCCTTGAATAGTTACCAATCCCTGCAAATTGATGATAGTTGGCAAAATGGTCCTTGAGGATGCACGCCACTCACAATAAATAACTTCATACACTAATACATTTTGACTATTTACTTGAACAAAATTTTACCGTATTGACCTTTTGCCTTTTTGCTTGACCTGGTAATTTACTAATGTTAATCAAATTGTATCCTAAAAGTATTTTACAAGAGGTCTTTGTAAATATGAATGAATATTTTAGCCTGTGTTGTGCTAAGTCGATATTTGAATTACACCAAGGGGTGCGGCAACATTGGGTACCCAAATGGTAATGAAATTTTTTCTCTAAAATAGAAATGAGGCCTATGAGCAATTTGAATCAAATTGGAGGACCCAAGATTGGAATTTGGTGTCTTTTCGATTCCAAAATTTAAGAAAAATATCTTTAATAAGCACTACTTAGACAGTTTTTGAGGCCCAATGGTTATGCTGTTACAAAACAATTTGTAAGAAGTATATAGTATGCTCCAAAATTGGTACAGAAAATTTAATGCATAAAATCGTGCCTCTGAGGTGGTAGCGCCGTATTGAAATCTCGCACTGGGCCTCCAAATTTACAGCGACTCGACTGGTAAATTAAGATTTAGATTTTCCAATCAAATTTGCAAAACCTATGTAAGTCTTGTCTTTCAATAAACAAATTTCTGTGAAATGCTATTTTCAAATATTTTGTGTCTATTTGTGATATTTCTATATAATAAATATTCTTCGCAGCGATGTCATTGTAATGCACATACTAAACAACTTGAATTCTATTGTTACTGCGCAATGTAGTCTCTATTAATTACAACAAATTAAGCATTTTAAATTCCTTGATATAGGAATGCTCTATGATGTTATTAATCGTAATAATCACACTTCCAATTAACTAAAACAAATATTTGCTTACTATATATTAGCTATTTAGATGGTACGAGATTATGAAGCTCCACCAGCGCACTTGGACTATGTTGTTGTTTGTAGTAATACAATTTTTTCCGAAACTTCCTCAGATTCAAGCTTTAGTCCACCACCCATCTATAGAAAAAGCTTGTGTGGAATTTGCTTAGAGATGGTTGTAGTGCAGAGTACAGATTGTTGTTTCTTTCCTGTATGTTTAGATTGCATCAACACGTATATCGCAGAAGAACTCTCACACGGTAAATCTGTTATCTCCTGTCCGTATTTTGAATGCCAGAGATTTTTAAAAAAGGATCAAATTAAAGACTTTTTAAGCGATAATAGTGAACTTCTATCACTATACCTATATAGGGTTGAGCCGGTGACCGATTCCAATCAAGTGCAGTGTGTAAGATGCTCAAAACTGTGGGACATTGATGAAAAAGTGCTAAAAGGAAAATATCTACAGCGTAATGGGTTTACTTGTCAGCAATGTCACTTTGTAATATGCTTAAAATGCAAGTCCCCGTGGCATCCCGGGTATTCATGCAAAGAGTTCAAAAGCGGAAGTCGCCTATTTCAACGATGGAGTAAGGACTTTAGTGAGAATCAGAAAAACGCGCAAAAGTGTCCTAATTGTAGGATATACATTCAAAAAAACGGTGGCTGCAATACCTTAGTGTGCCAATTTTGTGGAACAAGATTTTGCTACTTGTGCGGAGGCAGGTTTCGAATAATCAAACATCTAGGAAATCATGACTCAAAATATTCAATAGTTGGTTGCAAAAATAAACTTCTGCCCAATCATTTCCTTTTGAGGGAAACAATTAGGTGTTTTATATTTGCATTGGTGTTATTTTTTATATTATTAACAGCCATTGGGCTGATTGTGTTCTTATTACTGACTTCACCTTTTGTCGGAAGTCTTCTAGCTTTCTATTATGGATTAAAGATCATTCAACATTCAGATTGGAATTCCACTCTTTTCAATATCATAACGTTCTTGTCATTAGTGATTGTATTTTTTGTTCTATCCCCAATTACTTTCCCAATTATTACATTTTACTTCTTCTGCAAGAAAGGGAAGAAAGTTTACTATCAACGTTATTTTGATACGTTCCTCCTGTAAATTATTTTAAGTTATTTTAGATTTGTAATAAAGTAGATGTTTTATTTTTAAAAAACTGCATTCTCTAAGTGTGATTTTTCACTATTGAACAATGCTTAACTTACTATGTAACCGATGGTTGTTGGAAAATACTATATTCACAAAATAGGCTTTTAGATGCAAAACCGATTCAGGTTGAAACAAATGCATGTTCGATATAGGGATAATGAGATAGGGAAGAGATCAATGCAAGCAGATTTTTAGATACGAGGTTGATTCAAAGAAATCTTAGAAGTACCAGAGCCCGAACAAGATGGAATAAATTTCTAAGGGGGAAAATGTTTGATTAGTTTTGAACAATTTGGTTTGCAGTATATGTACAACCGCATATAACCAAGATTTGTACGATAAACTAGATGCTTATTCTTTTGTGATATGCCATTCACTGCTACTCACGTGTAGTTAATGAAACTGTCAAGTATGGATTTTCGGAAATTATTAGATGATACAAAAAATGTGGTCTTGTAGGCAGGTCGTGCCATATCCGATATCTTTTTTAAGAATCTAGCTTATGAGGGTGGGATCGAGATCTTTAATGATGTGTATGTAAGCCAGCTCTCATAATTTCTTTGTACACATTGTATCACTCCAGTTTTGATGAATTCCTTTTTAGATATTTCAAAAGTTGGTTTTAGTACTTCATGGTTATACTTTGTTCGATTGTGTGTGCTAAATTTTTGTTCCCGTTAATTCCCATAATTTTTAATTTTTTTCAATAGGTTAATCTTTCAAGATTTGTGGCCATCAATCAGGATACTTCTTGTTCTCACAATTAATTCACATGTTTTGTCCCATTTATTTGTAATCACACTTTTCTGCTATAATTGAGCTTATCAAGTTCAAATTGCGTAATGTCGGCTAGAGTGACTAAAGGGTCACATATCACCCACGGCCCAACCCGACCTACAGACAATTGACCCATGATCCGACCCGACCCATAGTGTGTTGACCCACATTCCAACCTATTGGGCAGACTGTCAGCTTTTAACCCGAGATGTATTTGCAAATGTTTGACAAAAGTAACATGAAACAATGTCATTAACAATAATTTAAGAGTAGGTTTTATATAGCATGATAGATTGTATACTAAATTAAAATGCATGGCTTGTTTTCCATTATTTCAGGGAAATCCTTCAAGCATTACATTTTTCTGGCTCGGCAAATTTGAAAATTTCAACCCATAACACGACCCGAGCAAGTGTGAGCCATAATACAACTCGACCTAACCTTTCTTTGAGCCAATCCGCGGGTCGGGTCGGGTTGGGTCGACTCATTTGCTACCCTGTTGTTAGCTAAATTTGTTAATATATTAGCATCAGTATACTTAACCGCAATGTTCTCACGATGTGTGCGCAAACCGGTCTGTGCTGACCATTTAAAGGATATTTAAACTTTAAATTCAATTAAACTATGAAATTTTAATTAAACGATAACTTAAACTAATTTGAATAAACAAACTGCATTCAAACTATGGCTTATGCACAAAGTAGGTAAATTCGAATCAATGAATATATCATCTGGTTAGGTTTCAACACAAATTTACTTCAGACAGTATCCATTGTAATCCTGTTTCTACTAGATAAGATTGAAGCCTTTACGCAATGACTTATAGCAGTTAGCTTTGAAAGGCAGCATTCTGAGCAAGTATCCTGCACCTATTCTAAGCGGAAGTTGAGTACTTTCAGTAGATAGTTCAAAAGCTGTTAATTATATACAATTGCCCAGTTGAGGACAGCTTTTAATCCGACATTGCCAACCAGCATTGGTGTTCGCTTGATATATCTAGAAAACCTGAGCATCTGAGACATTGGTTAGAAATACTACAGGAAGAGTATCCGCCTATGTTTGCAACAATGCCTAGACAATAATGTCTGATATATTGAGATTTTACATAACTTACGATAAGATTTTGCTTTTTTCTCCAATTGTTCATCAAATAAAAATTGTTTAAAAGCAATTAAGGGTCAATATGCTATTTATTGTTTGTTTACTACATTGTAAATGCCCCCAACCTTTTGTTTAAATAAAGCCTGTCAAATAAACAAAGTTTAAGCGAGATCGCTTAATTGAATTTGCATTTACGCAAATGGCTGATTTAAACGACGTTTAAAACCGTTTAAATCGATTAATTTAAACAATGAAATCGGTTAATAATGTTGGGTAGAATTTCGATCTGCAGCAGTACACCCGATTTAGTTTGGGGCTGACGCAACACTTCCATCAAAAAAACTTACATACCAACATGAAAGTATCACAAAAAAATGCAAAATCATTAAAAAAACAAATAAAATCCTTAAGAACTTAAAAGATTAAAATAATTCACTTTTTGAATTGTTCCTTACTTAAATCTGGTAGTGCTCTTCCAACTTAAAGATTATAAAGGATCCATCAGAAAGCACCGCATGACTTTGCGAAAGCCCCTCTTCAATTGGTTTGGAATATCCTTGCACATCAAGAAACAGGAAAAGTTTTTTGTTGCCTCCATGGGCACAAAACCTAGATAGATGAACACTAGATATGAAGAGCATTTAAACCTTTTTCAAAGATTCGAAATTTACCAAGAAAACTTGTTAATATTTTTAAGAAACTTTGCTTGAATAGAAATTTTTAACATTACATTAACGTATGTTCCCCAATGGACCTAATAGTCCTAGAGGAAATTCTTTATAAATGTAAAAAACGGTTTGTCCTTTCAAAATGAAACCAGGCTGTTTGAAGTTAAGAAAAATCAGACTAAAAAATTGTGACGCATATGTTTTTGCATTCCTAATTGTTGATGGAAATTACATTTTTGTAAAGAAAGAGAATTCTAAGGAACCGAAAATATATGAAAATAATCGTTTTTGGCATGCAAGGCTGGCTATTTGTACAAATTTTCAAAAAGCTGTAGCTACTACTTTCAAAAACAGTGATGTGAAAATTTTAATGAAATCCCATTCATTGATGAAAAGTAAAAGGATTTCATCAATATTTTAGGTCGATGTTTTTGATATACTTTAATGAAAATGGTCTCCAAATGGTAAAACTTGCATGCTATATCATGGGCTTCTACTATTTTTAGAAGTATTTACATAAATATCAATTCTTCAAAACTTAGACTTTTGTATGTACATGTACAGGGGTTAATTGCAAAAATATTTTAAGATGTTTTTGTCTGATATATGTGTATATAATAACCTCATAAAAAGGTTCAAGGTATAGGATGTTTATTAGGAAAATCACTTTTTCTGAATATTTTGACTGATTAGGTAAGTGATCCAAATTCAATACGTTAACAACACCGTTAAAAAATGGTGTTTTACGTTAACATGACTGTAAACCAAATCGTTAACTTACACTCAAAATAAATTCGCTAAAGATGAAGTTTACGTTAAAGGCGTGTTTTTTCCGCAAATGTTATTACAAATAACTTTGACAAATTTAGGTTGTGCACATTTCTTCAAATACATCTATGCAAATAAATATATTAAACGTATGCAGACATTTGAAGCTAGAATTGTTGTTTACGGTTGCATTTTCACTTGTTAACGTATTGAGTTTGGATAACTTCCCTTAGGAAATAATATAAATCAAAGAAAACACTAAGCAAATCTGATTTCAATGATTTATTTTTGATAAATACATGCAAAATTTGAGTTATTTAGTGGGCAAAGATGTTTATGTTGCTATGAGAATATATGAACTATATTATAAGATGTGTACATACATATATAACCTGCTAAGTATGATATCCATTTGCCCACAACTATATATTCATTTTGAGATCTGAACTTTAAAAGTAATGGAACTTAAGTGCTCTTCGATAACAACTCAACTGGGATTTTAATTCATTTTACAACGTATGATAAAAATTTGATAGCAATTGTCATTGATTTATAGCAGAACTCATCATTTATATCAACTTTTTATGTATGAACTTTGGATACAAATATAAGTTTTTTACCCTAATGAAAATAAGCCTTTCAAATGGTATAAGACAGACACAAACTATAATATTTAGGAATTTTGGTAAGCTTTCAGTAACATTAATGTATGAAAAATGCAGTCTAATATATGACTTCAGAAAATAAAAAATTTTTAAAAATGCACCTTACCTGAAAAAACATTGAAATCTTTAGTTTCTTGAAAATTTCTTTGCAAGAAATTGGAAAGATTTTCATAGATTTTTTAAATTAAAGTTCAAAATTTTAAATATTTCTTAAGAAACTTTAAACATTTCGCACGATTTTTAAGAATTCCATCTAAATAAATTCGTAATTATATATAGGAGTGCGAAACTAATACTTCAATCGTCTCCTGCTTAACACATTGTACACAATGGTATTTACAAAAAAGGGGCATTCGCACAAATTATCAACTCGGAGATTTTAATATTGACATTCCACTTCAACAGCAAAAAAATATTTTTTGAATATCAAATAATTAGTATGCACACAAAATGTCCTAATATGTACTCTTTAACAGCATGATAATGATTTTGCTCATTATGAATTTAAATTGAATATTTTTATGCTAATCAGATTTAAGGACAACTTTTCGAAGCAAAATAAAAAAGTACACCGTCAATTAATGTTTACTAACTTTCACGCAAAATTCACTCAGTGCTAAATTTTTGCATAAGTTACATTTCAAAGTGTGGGATCCACGAATATTAAAATTTTTTATAATAAATTTTTTTAAATATTTGAAGATATTTTCTTGCTCATTCAATTGCATTATATACCTTTTTAAATAGAAACTTCATTTGTGATGCAATAATTGTTCGTATTAAGTTGTAAACATCGTACAGTTTTAACACATTTATGACAAACAAAAGGCAATAAAACATAAAATTGGTAGAAATAGAGATTTGAATTGACGGGTTTGTAATAACAACAGATGCGTTCTAAAATAACAAATATCAGGGGAGATCACCGTAGGTATTTATTTTTCTGGGGTTCCTCAATGCATTTCACAGTATGTAACGCTAGCGAAATACAACTGTTATTTATCATTAATAAAGCTATCCCTATTTTCAAGATTAAGTAATCAATTATTGAATACAAAATTAGACAGCCCATTTTCAAGAATTGTGACATCTTTCAAAGCAGAATGTTTTTCTGTTTGCCAATTTAAGTGATGGGTACTTAGGGCTATGCTCTAAGCAAAGCAATCTAATACCCCGTTTACACGTGACATGAGACATGCATGTCTTGTGTTTTCAATGAGCGAATGTCACGTCTAAACACCCAAAACACGCGACATTCAACCACTCAAGTAGAGAATGTCGCGTGTTTTGGGTGTTTAGACGTGACATTCGCTCATTAAAAACACAAGACATGCATGTCTCGTGTCACGTGTAAACGGGGTATAAGTAAACTTCGAAATATTGTAAAGAGCCTAGTGCTTAAGTGATATTTTCGAAAAATTGAGATATTTCATATTTTGTGTTAGTGAGAGTGTTGATCATATGGACTTAAGAAAGTTTCATACATTTTTTAGAATTGACCATATTTTTGAATCGATTCACAATCTTTAAAGCCATTTATCTCAATTTCCTGAAAGTGTGACTTAAGTACTTGATGGGGATGCAAGGGATGCCTTACATAGGACAGAAACTATGAGTTTCTCTGATTTTTAATTATAATTATCTCAAACTGCCCCACTAAAAAATCCTACTCCAAAAACTAATTGCGAAATCTTATTGCCTCATATTTGTTATATGAAAATTTTCGTAGCACTACGCCACACCACCACTGCCATATATTTTGAATCCTTACTGCCTCGACGATACAGCATCATTTTTCAAATGACATCTCTATTATTCCTACTACTACAAATAGGAATCGAATAGCAACCGTGATGCCAATACATTGTAAAACCAAAATGAAAATATATTTTAACTCAATAAAGCTTTTTTTAAAGCTAACACTTTACTCAGTATGGTTATGCAGAGATCATTGCACTCCTTCAGTGTAATTGCAAAGGCTGTTGACGACGAATCAGATTAAAAGAGATCGTGTTATTATTTAATAGACTCAAATCAAATGAATGACAGTAGATTTTTCAAACTGCGAGTAAATTTCTAAGTAAATTGAAATTTTATCAAGGCAATTTTATTGTTCCATTTTTTTCAACTCAATGGAGATTTGCCCCACTTTTGCTCAGTGGGTAATGACATTGTAAAAATCTTGTCTCAAGCCCGCCCCGTCCTGCCCCACTTTCATCTTGGAAATACTTATTATGTGAACATTAGGTATGGTGGTAAGAATTGGAATCTTTTTACAAAAATCATGTTTCTCATTGAAAAAATTTTGTATGTACTTCAGGTATAAAGCACAGAACTAATTCTTAGAAGAAAACTTCATTGCACAAACCCATAGAACTGTCCATATCAAAGTCTTTCAATGTTTCTAAACAAACTTGGATAAAATTACTTAAAAATTGTGGACAAAGTTGTGTATACTTCGTTCTAACTTACATCCAAATGTTCTTCAACTTTCAATTGTATATTATTAATATATTTCAATTAGCAAAGAATAATTAAATAATTTAAAACTGTATTGTTTAAGGGAATTGAATAATAATATCACAAGATATAATGTTTAAAGTTTTATATTTAAAAGAAACTTTCAATTACAAAAGTTAATTTTAGAAAAATAATTATCGAATTGATGGGTTTTATTAAATTATAATATAAATTAGAGGGAAGATGTTGCCGTCAGAAATAATAGATGAAAAGAACTTGAGAGAATTACAAAAATGATTAAAAGCAATTTCTGGAATAGAAATGCAATTAATTAAAATAACTGAGATTAGGAACAAAGTCTTCAGTGTGGTAAACAAAAACAAAAAACTAATACTAAAGACTTAGTTTGCATCAATGGAGCTGCTGTTAGTGTGAAATCCATTAATTTGTAGAGATAAAGCGTTTTTAATTTCACTCAAATAGATTAGTACATGCAACTTTAAAATATAAAGTACAAGTAGCTTTATCAATATACTCAAATATTAATTGTATAATTTAAGAATAGAGACACATTGACTCCGACAAAGAATTTTAATATAACATAGATACAAATTCTTATGTTATATATTGCCAAATTTAGGAAATATCTGAACTAACATTTATTAATATACAAATCAGCTAATGCCTCAAACCCTTATTGTAGTGGAAAAGTCCACGAACGTTTCAATATTTCTATGCACTATGAAAGTTCAACCAAACTTATTGAGTTGCAAATATAAATTAGTCTATTTTATACTAAATGTAAACTTTACACATTTAATGGATATTTTTAGATTTACAGTTGAATTTCATAAGCTTAGATTTATAGTTAGAACATTCCAGACAATGCAAATGTGTTCGTTTAATATTTCTAAAGAAATAATAAAGCTATGATAAGCTATTTAAGTTTCCTAATGTTCTTGCAAACAACAAAGTGCAACCTTTTTCATTCATTTTCTGATTTTTATAAATTAAGGTTAAAATACATGGCTGCATCAACTTTCAAAATAATTTATTCATATGTTCACGTATCTATATTCTCTCATAGTTAACAATCCCTTTGTATTTAATATCAAACCTATGTTACTAAGATTTTCAAACAATTAAATTTTAAGCTTGTATTTTTGTTTCTAAATGAGAAGCAAATATTTAAATTTCAAATCTATTAACTTCAGAAGTGCTTAGCCAGGTTGCAAGATGTTGCTGCAAAATTTCTGCAATAATCCTGCGACATTGATAGACACACAATAAAATCATTGCTGTCAAAAATCTCACTGGAACACTAAAACACTATTCCTTGCTAGTGATTTGTGTTAAAGTGATATGAGTGTTTTGATTGACCTGTTAAGAATATTTTTGTAATAGACTAACGTTGCTCAATTATACTAAATTAAAAGTTAGTAAATCTAAGATATAAAAATTATTATTTAGAAGTTTGTAAATACTTGCATAGCCTCTAAAATTGCATATAAACTGTTTTCTCATTAAACAATCTATCAATCCTTTCAAAAAGTAGAACCAGTTGTGTCAACCCTAGGGGGCTAGTTTGGGGCTTAATATCCCCTGTTTTTGAAAAATGAAATATATTCTTATGAAGTCCTGAAATTTGTAATTTTTTCTTTCTCTTAGTATATTGCAAAACAAATTTCTACACAATTATAATTACTGTACTTTTCCAAAAAACTTGCAAATTATTATATTAGTTATTCGTAAATGAGATTTCACAATAAGTCACTGGCATTTATTTTTTAAAGCTTACAATAAATAAGCAGGATTCAATTATATTCTTTTTACTATCAAGTACAAGCTACCCCAATAGCAAAGCCACTTGGCAATTTCGTTATTTTACGTTTTTTGGTGGCAAAGTCGCGTAATTACGTGGCATTGTAACGAAATTTAAATTCGTCAATTCATTTCTTAAATTACATGGCAAATTTGTAATATTTTTACCAAAATGTCACCAACTATCATCAAAAAGGCAACTACCAACATGTGTTGCTTAAAGGTTTGTTTACATAAGAAAACTATTTTCAGTTACGTGGCAAAAAGGAACCATAATTACCAAATTGCGACGTAAATTCTAATTGAAAGTGCGACGTACTGCCACGAAAATGCCACGTGGCATTGCTATTGGGGTATAGGCTGTAAACTCAAATTTTCGCCTATTTCAGCAGAATATATACAAATGAACACTGAAAACCTCTTTTCAAATTGTAAGTGTCAAATGTTATAAATTTTGTAAAAGCAAGACATTGGTCATTATATAAGATCAAGCAAATTTCATGTACCTTATTCATGCTTCAAGGCGATGAATTTCAATTTATTATCTTTATGAAAGGGATTAGTACTTAGCTGGAAAAAATGAGATAGCGGGCTTAATAAAAACTAAATTCAATCCATAAATATTATAGAAACACCACATTTTTCGATTTTGAAATTAGAAATATTTTAAATAATGGAAACTGTTGAAGAATTTTATAGATGAGAATGTAGTCATTACATATTCAAAGGAGTAATTTACACATTTATTTTCTGTTAGGTCAATACACATAATGTATGCAGGATTTTCTAATGGAGGACATCGCAGTCAGGATCAAGGGTGTCACAAAAGTGGGGCGAAGACCCGCGAAAAAATATTTAAATATTGAATAAATATACCTAAAAATGCAATTCAGGACCTTAGTTTTTCACTTTTTTTAAAATATTTTGCTTAATTTAACCATGTCCCTCCCTTGCGTACGCCACTGAACGTACGTGCTACCCTGAAAATTACTAATAAAAAATTGCCTTCTTGCAAGGAAACTTTTTGATGAAATCTAACCTACATACAAAAGAAACCTGTTTTTGTTTGGATATTCGAAGGTACATTATAAATTTATTTTCATACTTATTACTAGCAGCTCGAGAGGAAATATATTAGAAGGAATGCCAAATATGTAAATTGAGTTAGATTGAAAAAATTGGAAATGCTAAAAAATTTTGTGCATCTAAAAAAATCCAAAACTTTTTTCAAGAATGTCTCTTAGTAATTATTCTTAAATAGCCTGTTTTAACACATTTTCAAACATCTTTTCTCAAGCATTTTGAAATTGCAAATTTTTGGTGGATGTGCACTGATGGAATAGGGAAATTTTTTACAAAATTGTATTGCAGTACCTGGTGTACTTGCAATCACGAATAAATTCTAATGAAAATTCCGATTTCTTGAAATTCATTCAAAAGATCTCCATAATTGTCACTCAAATAATAATGATTTCTAAACCCCATGGGATATATTTTAATCTAAAATATTTCTTTTTCAGTACAGCTCTATAGAGAAGCGCCTTGCACAAAGTTAAAGATCATGGTGCTTATATGGGATCCTAACAGAATTTTATGACCTAAGTTAAGGAGGAGACAATTCTCTATTACATTGCTTTTTCAAATTTTGGATATCTATATGAATTTGTTAGCTACAATTTTTGAAGAAACCATGAATTTTAAAAAAATTTTCTGGCTAATTTAAAGTTGAAAATTGTTAAGTAATACTTTTTCATTGAAATGATTAGTAATTTCATGGACACGTCTATTAGGGAATATTTGAGAATAAATGTTGAATATTTTTGTTAAAGTAAATTGCTATTCATGAAGATTAAATTAATTTTCAAAGAACATTCAGATATTATAGAAAAGTTTCCAGTTCTTTCTACTTTAATATTAAATAATCCGGATATTTAAGACCCATGAGAGTAAAAAATGCATTCAACTAGTTCAGTTAAGCCTCCCAAACCCCTTCAGTCTCGCCATGCACAGAGTTAGGGTCAGAGTCACAGCACTGGTAGCACCAGGGTTGGAGAATTCCTGCAAATGCACAGCGTAGTGGAATCAATATCCCAGGCCCTTTCTGAGTTAATTTTTATCATTGGAGAAAAACCATTTAATTATTTGTAAGGCAAAAAATACCCACCACAACAAATGTTATTTATGTCACTGCACAAATATACACGTAGCACTTGCGTAATTGAGCGTTTTTTAAGACGTAAGTGAAAGAAGAATGACCCTTTTACCCTGTGGTGCCTTCGGATTTTGCATATCTTCACTAGTTCATGAGCTATAAGTGCTTAAATGTTTATTCAAGAAATCATCAAACATTTTATATAATTACTAGGATGTTTAAGGTTAATTATGATTAACTGTCAACACGGGCATTACAATACTTTTGATCGGCAAATGACAAAGCTCACATAAATTTTTTTAGAACTTTTGGCCCCCTGATTTTTAAGGGGGTTGACACCACGGGATTGGACATTTGTTAAGGTAAAATGAATGTACACAAATGCAGCAACTAATTGGTTTTGTAACGTCCATTACATGTAAAATGTATTTCAGTGTGCACTGAAAATTTTCAATTGAAATTTTATAGGCTTATTAATTTTCCAACAAGGAAACTTTGTTTCAAGAGTTGGAAGCTCGCTTTGCCACAAGCTTAACTTATCCCTTGTCTGACCTGAAACCTAAAGTGGAAGGTTTGCCTGGAAATACAATTCCTGGCAGTTGGCAATTTTTAGTTTAATGCCAAATCCACTGCAAAATTTATTGCAATACATTTTTTTTAATTGAAAATAACATTGAGCTCACTGTAAACGTCAGACAACTTTGAGTATTGGAAATTTAAGTTATTACGTAAACTAAACATCAATTTACAATTACAATTGGAATGGGATAACTCATAACTAAGAATCATTCCAAATTTCTACCCTTATCTGCTTATTCATATTTCATATGTATATTGTTGGTTGAAAAATATTGGTCAGATTCTATCTCTATTCTATCTCTGCTGGGTTCAACAAAAATTCAAATTCGAAAATGAATGGATTTGAACGTCCTCATAACTGTATCTTTGACTACTAAAACCTCTCCACGAGGAAATAAATTTTCTGATTGAATTAACACATTGAAGTTTCCAGTGTTAAATTTAGCGAAAACAAAATTGTTGGAATTTATATACAATTTGAATAATTAAATTAAATACAAGAATAATTAAATTGCGCGGGAGAAAATGAGTCATCAATTTTAACAGATAAAAAGTTGTACAGATAAAACATTAAGAGAAAACAATAAAACATTGTTTTGTTACTAAATTGGCCAATTAGGACTGAACTAATGTAAAGCTGCGTGGGAATTTGGGACGTTTCGTTTTATCATGACGCAGCCTTCAATTAATGTAGTAATTTTATAATCTGAGGACATCTAGCGACAAAATCCAATCGATTGCGTGCATTTTACAAACTCTTCTGAAAGCAGCGTGAGTGTTTTTATTTTCTGGAGTGCGTTATGTTTAACTTTACGTTTTATCTTGGGTATAAAAGTTTAATGTACTATGCGTTTTTCAATTTAATTTTAAACCTATTCCGAGAAAATGGCCTCTTCAAAAATTGCTTTAAAATAGCTGCAAAATAACAACTGAAGGTAGTAGGGCCAATAATTTTAATTTCTAATTTCAGCAAAAATATTTGTGAAATAAAAACATTAATAGCCACATGTATAATAGTTTTCTGCTTTAAATATGCAATTAGTTATTTTTACATTGCGCATTGCCGGGGACTTCGAAATAATATATATATATATATATATATATATATATACATATATATAAGTTTA
>CABFPE010000199.1:204594-241898 GCA_900660155.1 Hofstenia miamia | reverse complement strand
ATTACTGTCATCTGATAATTTATCAGCTGATAAAAGTCGATAGTCTGAACGGTACTAAAACTAGTCGAATAGCTACTTGAAACTAATTGTTTTCTTCTCAAGTAGGGAACAGACTTCCAAAATGTAAATTATTGTCGTTGAAATATTCCAACTTCAAGATATGTAAACATTGTTTACATTCCGAAACAAACCAATCCATAAACAGATGTTGTTGTTTTTCTTACTGTCAATCAAAAGATGATAATTTATCATCTGATAAAAAATCGATAGTCTGAACGCTCTTCCAACTCCGCATTTTCTGATAAAAAATCGGATGATAAAAAATCGCCAATGTGAACGAAAATAATTGCATTTTCGATTAAAATCTGCTGATAAAAGTCGATAGTGGGAACACACCTTAAGCTGTATTCCGAGGCCCCTTGATTCATGTAAAACTGCCAAAATGAGTTCACATGCTTTTTAAAAAAAAATATGTGTATGAGCATAGAGGTAGTTTCTCGCTGTACTCGCTGCTCCATATCTGCTTACATAAGCCTATGTTTCACTCGATGCAAGTGTGCTTCCTCTGGGTACAGTTAATTGATACATGTCTAGCCAATGTAGGTGATATTGTTTCATTTCCGAGCAGTATAAAGAAGCTGTCATCACAATGCATCATATTTCTGTACAATATCTTGAGGCATGATATTCTCAAAGTTCGCAAGTGTTTTTTGTGCATATTTAAGGCTCATATTCTTATAGAGTGTGGGCATTGGATTGGAACTAGCAACTCAACATTGCATGTAGGTTTTGTAGCTGTGTCGGCACCATTGCGATATGGTTGTAAGTGTCAAATTTTTAACGTTCGTTTGAAAGACTGCTTTACATTTTCATTGGATAATAAACGAACTATGAACACATATACACGCATTCTTTTTCACACTTACAACGTCATATCAGTGATGTATGCAAATGAGGATAAACATGAGAGATTTCCAATGTTAAATGGTTCGGATAGTGAATGACGTAATCGAGGTGGTGGGATATATTAGGGATCCATTTCTGCAATGTTTTAAAACCTTCCAGAGGGCTTCGGCTAGGGTTCTGTGAGAGCAGAATTATATTGGTCGCAGTCCCATTGGAATAGGTATCAGTGCAGTCTCATATCACATTCAAATTAAATAAAGATCAACTATGTGTAGAGTCTTGGATTCTTCAGGACCAGGATTTTCTTGGTCTCAGTCCTGTCCCATCCCAATCCCATGAAATTAGTAGAGTATTATGAGAAATATTCCGAGATCCGTGATCCCAGATCGTTAATTTTTGCTCACTGTCCCAATGAGATTTTTGGTTACAGGTCCCATTCGCATGTGATATTATTTAAACTTTACGAGCATATAGTGTATCCAGAGAAGAAAGTTGATTTATAAGTTGATCACCATACGCTTATATTTAGGACATTTAACATTTTAATAACTCTAACATTTGTATCTGATCTGATCATGAAAATTAGTAAAACTCATGAAAAAGGTAAATAATAGCGTCCATTGTCTTAGAACAAATGTTCTCCAGTAGTTAATAACTTAGTAAACTCTCATTCCAATTCTCAACTGGCCACTTTATGGTTGGAAATGACAGGTTAAATTGATGAGGGATAATCAAGCACTATTTCAACATGCAATTTAGACAAAATCCCAATTAAAATTTTAAGTGGCCATCACTCATTTTCCTGAATATTGAATTTTGATTTCCAAGCATTACTTAATTTTCACCATTCTTTGTTTGTGTATATTGTAATTGTAGTGTCCCAGTACTCAGAGATACTACCAGGTTAACAAGTCATCAGAGCTGTTTTCTTGATGACACAATAAAAACCGGGTCACAAGGTTAGGGGATTTGTTTTCCGAATGTCTTAATTTTCAATTTCAATGTGTTAATTAATGCGCAGGAATAAAAATGTCGTTTATTTAAACTAGATGATTTTTAGCGGGTCCACAACGGGTAATCCCGACAAACCTTTGCTTGTGACTCAATAGCATGTCTGCCAATACTGGCAAAAATATTATTTTTTAGAGATCTGCATTATTTTTCCTACGAATAAATCCCCAAAATCCATCTATTCTTAGTATACTTCCATATATTCCCCAGAAAACGTTAAAAATTATAGTGCTGTAATGCACTGCACTGTACCGAATTTTACGACGCAATCAGAAGTGAAGCTCCATTTGTTTTGAATTTAAATGTCATAACAATCTAAGTCTTTTCATTTCTCACTGGATTATCAATTTAGTGAAAAGTATATTTCACTAACTAGATTAAATATGTGGGATAATCCATTAAAGGTTCATTTACTGTTTGATTCAAGAAATCAATAGTTTTAAGAAATTATACCTTTAATGTTAACTATTTACTTGTACATATTTCTCTACAGTAAACGTTAACTGTTGAATTAATTAATTAATGTATGTAAAAATTAAATTAGTGTCACCCTGGCTACTAGTCATATTGAATAAGATTAGGTTTCTACCTATGATAGAACAAGCCCTTAAATGTCAGCAACTCCGTCAAAATTGTATACTTGGGCTAAGTGAATGTTATTTTTTTCCTGGTTGCGCACTGCTTACAAATAACTTCTCATCACTTTGCAATCAATGAATTTTTTAGTAGTTTTTTTAATATTACCATTTCTTCTACACGTAACTAGAAACAAAGGAAAACTTCTATAGTGTTTTGAAGCTCACTGTCATGCTGCATTCAAGTTTTTGCTCCTACCTGCCATTATTTGTAAAGAATTAAAACTGCAAATGCCTCATAGACTTTCCAGTAATTTTATAGTCTTTAAAAAATTATTGTTCAGTCTCTGTCTCCACTCTGACACCGCGTTTGAATATTTTGCACATAACCTGTTAAAATATGTATTGTTATCATGATTTAAATCAATTTTAGTATTCATTTTTCCATATATGTCTTATGGAATACTGAATTTATCTCCGTCGCAATTGGAAATTTATCGGATTGTAATCAATGTTTATGAATTCTGTTGCATGATATTTACATTAATTATCTCTGTATTCTCTGTGTTGAAAATTCAGTTTTCTTTTAATTGCATGAAGCATGTTAACTGTTCTCTATAGTTGTTCATTAATCTGTCCCCTTTTGAATGTGTTACCATAAATTGCTCAATAATTAAGAGAATATAATAACTGAACATTTCGAGATGATTTTAATTATTTATGGCGGTTTAGTTATTGTTTCAATGCACCTGCTATTATTCAGGAGGAATTGAATTGAAGAATTTATAGTATAATTTTGTACAATACCACAAATAACAAGTAACTTTATATTGAAATGATTTTGGTGAATTTAATCAACTTAAAATTAAAACAAGAGCGTTCAGAAACTACGAAAACATCCTCCAAGTATGAACATAGTTAGGATCTAGATACTGCACATTCAATGGAATCTAATGGAGACCAAGACCAATCTCGAGATTTTTTCATGAAGATCCATTCATTAATTTTTGAGAAGTTCTGCTGACAAATAGACAGACAAACAAGAACAAAACCAATACCTCCTTGGCGGTGGTAATAACTACCCTTAAACTACCTAAGTCCTTTTAAGAAGACAAATTTTATCTGCCACATTTTCAAGCAATTTTCTCCAAGCCTAATAGGAAATTTGGAATGCCTCAATAGGAACGCGATCGAGTGTGGATTAAAAGGTAAATGAAAGAGAAGAAACGTTTCTACACTGTAGTCTGTAGTACTTTCAGATTATATATATATATATATATATATATATATATCAAACCTGTTAGAAATTCATTTTTCTATCAGTTTATACTTATTTGGCCAAAAATCTGCCTTTATGTGTTGAAACTGCAGCTGAAAGATGATTTTTCCTTCTTTGCAATACATTTTCGAAATTGTACATTATTTACATGCAAAAATGTGACATAGATTAGAAAGTGACAAAATATTTGATAAAATTTATAACAAATTGGTGGGAAAATATTTTCTGTTTATCCTAAAATGCCTATGGAAGCGATATGTAAACATGTTTCCCTCTAAGTCTTTATCAATGAATTCAATGAAGCGGACTGTTGTTTAGTTTATCTTACATATTCTTGATTCGGATTAAGATAATCGGTGGATAATCAAATGTTTCTGCTCCTGTTATCATTGTTAGTATAAGTTGTATATCATGCAACGCAACTCTTTCCATAATGCCACTTATCCTAGTTATCCAATATTTGTCAATTATAAATCGGGATTGTGGGATTTTATAAATGACAGTTCTAAATTTACAACAAGCTATTTAATAGTATTCTTTAATCGCTCTGTGTACATCGAGGCGCAAGAAATAAGGTAGGGCCCTATTTGAAAATATTATTGAATCGAGTAATACTTACAATTTATTATTAACGTATGACGTTTAATCAAGAATAGGCCATAATCAAGTCTTTGTACAAAATATATGCAATGGCATTGAGTCACAAACGTTATCACAGTTAAAATTTTATCATTACTACAATCATTTGGATGATTTTTGCACAACTGAAAAGTAATTATTTATTACTTATTAGTTCGATTAATTAAAGATCATTGCCATGATGCAACAAAGTATAAAACTGAGACAATCCTTTCAACAACATTTTCCAATATCTTCAAATTGCAATTATATTGAAATGTTATATATTTGCTGTACTAATTACTCTTAAGTATAGATTTTTGAGGTAATCTTCTCATGTGAGACCTCTAAAGCTTAAGCCCTATTAGCCCTGTGGTTAATAGACTGAATTTTTGTACTCAATGGCAATTAGAAGTGTCCACTGGATTCAATGGTTTCATGCAATTATTTAACACTAGAAAGCTCAATGATTCTATATCTTAAACTCATGCAGTTGTCAGAATTGACCCATTCAAGTAAAACTAACGAAAACAAAGCAAATGAACGAAAAGTGTCAGAACAAAATAAGCTGTTCTACTATTTAAATTCTAATTACATGAGGCATTACAAATGCATTTAATGTGTGCAAAGTGGTCAAATTGACCACTCGGACTTTCTAGTGTTATACGATATGATGAACTTGAAGTAAGTATATTTAAATTATTGAAATGAAAGCGATCATTGTAAGTTGTAATTATCCTTGCATGAAAAAAGTTCTTTCTGTAAATATATAGGGTTTGAAGTAGGAGTAAACAGCAGAGTTGAAAGCAGGCGTACATTTTGATTAGGGCTATTTATTTTTAACTAGTCTTCTTTCTAGAACAACTCACATTTCTATTACATTCATATATCAGCTCTTTGGAAAACTTCTAATTAATTTTCATTTTACTGAAAATTTCAATGATCAATGCCACAAAATAAATTTAATTTTTCAGTCTACTTCGTGTAATTGTGACATGTTTAATATATTATTAAATTTGAAACATTTTCAAAGAATTAAATATTTGAATGTGTTCATCAAATCATCGATAATATCCATAATTTAACTATTGCAAATTATTTGTGAATTGCGGCTAAGAAAATTACAACTGATGTATTAGCTAACTACATTATGTCTCCAAGGTTGCAAAGTTGCTTCGGCTAGACTGAATGACACTCAGGTAGTACAAAAATGCCCTGGACACAAAATTGGCACGAGTTAAGCCAATTGAAATTGCGTGTTCTAGTAATCTACTCCAAATACTAATTTGAAGTTTACCGAGTAAATTTTAATTATATTGCGTAGCAATCAGCTACAAAATCACTCACCATTATCTAACTAACTTTCATCTCTTATTTATTCAACAACCAGTTGGTTGACTTAAATGTTGTAAAACATCACAAAAGAGAATTTATGTATTCCAATATTTTTCACTATTAAACATATATATATATATATGTATATATCAAGTTCTGTCTTGATATTATCACTTGCATTAGCCTGTCCTCATCTGATCGATTGTATTAAAGTGTACTGAATTTAATCCGATTTAATCTATTAGCGCGTATATATATATATAGAAAAAATATATATATATATATATATATATATATATTTGAGAAACTGGGCTCTTCGATTAATATTTTGATTGGAAACTTTCCTTATATCCAACATCTACTGACTTGATCGTTTACAACCCTAAATCACTTTAGTTGTTAACAGTAAGTGATTATGTACTTTCTTTGTATACTATTTTGGTTGATTTGAAAGTCATTTTAAAATCATCACGCCCCAAAAAATTCCTATCAAAGGTTAGTCTGGATTGTCTCCATAATAATTCTGTCTCGCTTCTCGTCGCGGTTTCCGGGCGAAGCGTCTCGGATTCTTGTCTCGCCTCTCGATTTGGTTTCGTTATCTCCGGTACTCTACACTTTTCTTATGAAAGTTTTATTTCTGCGAGTGAAATATAAACAGTATGGAGGTGGGTTGAGGGAATATAATTACCATGTGACTAAATGTGTGATACAACTATTAACGATAATTTACATAGATTAAGGCCTTGGAATATATACAAATGAAAAAGTAAGTAAATAGGTTATTTTAAATTGGGCGATCTATAAGTTGATTGATATATTACATTTTGCTTTAAGCAATTTTACAATGCACAAAGGAATTCTTGGTTAACCAGCTGTATTGTACGAAAATGGGACATTAGTTGTTTCGCTTATTTGAGAATGACATTTATATACTTAAGTTAACCTTAAAATCACTTAAAAATGTATCAGAAGCGAAACGATAATGATTTTTCCCAATAGATTGTTTAGATAATCGTGGTCAAACTGTATCTCACAGAAACAGTAAATTTCATGTATGTAAATATGATTACTATTAACACAGTCCAAACTCACACAGCTTCTGGTTAGTGTTCTGGGGCCCTAGGCAATTTTCTTTCCCGTCGCCTCAGTGCAAAATAAGTTTTGGACTTAACTGGTCGTTGGCCGTAAGTCTTTCGCCTGAATCCTTTACCCGTAACCTCCGTTAGCCGTGATTTTTTGCCGTAGTTGGCAATTTTCAATGGATTAAAACATGCTCATAGTTCGAACAATTAAAGAAAGTTCTAAATCCAAAGTACAAATAAAAATCATGGAAATAAATTGTTCATCATAATGTTCAGAAATGAATCTTAGCCGGGATTTTGACCCTAAAACAAAATCTCTGGCCGTAGCCGGCCGTTGACCGCGACTACGGCCGGTTAATGGCTAAGCCGTGTCCGCGACCATGGCTGCAGAACACTACTTCTGTTATATCTTCAACAGGCGTCATGCGTGATATGTGGAGATTGACGATACAGCAATATAAACCCATGTTAGTTTGAAAGTCCATACTTTGTTTCATATGATGATGTGAGAAGTTCTTGTGAAAATCGTAATTTTCCTCTATTTCAAGTTTCATCAATTTTCAAACAGAATTCTTGGCTCATGATAGTTTTGCTTATTGCACCTGCCTTAAACTTTTGCTCAACACCACTCTCAAATTCTTGTCAGTCAGTTATCTTTGTAAATTTGATAATTGGCTAATAAATGATATACCATTGTACTGATTTTAAAAATCACATAGCATCTGTAATCCTCCTAAGTATGCGAACTTTTGTGGAATATTCAATTATTGGATGGATAATATACGGCACAAGATAAGTTGCTGCTATCGCCAAATTTATTGATGGACAATTTGTTATCGAAATAATCGTATCAAAGATAATCAATTTCCGATCTAGGAATTTGGGAACTCGTAATTATTGTCGGATTATGCTCATTTCGATATGAATATCATTTGTTGAAGTTAGTATTTGAATTTACAATTTTATGAAAATAAAGCGTGAAAGAGATTACTGTGATTTTATTTGTTCCTTCAAGATATTGATGCTCTGTACAAAGAAGTTCACTTCTTGCATAACTCTGTAATTGTTGAACACACTTGCAATTTCCATTGCAAAGAGCAGAGGAACTTTTTAGAAAATCTTTTATATGAGAAATGGTGTCAACTAGAAATTTTATGATCTTCCTTAAGGCATTTTTAATGGTTGAAAATGTCTTCCCACCACAAGGCTTGCTATTTCATAGCCTCAAAATCATGCACACTCCCAGGTGTAAAATTAATTTCCTACAAGACATCGTTTATCAAAACAATTTATTTGCTTTTGAAATTTTCGAAAAACGACTTGACAATATGTGTCTACTATAGATAAAATACTTTACTGTTTTTTCTTAGATATTTTTTTTCGGCTATGTCACTCGTTTATTGTGGTGAATGGCGTTTTTTCGTTTCATATATATTTTATGCATATTTAGGGTAGTCATCTCTCTATGATTCTGTATGATTCTCTTTAATGCATTATTGCATAAAATGCACTCATTGAGGATTTTTAAGAAACCCTTTAATAAGTCAAAATCATTGAAAATCCCAAAGTCTAAAATGGAAATTTCATCATTTTCTTTGTATTATTTAGGCTAACTCTACTTAAAGAACTTATTTTGAAGTAGAGCTTGTTTGTTCAATAATTTTAGACAGGGTAGATGATTTGCCTCATTTTCATGTTAAGCAAAATCGCCTTTCAAAGATTTAACTATTTTCAAAGATTTACGCTGCAATAATGACATAATAATTTAAGTAATGGACATCCATGTGATCTTTTGGTTTTGTAATTGTCTGAACTATTCGAGCGTAAAAAATGCCTTAGATATGAATAAATAAATGAATTTTGTCAACAATCGAAGAAGGTTAATGAAAAAGGCTCTTTGCTTCTGAACTCACCATGATATTGATGGTGACGTCATTGGGAGAGCCACTTGGTCTTCGATTCTGAGAAACTAAAACAAAAGGTCCATTAAGAGTGTCCTATTTCAGTTTCAGAAACGGACGCAGATCACGATGATGTCTATTCATCCGCGTAAACGGATAATTAATTACTTAAACCATCGTCAATCTATGATATCTTATGCATTGATTGGCATACATCAATTTCGTTTTGCGTAGCTTGAAACAAAACGGACGTTCAATTGACGTTCGATAAAATCACTATATAGTTACCTTACATAAATAATGCGAGTTTAAAATACCAGGGTACGCCAACATACGTTTATTTTCCTTCATGGTTAATTTAGAAAAAACAGTCTCCCTTGCAAATGTTTATTTTCTCATATACATATACCCTATGAAAGTATATAAACAAATTTCTTTAACCAGAATAAAAGTTATGCAATATTTTTGGATTCATGTGTCAGAAGCAATATAATATTGTTTCTTTACAATTAAAAATCTTGGATGAAATGAAATGAAGTAAGCGCATTGTGTGTTGAGAGGGCAATGGGCAAAATTTTTTGTAAAACCTGAAATATCTTGTAGTTTTTTATTCACTATAATGTATAATACAATAAATACAATTTTTCCATTTTTAGGGTTAAGATATGTATATAGACGTTTCAAATAGAACGCTTGATAATACATTGACATTACCAGAATATACATGAGCATCCTACACAATGAGAGATTGAAGATTTGTGATTTTTGTTAAAATATTATACGCGAACCTGTTATTTTCTTCGGAAAACATTATTTCGTCAACCGCTGCATGCGATATGCCACGAAAATATTTCGAAATCTCCCTTTAAAATCTATTTTTGTTAGAAAAAATATCAAGATTGTACAGGGGCGTTACCAGAGTACATGCGAGGTCACGTTCTCTGTTTCATTTAAAAAATAATAAAAAGCATTAAATTTTTTGTGCAGTTATATGCGCATTAAATGCAGATGAATTTTGCAATTTTTTTAATTTTTTTAAGTGAATGCCTTCCCGAAATTCAATTTTCCACAAATATGTTGGGTACGAGATTTGGATTTTAACTCGCTTAAAGTTTGATTAGCTAAGGTTTGACTACCGTTGACGTTGATAATGTCTGCACATGGATTTTATTTTCTACATACATGCTGTGAGCGCTGCTGACACACCCTAATTTTTCAGTTTTAACGAAGGAATATCCATACCATTTGTTCTACGAACTAAAGATGAAAAGAACTTGCAAGTAGTAACTGATGTTTAATACATGGTTTTCTTAATTTCATAATTAATCAAAGTGCGTGTGTGTGTGCTAATAAAATTGTGGCAAATGCCTAAAAATAACTCTTACACTGACATGGATATAATCAAGTGTTCACGCACTGTAGAATGTTGTTAACCCATATTCGTTAATTACTCATTTTATTGCTATTTTAAAATAGTCTTTATAACACGCAATCAATTCATTACTAAATGCACTCTGTGAATAATAAATGCAGCTCTTAATGAAATTACTGTTGTATCTATATTCAATTCAAGAATATCTCGAAACATTTTTGTTATCTTTTCATGATTGTCCGTTATCTTTAAGTGGTAACCTAAATAAACAATTGGTAAAATACACTGTAATTGAATGCAAAAAGCAAATTTATTATTTATTAGTTGTCGATATTGTAGTATCATTCAGTAATATAAACAATACATTATATCAAAATTAGACCTTCTAATGATACTTTAAGATTACCTCTATATTGCTGTGCAAGAGTGTCTCTGTTGAAAGACATCCTTATGCGGAACTACATTGACACAAAGTAACTTTATCGTCTTCCCAACCGTTGTCCTAAAATATTTTGAGCAGCTGAGGACGGTTAAAATTTTTTTATTAAAATTTGTCGTAAAACGAATATTGGTCTTGCAATGATTTATGTTAAAAGGGGGAGGGGCGTCCCCTAATACTCCGTCTGACAACATGTAAGAAATTATTTCATCCACAACTTATTAACTTTTTTGTTCTAAGTCAATTCCTATACTGTTGTTATCTATTTCACCACATCAAATATCAAACAAGTTCGCCATTGAAATACATGTATAGTGGTAATCATTAATCTGCCACTTATGTAAAAGAATCGTGCAAGATTCTTAACCCCATCTATGTAATTCATACTATAATTTTACTAACAGAAAACATTTTCTGAAATTTCTAAGCTATTTTATCAAAAGAACTTTATAGGGATAATAATCCTCTTGGTAAATGAGACATTACATTTAATTATCTGGTGAGATTTCATATGAGAAGACCTATAAGTAATAATTTATTATTTTTGTGATACTTAAACAATTTTAAGCACTTTGTTACCTGCATGCCTATTTTGAACCCATATCTTCTGATTGTTTACAAATTATCTACATTATTTTAGTTTAGATCGAAGCTAGTTTATAATCTGAATTCAGGAAAATCCATGTCAGTCGATTACTAAGCTAAATTGACTTTTTGTTGTTTTTTATTTTATTGACAGATGAAATCTCCCGATTACTCAACCACTGCTCCTTCATTTGTCTCTCCCACATGTCACTTCCTGCAATCGACTCGATATATGTTAGGTGTCGTTATAAGGTCGCTCTTGTGACGAATCAATTAGATTCCACACTCCCAGATAAAGGCTTTTGTTGCAACAAGGACGTCTTACTGTTTTTCCTTAATTAAGTCAAGTCATTTCATCAAATTCTAGTTCTTGAATTTAATTTTAAATTTATGTTATCTCGAGCCGTGGCATAGTAACAATTCCATATTGCTATTCCATATGCCTTGTTCGGGGTAGAAACTATTCCAAATTAATTCAGGGGACATTATTTTGAACTGTGAGATGATGGCTTCTGTTCTTCAAATTACATTTATACTATTTTATAAGTGAAATTCTTTCATAATATCTATTCAGTTTGATGTATGCCTTTCTTAAAATTCATATTTAGATATGGTGCAAAAATTGGTTTTACAATTTTAATGATTTTGTGATTGAAAATTGATATATGTAAAGCTCAGTTTTTCCAGTCTTTGAGGCTATGTTCACTACATCATTAATTGACATTCCAACTTTCTTAAATTTCGATTTTTTCTATATTCTTAGGTTTTATGTAAACTGGAGAAAGTAATTTTTGTCTTAATCCATTCGATTAATGATTATGTATCATAATCTATTGGAAAAATTGTTCTGAAATACCGTTATCATAGTTTTTCTGTTTTGATTTGTTATCACCTTAATTTACCTGAGAAATCCGATATCCAAGACTTTCAAACTTTTACCAAAATGAACATTTGAATAGTATTTAACTCAAAGTTTGATTTGAACTGTGAAAGTTTGAAATTTAATTAAAAGTTTGGAATTGATTACATTTAGTTTGTATTTGGCCTTTAAACAAATGAATTTTTAAAAAGTGTAAATAATGTAAAAACTGAAGTAGACTCAATCCACAATAGAAACCGCAGCCTATTTTCGAAATCAATATTAAATTCTTTATAAAATATTTTGAAAAGTCTAGTTTTTATTTCAGTTCCATAAAGTTAGCTACATGTTCGGGAGAAATGATCTTTTTGTAAAGTTTTTTCAGCAAAAATAATTACTGACCCACATGCATGGACAGTGCTCTTAAATAATTAATGGTAGTGGGAAAAATTAATTTCCATTAAATGATGGCAATTAATGATTTTTTTCTTTTCAAAATGGCCATTAATTAATTTTTAATATTCCATTAATGGGAATCATTGAAATTACCTTGGTAATCCATCTTTAATATCCATTACAAAAAAAATTATTCATCAAAATAATCTTCTGTGTTACTTTTTCTCTCACCACAGTTATTGGCATCAATCAGTGTCTTAAGGCGCATTTTTGGTTTATGTGAATCATTAATCGCTTTATATTTTTTTGTTATCATTGATTTGATGTAGTAAATCTGTACTGAAAACATGCAAGATATACAATTTCACTTTGTGAATTATTTGATGAATTTAATATGAAAAGCTTAAAATTGATATATGGATTTTCCATTAATGGTCTTTTTCATGAATTGACTTTTAAGAATAAAGAAATTTAGAAGATCTGTATGTAGATGCTGGTTTGTGAATACATTATGTAAAGATAGAGTGCTTGGAAATTCAAAACTGCTGTCTTGAACATTGAGTTGTCTGGAAATTGTATTTTTTATTAAGTCAGATTTATTGTGCGGGTGCATTGCATTGATTTATGTCGTTGGCGCATTGACCAATTTATTGTCCTCGCCATTTGGGATCTGACACCGGTTAAACAGTTGTCAAAAGTACAAAATTTCGAATTTGCTGAACCATCCATATATTTTATAAACTACATTTAATTTAGAAGCGATAAGCATTGAATGTTTCGAATAATGCTTTTAAGGTTTGGCGTAGAAAGGTAGTTAGAGTAGCAGAGTAGCATACAGGGGGTTTACCTCTGACGACCGGTTCATCTGAAAATGATGGATCCTTATTCTTGTTCCACTGAGCAATAGTCCTAGCAACATTATTTGTTGAGAAGCCTAGCGCTTCAGCTACACGCTTCCGTACTGGTCTTTGAGATCATGCCCCTCCTTCATGCTTTTCTTTAATGAAATACTGATGGACTCGCACAATTAGAATTTTTTCAGCAGGGGAGAGCTCATGTTTGATAAACGGTATCTCGTCCATTATTGTCAACTGATAAAATCCAAAGATAGCGTCGGAATAGCCTTGAATTGACCAATCTGACAATGGTTAAAAAAACTCATACAAAAACTATAAAAGAAATATTCGGTTTCGATTGACGGTTCAGTTTTGCGTGCCCGATCCCATTTGGCAAGGACAATAATTATAGGTATGGTCAGGCGGGAGTGTATTTAGAGGAGAGTCCGCACCACACCCAATTGAGGAAAAATTAATAAAGGAATCCGTTTCCCAAAGCCAAATAATCAATAGGTTTTTGAGTGATCCTTGACCTATGGAAAAAAAGTTGGCGGCATTAAGCAAGAGGCAAATGAAATCAAACCACAATATGTCATATATATGAATGTGTATTATTTTTTCTATACAATAGTTTTTTCATATAAACGTTTCAGCATGAGCACAGCAATGCTTCTCGAAAAATAATCCTGATTTTTTTGCAATTGAACTTAAAATTGTAAAGAATATTCAAATTCTGAACAATGTCAATTTTGGTTTGCAAAAGTATAGTTCCTTAAACCTTTGGTTTTTCTTTCAATTGCATTGAATAGACCGCATTGCATTGGTAATTTATTTAATTAAAGATGCATGAATCCCACAACCCTTATCTAAGATGTACATCTTCTTGAGATGCATTTATTTTTACTTTTCTCTTAAAAGAGACCAGCGAAGAAGAGGCAACAATATTGTTTTTTTAGCACTCTCTCACTTAAAGAGCGCAGATGCAGATGAGTAGCCTATTTCGGTTGTATAAAAATTAATCTTTTGACCAATAAAAATATATTTGACCTCATTTTAACTTGCCTAAGATGTTGGTATTTTGGATATACCGTAAAATTTATTGCTCATTATAATTACTGATTAGCTAGTGAAAATTTACATATGACCTTAAAACATTAAATATAGACTAACTCTTCATAAACATGGCAAAACATCGTTTGTAAACTGCTGAGCTGTCTTGTGATTTTGAAGACATGTAGTATATCACTTAGTAGAAATACGATCCATGCACACGGGCAAGTTTTGTATGTATTAGTGACATAGCCAGTGAATTTTTTACACAAAACATGAAAAAGTTCGATGTTTCAGTGATGTTTGTAATCCAAACATGACTTATAAGACTTAATATGTATTTTTGTGTTTTAGATCTTTGCCGTAACCTGTTATTTTAATTTGAATGTGCAATATGACTTTATATGGCTGTATTTACCATAGTGATAATGAATTCTAATAGCCTTAAAAGTTTTTGCATTTTGCGAATTTCTACGACTTCAATTTGTTGATGAACTAGTTTAGATGATTGATGCTAATTATAAATAGTCATCATATTGGTATTTTTATGTTTGGTTTTTAACCACGAGGGCAGATGGAATGTTTACTTAAGCTAATAGATCAATACAATTGGCCCCTATTAAATTTTAATATTTTTCATTTAGACGTGGTGTCGACGACAAAGGAGCTGTCAGTTAAGATCAAGCCTTTGTTTTCGCTCATAATTGACAGTTTTAATTGCATTTGCCTGCCAGTCGTTGTTACACGTGGGCGCGCAATCGTATTTTCAACGATGGCTTTTGCGCGCATCGTTTTGTTGGCTTGTCTTTTTTATAGTATTTCTCATCACATCCACTGTTGGAATGATGGACCACGGCTTATTAAACGAAGTAACAGTACAAAACGTAAGATTTTTTTTCGAACTTCAAATTATTTATTTTGAATGAGTTAAATTGTATTTGAATTTTTGCTGTACAACTTTGTAGTACTGAATTTTTTTCTTTACAACAAAACTGTAGATGTCATTAATGGACACTTACCTCTACTTGTAAGCAGAGCAAGTTTGAAAAAGATGAAAGCAATAATAGATTTTGATAAGAATACTTTGTCAGCTAACGGTAAGACTATTTCAATCGATATTAGTGAAAATTGCCACCTTAGACAAATCAGCAATCAACGCTTAAAACTTGCCTAAAGATGATGGTGTTAAAATATTGCTGAAGGTAAAGTGTTAAACCATAATAGTTTTAAAAGTATGCCCAGAAAAACTATTGAAAAATTCCACCGTCAATTTTCTCATCCTGGTAAGAATCAACTGAAACAACTGTTGTCGTATAAATTTTCAAATTGTCAATCTCCGAATCCTGATATAGATTTAAAAGATTTATTTGAAATCGTTGATGACATAACTCAAGATTTTAGAGTATGTAATCAATTTGAAAAACATTTATCGCTACCCAAATTACGTCTTCCTCGAGTTGAAATTTTTAATGACAGCATTTCCATTGATCTTACTGATTGGCTGTGTCCAAAAACAATGAAATGTTTTAAAATTATTCATCTGGTTGATGTTGCTACTCGGTTTTCTGCCGCACATTTTATTCAAGATAAAATTCATCCACAGATTTGTATGCAAAATTTGGCTTTGTATTTTTGGGCCACCCGACTCCATAATACATGACTTAGGTGGCGGGTTTAATAATGAAGGGAATCTCGCAAGCCATTTAAGAAGAAATCGCAGGCCAACTAATTTTTTTGGAAACCCTATACCTACAGAAAGCATATTTAAAAATAGAGTGATTAATAAAGAGGAAGAAAAACGTTATTTCAATGAGTTTAGGTTAGCCGAAAATTCATCTTGTGTAGGTGCTAGTTTGAATAACTCATCTTCGAAGGATTGAATGAGTTTACAAAAAGTTTACTCCTGCCGCCTAATACTTTTAATATTATTAGAAGAAGAAGCAACTACCATCCGCATGCAAAGCAAATTTGTAAGCCGGTAGTGTGTTTAAGTTAAGTAATCTCCAATGAGTCGCTCTCTGCATGGCCTAATATAAATGGTCATGGTTTGTGTCCCAGCATTATCTAAAAGTGTAAATTTTTGTCAATTTTTATTTGATTTGAACTTTTGGCTTCATTAAAAGGTTTACGAGGCTTGGCGGACCAAAAAAGTATTTCTAGCTTACTAGCTGAATTAAGCCATTCATTATTCAAATGACTTTGGCAATTATAACAGGCAAAAATCCAACCCGCTTATAACATACAGTACATGGAGCAACAAGTAGTTTTTAAATATTTTAAACTATTTATTAATCATTTTTTAATCACAACATATAAATCTAAAAACTATCTTCTAAAAATCAATTGAGTGTAAGAGTATTGCATCTTTGAACTTCTATATGTATAATTCAATTCCCTATTTTACTAAACATATTTTCACACTGCTATTACATTTATGAGCTATTTCTAAGTAGTGCATTTAATGAGATTTTAAGTTCTATAGTTGGCTGCAAAAAAAATGAGACTAGAAAAAGGCATATTACTTTTGAACTACTGAACGTAACAACTCAAGAAAGGTAAGATTTTAAAGATACATTAAAGGACTATAAGTAAAAAGCATCAAAGTCTAATTTGTTTTCCTCCTGTAGAAATAACTTCATTCAAACGAACTGAAACTGATTTCATTAAATTGGACTTCATTTCAGATGTCAAAATGTGTTGACTTTCTTGGATTTTTTCTTTTAAATCGGATATATTTTTCGGATTTTTCTTCTCAACGTCATTTTTCAATATCTGCCACACGTTTTCGATTGGAGAAAGATCAGCAGAACTTGGTGGCCATTGCAAAAACTGGATATTATTTTCATAAAACCAATTTTTTGTCTTTGCTGACGTGTGCGGGGTTGCTCCGTCCTGTTGGAGTATCCATCCATCATCATATAAAGCATCAGCATAAGACATAAATTCAGCTATAATTTGGCAATATCTTTAACTGTCGATTGTGGCTTTTCCGTCTAAAATTTTCAAATAAAACCCACGATACGAAAGTGCTTCCCAAACCATAATTTTTTGGTCGAACTTTGGAACCGCTTTTGTTGGTCTTGGACATTTCTTTGACGACCACACTTGTACTTTGTTTCTGTGTAGTTGAAATACGCACTCATCAGTTATCCAAACATCTTCAAAAGTGTAGTCTTTCCAATCTTTCACGAAATTTAATCTTTTTTCTTGATGTTCTTTTGTAATCAAAAGTCGATTTTTTCTGCCAATTTTTGTAACTCTACTTTTTTTCAGGGTTCTCTGAACTGTGGTTTCATGCACAGAGATGTCGGCTTCAGTTTGAAGTCGGTTTGCAATTTTTTTGAGAGCAATTGCGACTGTTTTCTGAATGAATTTTCCAATAATTTTTCGAGGGCGTCCACTTCCTTTTCTTCTTTTGAGAGATTCTCCTGGTCGAATTTTTTTCAGCTTTCGAAAATAAGTTGATCGAGAAATTTGCGATGTCGCAAAGGCGTTTTCAAGCTGTTCCAACGTTTCCATTCCGAAGAAATCAAGTAGAAACTTTGCAAAGCAAAACAATTTGTTTGGTAAGGGTTTTCAAATAATTACGAAGTACCAGTTTAATTAATCAAATTTTTTGTTTGACCATTTTAAAGTTCACAAAATTCTCGTTGTCTTTTATTTTTATAGTTTTCCTCTAAAACGTCTCAATACGTTTCCACAAAGCGTGAAAAAATAGGTGTTGAGTCTCATTTTTTTTGCAGCCAACTATATGGCTAAGTATGAAAAATTGGATTTATTTACATTATGGTTTTGATGTAAAAGAGTAAAATATATTTCTCACTGTTTTAAGAAAAACTGTTTCATCTTATAAAACTGTTTCTAGCATTGACATCTTTCTTCGGGAAATCGCTCCTCGTTTTTAAATGACAAATTAACGGTTGTTCAACTTAATCAAATTATAGTTAAATATCTTAAGACCTAATCACGTTTTAAAGGCTTTTATCATTAAAAATGGCATGCCAAGACATCAATCTAAATTGTAATGGAAGTCAATTTCCATTTACGCTGGAATTTGACATAAGATAATGATAATTGGTCAGATGGCCATAGTCTTTTATTCACTTCACATGTTTAGGGCATATGGCGTTTTAAATACGGTTTCAAATAGTGTTTTAATCATGTTTTTGCAATTTGGAAAATATTTGTTGGGATTCGTCCAATAAGAACCGACCTTCAACCGAGTCACAAAATATGAAACAATGATTCATACCGGCACAATAAGATTTGACTAGATGACCGAGGGAGACCTTGTGCAATTATAAAATAATTTGAACTGAGATCCGATTTGAACCATTTTTTAAATGCAAGACTTTGCTTACATAGGTATTAAAGTGAAGCATTACATTAGTCTTCACTGACATTCGGAAAATTCACCCCAATATAAAAACTAAAATTGTTAACGGACAGATTTTAAATAACATCTCTCATAATTTAGAATATGAAATAAAGAACTATCGAAAATAATTTTTAATGCAAAAAAAGGCTAGACAAGTCATAGTTCTCAACTTCAGCTAAGTTTCTAATGATTTAGAATATCAGTCTGTAAAATATTTTTCTATTTGCACACAATTACTAAATTGATTAATGTAACTCCATTCTATTTCTAGAAAAAATGTCGTTTCGGATTTAATCGGAATTTCAAAGATTTAGTGTTAACTAAATATTAATCAATTAATGAAACAAACGAAAATCAATATGAAAAGCTTTTGAATCCATTAAAACTGTTTAACACATTTGTGTTATTCAATGTTTACATAATAATTAACTTGACTTTATTTAGACATTTGTGCACGTATCGTTCTATCACATGCTGATTAATTAAATGTGACCTGGTGACCCGGTGAACTTTCATCTGGTGACCCAGTTGCAATTCTGACCGAAACCGTAACAAAACTTGTAAATCCAATTTTTATTTCGAATCCAACTCAGACAGAAAATTCTATTCCAAACACTTATGGTTTACTTATTATTGTTCAAAAATCTTGATTTTTTTACATTGAGAAATGATAGCCGTAACAGTTATTCTACAATGGAAGAATTGGATTAAAAATTATATTTGCACACTTCACACAATGATTTACATCAATTTTATGTATCTAAGTTTTATTATATAATTTCTTCAATACATTAACATTTAATACCAAATAACAGGATTTCCAAATTTTTTTGTTAAGATCAGAGCGTGGTTTTAGTCGCATTCTCTACAAATATAGGGCAACCAATCCACCCTCTATCTGAAACTCAGATGCAATTGCAAGGGCTGAACATGCATGGTAAATAGCATTAACCTAATCGGATTTGAACCACATTGAAGTAAAATTTGTGCAATTTTTGCACAAAAAAACTCCTGAGCTTTACACTATGGAGATTAATGTCAACCGTATGACTATTTTAAGAACTGCATCGTATAAGTACTAATCAGTGTTTTCATGTAAAATTGAGTGCGTATTTTCATCTTTGGAGCATTTAGTCACCGAAATGTAGGTGTCTTAGTGTGGAGGGTCCCAAAAGCCATATAATTTTTGTGGTGTGTTGATTTTGATGAGGAATAATATATTTTCTTTGTTATTTTTTTTAATTCCATCAGTTGGATATTATTACGCAACTTTTTGCGCATTGCGCATTTTTTCCACTTTGTTGCGCAACCAAATGCACCCTCTGGTTAAGACTAGTCGAATTGTATGGTTTATTGGCCTCTAGCACTCGAAATTTTCACTTCATTTTTTTGCTTACTCGATTGCATTTCAAGTGCTCGCAAGATTCATAGAAATAATTGTTACTATGGTTTCCAAATATTCTGCGAAGTTCTTGAGAATGTATATTGTTGGAATTAGGAGCCCACTACAAAATTTCCTCTATGAATTTTTAATTTCTTTGATGAATTAAAAGTAACGTCGGCGTATTTCAATATCCATCCTCAAGGGTAGACATTGTATTCTGGCGTTAAACAGTCCCATTTGCAAAAGAACTGCATCCCAGTATCGGTTTTTTAGCGACAATTCATCTAAGAGATGTAAGTAATTAGTATTTTCTACATTCACTAGACAATTGCGATACAAAATATTTCTCAATTTAATTAAATTTTCGAGTTGTCTACAGAAATGAGGGATGTTTTTCTAAGCTTAATAAGAATTTAATTCTATTTCAAATAAATAATTAGATGCGTCACTTTATAAAAAAACTTTTAGCAAATTTGCACTTATATAGTACCTGGTACTGATCTACTATTGACTCTAGTAGTGTAATTGAATACACAGCTTAAGCCTTTACGAGTTGACTTTTTTGGCTTGAGTCGAGTTGGAATGGAACCCTAACTCGGGAGTTAGTGTCGCACAACAGTTATATTCAGAGTTAATTTTCTCATTAGACTAAGCTATATATAACTGTGCTACCCTATATAGATGTACGACAGAAATACAACATGTTAAACTAAATGAGAGTAGCCAAGTCTGATGGCTAACAATTTGTGATAAATAGTGAAATGTTGATGAATTCTTCGATATTATTGTCCAAAATTGAAGAACAATAGATGCTATTCAAGCTAATATTGAGTTATTTTCGAGTACGCGAAGTGTCGAGCTGAGTTTTTGGACTTCGTGTCGAGGTGTAGTACTCTCGGGGCCCTAACACCGTTAAGCTACGTTTAGAAGCGTGATCTGTCACATTTTGGTAAAATCTCACGTCTAACCACCCGAGATAATTAGTAATGTGACGTGATTTTGCAACTGCTCTTGCTACTAATTACATAGTCTAACCGTAGTTTTGTATATCTGATTGAATCTTCTTGGACAGCGCGGGATGCAATGCTATATAGAATACGTTTTTCATTTGATCATTGTAGCTGCGTAAGTAACCCTCCCACAATTCTGATAATTTTGGTCTGCTAAACCAATTCTTAACTTAAGTTATTCGTCGTTTAAGATTTCCTTTTATAGTTAAATTTCCACACTTTTCTTATTATTCTTAAATCAAGTATGGTTTTTGGGCTTTTATTACCATGAATGTATATCTTAAAATATTTACAATTTTTTTGGATTTTCATTCTTCGCAAGATTAGTTAACACATTGATTACTAATGCCAGATCCTTGGTGTGACAAATGGGGCTACAATTTTTTGTGCATTCCATACAAAATATTAGTGATAGCCCAGAGAATAAAAACATAACGCATTTGGGACATAACATGTATCCAATATATGGATAAACAGCAGTCATTCCGCTAAACTTTTGGAGAATTTCGCGGTCCTAGTCTAAGTAAACACGATTTCGTTGATTATGGACACGAATATCTTGGCCCACCGGCAGCAGCCCGTTTGAATGACAACGAAGTGGTTTTCATGCAACGTTAACACGTATGCCTCAAGTGTACGTCATGGTAGTTCGATATGGATTATAACCTACATAGACAGTGCATGAATTATAAGCATGTTATAACAGAAACCCCTTGGAATTGAAGAGCTACTAATTGTTTCTTAAATTCGTGCGATATAATCTTTTCAACAGGCTTTGACAGGGCCAATGTTGTGATTGAAGTAGACAATAACGTCGACTTTTCATTAATCATTTTATTGATTTTTGTTGAATTCATGCTGCTTTTAAAAAGTGATTTGCTAAGTGAATTAGATTTTTGACAATTTCTCTGAGTATTTGAGACCTTGGTTTTTGGTGAGACTTGAAACAGGATTTGTGCACAAAAGTACAAGAACTAGATAGGCGTTATTCAAACATTCAGAAGTCAAATGATTTTATTGATTTCATGTAATAATGTTTGCCTTATTAATCTTTTCATAAAATTTGAAACATTGAATGATATATGATATGAACTGCGTTGATAGCAAAAAATTTTCATGTAGCAATATGTATGCAGATATGGTCTACTCTTAATTTTACTAGTCGCATATTGGAAAAGATTGAATTTTCACAATTTCCTCTAGACGATGCAGTGGATTCAGTTTCCATAAGTCCAAAAAAAGAAAAATTGTTTTACATGGAGCTAGTCAGCGCGTACATTTGATATATAAAGCGAGTCCATAGGGTCAATTGTCGCAGAGCATTTGGGTTATGAAATGCGTCAGTTGAGCTGGTTACTATAATACATAAACTGATTGTGAATAGAATTATGAACTTGGGGATAAATGAATATTACTTGTGTCCGCATAAAGCACCAATAATCAATATTAAAAAGGAAATCCTCAAGTTCAATTGCCAACGGCCCGCTTCAATGTTCAATCAAATGCAAATGAAATTACCGTGCTTAACAGGAGATAACTACAGTGGATTTAGAATGGTTAATTGTAAAAAATACTTGTTCTTAGAATGAGAAACTTATGTAGAATCTGTCAACCTAATTTTACTGTTTTACTTTTACGCTTGTCAGAAATTCTTCTTCAGTCTCGTTTGCAAAGGTTGGTAGTAATTAACGATTGAATTTAACTTTAAATTGAAGCAGTGTTTTTCAGGATAATTTAGCATATGTGAAAATTGCTTCTAAAAATAATACCGCATTAACGTTGTTCATCTCAACGTAATCACTCCAAAATGTACATCGATTTCCATTTTGACGTCAGCAGAGTAGCTGATTAAATGGGCAGAAGCAAAAAGCGTTATTGTTGTTTCCTGAAGGTGAACTCCTGATATTTAATTGCAATCACCTGAAGAAATATCTTTCAAATTAATTGTCTTTACCGAGTTAGGGTTAGGTCAAAAAAATTCTGATCTCCTTTGAATATGAGGCGTCTTAAAATGGCCAGCTCACATGTGTATACATAATTTACCTTAAGTTTTCGTGGAAGACCTTTTACATCATTGAAATATTTGCAAGACATCATTAGATTTTGTCTTCCTTGCAAATGAATAATCGTTGTTTATAATAATTTTAGAAAAAAATGAAATTTTCTAGAACTGCACCTGCCCAAGATAATGTTTTTCATCTGTCTTGCTTATTTGTATCTTTCCGACTCATCAAATTGGTGTCGACTTGCAAATTTTCCCCCATATGTTTTCCTCAAGATATGAATAAATTTGATAAATATTTATTGGTTTTGACAAGCAAAATTTGAGATTTTTCAGACACAAGTTTCTATGGTAAGTTTTTAGTATTTTTGTATACAATTAAGCACACTCACATACCAATTTTGCGATTTGCATGTTACAGAGATGGAAACTAGTTGATATTCTTCAGGTAGATCACCATCTAAACATGCCCGGCCAGAAATGACTGAAGAATACGCCATATCTTTTGTTTTCTTCAGTTAATAAGTGGAAGTTATAGAAGTTGCAACCTACTATAAAGGTCTTTGCAATTCTACGTTTATGAATTTGTCTTGAAGTTGCGCGTGTGAAAATCTTTTAACACAAACTCAACATTTTTTCCTGTATTTAATTCCAATCAATTTTGCATTCGAGGATTGTCAAAAATTGTTCGCTTAGATCAGCTTGCAACTCTGAAAATATTTAAAATCAGCATATACTTAATTTTCCTGAAAAATTGGGAAAAGTTGGAATGACGTACATTATTTACAATAAGATTAGGATTAGAGTTAATCTTTTCGTTCTGTTCAAAACTGACTAATGTAAATTTATAATGTTGTTTAATGGAGCCCAAAAAACTTCAAATTTGTGTCTTTTCAGATTTTACTTTCTTAACTTTTTCCTGTAATGTATTGGTCAATAATTGTGAGACATTTCCAAAATTTACAAGTGGAAATACAAATCAAGTTAAAGTGCATATTAATTGTTCAGTACAAAGATGCCGCAATATTGACGAAGCATGCCCTTGGATTCTACAGTCACGCTTTTACTGTTTGCTCGGGGTAGCACGATGTCAATGCAATGCTTGTGTGTAAATTGCTATTAATGTATTGCTTTGGTTGTTTGATTAACTTCTTAAGTGGTTATTGATTTTTGAGCTCTATTAAACTACGACCAGGGAATACGTGGACAAATGAGGCCGATTTACTTTTCACTCATGAATATTTAAAATGCGCTCATAAAAATTTCAACAAAGCGCGCTGCATGATTAACATTCTTAATTTTAAAAAAAGTTGTTGTAGTCAATAATTTCTTTAAGTTTTTAAAATTGAATATTTTCCTTTAAATAAACACTACATCAGCCAAAATAATTTTGCAAGGTATCCAATTTTCTCTAGAGCAATATCTGAACTATTAATTATAATTAATTTTTTAGAAAATAACATTATACGCTCATATTTAATAACTAATATCAGGCGCGGCTTTAAGATTTTTAAAACAGGGGGGACACCATCCAATTTTGTTTCAAGTAAACCTAAACTAAAATGGAAATTTAAACAAAAATAACTCCAAGAGAAAACTTCATTATAAAATTTAACCTCCAAATGTCCAAATTAATGCATTGCTCACCTTAGATTGTCGGATGAAACTTGCAAACATCAACATAAAAAATATTTGAGGAAGACACTTTTACAAAAAACTAAGCATCCCCAAAAGGGGGAGCACTGGCCACCGGGTGCCTCCCCCTAAAGTCGCGCCTGAGTAATATTTTTCATATTTTTGTTGAGCAGTTGTTAATGAGCTTTGGAGGTGAAAAAGTTTTGTTGATAAAAGTCTGTTACATAAATGTAACCAATTCAAGTAAAAAATCAATTATTCTTAAAAACGAGAAAATGAAAAGTACATTTTAGTAATTGAACCACAAAAAAGTTTTATGAAAATCACTATTATAGAACCTTAACGCAATTATGTATAGCCAAAAAATGGAGGATAGGAATAAATTGTGATAATGTTATAATACTCATTATGCATTTCCCAGCCCCGAATGTAGCGTAATTATATATAATCGGGTCAACTGAGTATCCGGGTCACAATTTGTGACCCGGCTTTCTCTAGTCTGATAGGTAACAAGATTTTCCTGACTACGACCTCCGTAGGAAGGAATAAATTAATTCTAGAATTTGTAAATGTTCGATAATTTTTTTTGAAATTTGAGGCAGTTTCGATTATCGTGGCCTCAATTATAAATTCCTTGTGTTTATGGTTTTTAACAGTTCTCCGAATTAGATTCTATTTCAATGTTGCTTCAAGAATTATGGATCACTGTATAACATGATGGGTGGGGTTCATTAAATTTTAGCTCATTTCCAACTTTTAGCACGATGCTGGAATGAGTATTAGTAAGCATTTAGCCATCGTTTGGTTAGCAGTCAGTTCCCCATGCTATTCTTTAACAACAAAAATTTAATTATTATAAAGACACTATCGCTTATTTTAAATTATTTCCCATTGACTTCCAATAATAAAATTTAATTTCCAAACCATAAAGCAAGGCTCGTGGCATTGTGGCGGATTGGCTAGATTTTTAAAAGATATTTTGTTCAAATCATGGTAATTGATTCGCTTTTGTATAATAAATGTCTCCCGATAGAATGATTTCTTTGCAATTTTTATACGAGGGCGGGCGTTATTCTTCCTCGGGCAATTACTGTTTCGATGAAATTACATTACATTGCTCTACATACTATATTCATTCCATCACACTCAACTAACCTCTTTTTCTTGCAAGTCGCAACTATATTCTACAGTATTTAATTAATGAGGGTAGCGTCGACATCTAGTTAATACTTTTGACATTATTTAATTTCGGCGCTAATGAGACCAGAAATAATTTTTAGTCAATTTTGCTAATTTGTAGATAAACTTACAATTGTCGACGCTTGTAATTTTCTTACAGCTGCGAACATTTTAAGATAGATATATAAAAAAATACATTGTTTTTTTTGTCAAAATAACATCTAAAAATAATTATGGAATTTTCGGGGATAGTCCTTATGAATCTCCAAGCAGTCGCCCATTTTCTCAAACTCTTCTACACAACTAATTAACATGTTATTAATAGGAACTTCAATTTTGGCGTAATGCTTGTAGTTTCCTTTTCGGCTGCAAACAATGTTTGTTTAGCATTAATTCATTGACGATCTTAATTATAGTGTAGAATGCAGTACAAACATGGGCTTTTAAATTTCTCTGAATTACAATCTCTTGGGAACTCATTCAATCTTTTTCTACTGAAGTACGTGCTCTCAAGGCGTATATTTTAAGTTCTTAAAAAGTTGTGAAATTTTCAGATTACTTTCGTAACTATTATCTCTGCATCTGACACCCTTATATAATCTACAAGCATTACAACAGAGCGCTTCAATACTTCATAAATATCACTGATTTCGACCACCAATAAGCTGTAATCGTTAATTTGTGGAATTTCGGCAGTCCGAAAATTAAAATTCCGGCCCGAACAACTCTATCTTCACAATCAATTTAAACGAACGTGTCATCCTAGGGTCAAAGGCAGACTACGTTAAACTTTAAAATTATAATTTCAATTTGAATTTGACTGCCAATATTTTTAAGGCGTTAGCTATATCTGTAGTTTTTGATACAATAGTGTTCATATAAGAATCACTCAAAGTGTACTTTAGTGCTTCCAGTTACAGAATGTTTGGAAGTAAATTAGTTAACAAAACCTATAGCCAATATGACCTACCATTCGAAAGATTCATAGGCTGTAATTGAATAAAACAAAAAACATTACTAATGAATTTATCTGTTTTGTATTTGTTAGGTAAAATTCAATTTGGTATTGATTGTTGCTTTAGATTAGGTTGTCGCTTCAATAGCGAAGTTGAATCGATGTAATTTTAATGCATTTGACTTGAGGGTTTTATTCTTGATAATTGAACCCTCCCAGTTCAATTTGTGCATACTTGATTCTTAATCAATGCAATCTTTCTGACGTCTAGGCTGGGTCAAATGCAAGCCCATGGGTGGAGGGAGGAGGAGTAAATTGACACTCGTTTTAATTACTCCGCTGACTAATTTTGTCGCTTCAAATTTGTTGTTGTCAATTGTTATACACCGCAAGATGGATTGTTGTTTAATGCGACATCTAGCGGTTGACACGCTATTAAATGAATACTATCGATTGCTTTTACAATTTCATAGGCTTAGTTTTTGACAATTACTGATGAGATAACTTGTATTTAAATGTCATTTCTTTTTGCAACAGTGACTCTCTATTTCGAGTAAACGATTTATGCAGAATTTTAAAATTGCATTGTTATGTAATTTTCAATGAATATAATTTTTTATGCTTTGCTATTTTAGCTTGCGGTGATAAACAGTTCGGCAGCTCAGGAATTATTAGGCTCTCCGATTGGAAGCCGCATCTGATCACTCAGTGTAGATGGAAAATCGAGGTACCACTACATCATCGAATTCTCATTCAAGCAGTCCACGTTAAATTGCCAAATACTTCCAAAGGTTAACATTTTACATTTAATTCTCGATTTATATGATTTTGATTTTACTTACAACTTAGTGGAAGTCATACAATCAAGAGTAATTTAAAAGCACTTATTGTAATTCATAAGGAATCTTTAATGAAGCATTCATTTTGCAACTATTTGTTTAAACAACATACATGCAGTTTTAGGCTGTTTTGCTTAATAATTATATAATATAAATGTTTCTTATTCTCATGTACTAGGGAAAAATAGAAAAGAGAGAAAATATAAGTAATGCAGTTGCAGGGTAAAAATTAAAATGGCCTTCATTATTTCTTGCACTGAGCTCACCACATAAATAGACAGGAACATTTATTATTATATATTATATATTTAGTTTGTATCTTTTAGCAAATATAATGCTTTTGACTCTATAGTGAAGTTGTTTTATCGAGTATTTTATTTGAATGAGGGGCTTAGCCCCTGAAGCCCCCTCGCCCCATTGCACTCGCCTATGATCATAAGTGAATAACTTACATGCAATGATTCATTTTTTAGATTCAAGATGTCATCATCGCCTGAAAATATTCACAAACGCTTACAAACTTCCTATTAGAGTTTTTACAGTTTGCGGTCGCAACTTCAAATCACAATTAGTGGAATCCACAATGGCCCTGCTCAAGTAAGTTTTATTTGTTTGGAGCTTCGTATAAGATCAGAAATGGAGCACTTTTGATGTTTTGTATACCTTGGTAATAACAGTGATCAAACGCATGCAACCAGGTGTAGAAAAATACAAAACTTTAAAAAAGTTAAAATGCTTTTATAAAGTCGGCATTTTCAAAGCATAAATACAACATTCACTATAAAATAATTCAATTCCAGTTCACAGTTCACTTTAGTTTTTTTTCTTCTATAACTCCTTAATTTTAATTTGTTTTTTTTGTTTTGTTCCTGCTCGAGAATGAACTAATAAAATCAACTCTCTTGAAACTGTAAACAAGAAATACATGTAATAAATATGAACTAGTTTATCAGACATGCTGTAAACATCCAGCCATCCAGCTCTAACTGAAACAAAATGTCTAATAATTTTTTTTGCAAATATTCAATTTCTTTTTTTTTAATTTTTGGCACCAGCATTACACTTTAGTGGACATTCCAGTTTTGTGCATATTTTTATCTGATAATGAAAACTAGTTTTTATACTATGGGTCTCTTTAGTTACTGTTTCAGAAATTGTATGTCTACATAAATAATATATATTTGCAGTTTCCTCCAAATTTCGCTTGCCAACAAGTAGTTCGTGTCAGCGTAGAATTTGGTTTTGGCCGGACCAGTTCCAACACTGAGACGTATGAGTCAAATCAGGGTTGTTAGGGCAACTACACGTCACTACATAATCTTATTTAATTGTTGAATGTAACATGTGCATTATAATTTTATTTGATTTATGCATTTTTAGATTTCTGCGTAATTATTATTTATTTTCAGTTTTGACATTTACAAGATAATGTGTATTTATATCTAGCATGGAAACGCTAATTCCGAGAATTACATTTACCAGTGACATTAAATTAGATCACGTTCCATTTCTCGCGTCTATAATTTCTATTTTCACTTGAAATTTGCATTTCATTTATAAGTTTCATATCCAGTTTTGATTATGGGTTTTCTCGAAATTTTAATATTTTTTGGATTGTGTTTGTTTTTCTATTTTGATTGACTTTGATGAACTTGCATTTGCAAGAATTTTAATTCTTAGCTATAAATACTAAATCCATCGTTTAATATTTTTCATGGTTGCTCATATTTGCTCGGCCACGAAATTTACAATATCGGCATTATGGATGGCCACAACGTTTCCCCTTGCCATACCCTATATGACACCCTTGCCATGAGTCCCGTTCATGATGCGATACGTAACTCTTTAAATTCTAAAAAGTGTAAAAGTTGACTTTATATTATTATTCCATACCCTTTATTTTATTTTTGATTTAATCCATGTTTTTTAAAGAAATTGATGTAAGGTATCTTTTTCAATACAAACTGCTTTTCACCACCGCTGTATGACACTAAAAAATATTACTTTCTGCTTTTATGCATTTTGTAATGGAATTAAAATACTTTACATTTTCACTGATTATGTGTATAAGCATATCCAATTATTCAAACTTGAATTGGGAAATAATATATATTTTTATGACGGGAAAGTTATTAGTTAAATTATAATGGAAATGATATAGCCTATGGCTCTGACGGAGTTATTATGTAATTTTTTCTTTTAATCACCCGCAAATTTATAAATATTCATGGTACGAATACAATGTTAACCCCAACTTTATTCTTAACATAGTCATGTGTGAGAAGTAACTAACGGAACATAAATCTAATTATTTGTTAATTGTAATTGTAATTATATGGTTCTTTATAGACTTTGATAACAATATATGTTTAAACAAGAGTACATTTTGTGTGATTCGATTAAAATTTGAATTTTCTCTAACTCAATATATTCGCAATGATGTCGAATTTAATGAAACGTAATTTTTTACAGAAAATTCCAATGAAACTACTGGGATTTTTATGTGCAATTTCCACTCCATATTTTCATAAAAATTCTAGAAAACAATTCAGAGCACTGATCACCTTAATTGTTGAATAATATGTATCTTGAAATCTTAAAAAAACCAAGGATACCATAGTATTTTTACGTATTTTAAAGATTGTTTAAAATACTTAACAGCAATTATCGCAAAGAATCTGGTTGTTACAAACAATTTGTATACGTCTTTTCAATGAATAGATTAAAACTAAAAATAGTTCTTGTTTGCATCAGGAGTAGGCTTAACTTTCCTGTGCTCATATTAGACTACGACTAGCGTAGCTAAAGGCGTCAGCTCACGTTAATTTTTCTTTACGTATTTAACATTGGGTTATTGCGCTCTCCGATTAATTTTTAAATTTCAAATTGTCTTACAGAGTTTAAGCCTATTACTGAATAACTGAGAACCACAATAACGCTAAAATTTGGCAATTTGATGGTCAAGAATAAGCTGAAGAATAAAATATTTCCGATTTATGTTGTCATGAATCATGGTGGTAGCAGATATGCACTGAAAGAATTTATCAAACAATAAACTAGTGTGACTAGAGTAATAATAAAAGTATGATTACTATTTTTAGAAATTTTTCTTTCTAACAATTAGGTTAGAAAACGTTAGAAAGGTCATAGTCAAATCTCTCTTCAAATGTGAGAAATTACAATATAAACCTATCCCTGGGTTAGGGTTGATATATGTCGATAATCATAATGAATTCCATAAAGATTTTTGATCTTTTCGTGTGAATTTTAAATTTAAAAAATGGGAACCTTGTTATAAATTACACGTTTTTTATAAGAAACCAGTTTATAAGAAAGCTATATATGTAGAATCTCGAAGAATTAAGAAACTTTTGGAGCTACATTATATGACTATTTTTAAATAAGAAACTTTTTTCATACATATTTACATTTCTTTTTCCGTAGCAAAGCTGTAAGCCATCATCGTTTATCTAAAAGAAGTCATTGCATTGCAAAGAAAAAAATTTACATATGACTACTGTATATGTAGTTTATATTTGTTGAGATTTTGTGTTGTGTGCATACATATGACTACTGTATAGATAATATTTGTTAAGTTTTTCTGTTGTGTTCAAAATTAAGAAATTAAGAAATATTTAGAACTATGTCACTCATTGGATGAAAATTTTTATCAAAAATAATTAGAAACTGAATAAGAAACTTTTGGAACTAAAAACACCAAAATTAAGAAACTTAGAACTAGCCCTTTCACCTAGTTTCTTATAAAAAACGTGTATTTCTAACCGTCTAAAACTATCAAAGGCAAAAATGCGTCTGAAGGTCGAAAATAAGAGGAAATATGTCCCGCTGTGTAGGTGTGAAATCGCATATATATTTTGGTGCATTTGTTTTACAATTGAATGTAAACATATTTTTGGTAGCTGTTGTATGAGATAACAAAATCCTGTGTTGTTGCAGAGGATCTTTCCACATTTTCACATGATAATATCATGTCAGAAATTATATGGCATTATTTCTGAACTGATACTCATTTGCCTTCTAGCGTTTTACTTTAAAATCGTATCTGATAGTGAATTTATAGAGAAACTAATTGCACTTTATCTTTGATAATTCGTAAAGGCATATCCGTAATTGTTCCCCAACATGTAGATGTGAAACTTTTATATGGTTTTAGAGTAAGAAAATTGTTCATTTATAATACTAGTAAAAAGTATTGCTTAACAAAAATATAATACACTTGAGGAATTGGGAATTTGGCGCATGTTTTTGCCTGCATATTTTTTCGAAAACTACTTAGTTTTAAGAATGTTATTCGATGTTGTTGGCTAAAGCATTTTAGATTTGCATCAACCAATGCATCGATAGATATTCTCGTTTTTGAATAAGCATTAGGAAACAGTAAAAATATCTACTTCTTCCATGATAATAGATGTTCAATTGCACTTCTGTAAAAACCTCCACATCGTATTATACATTTTCAAGTAACTGACAAAATGAGTATTTACTTTCCGATGTTCAAATGTATAAGGAATCAGAATTAAGGTTTTATGCATAAATTGTGTCTTTAACCTATGTCAGACTCCATCACGATGTTGAAAATCAAATCATCACACTACTTAATTAGCTAAATATTGCTACATTAAGTTTATATATGCATGTAAATTGAATTTTAATGCATGTATTTCATTGGATTGCAAAGAAAGTCCATTTTTAGTAAGTTTTTGATGCTTCGTTGATTTTATTCAACTCAATAGGTTTAATTTTGGTAAATAAAATTCTGACTTAGATAAATTTTTTTGTAATTTTTTTCAAATGCAGAACTAGGTAGTATTTTCCTAATGAATTAATTTTTCTAGCTTATCACGTTTGCTGATAGACTCTTTCGTTTGAGATTATCTCGCGCCTCCTAAGCGATATTTGTAGGACACTCTGTACCATTTGACATAATTAAAGTTATTGAAATTCCACGAAGTTAATTGCCCGCGGTGCTATATATTTGCTGCTTACATATTACTCGTTATATTAGCAGAGATGAAGATTTTTGAAGTATGATTTATGTGAATTTGCTTCCCTTCTATTGCCAAGTTTCCAGTTTTTGAGGTGACAAGTCATGGAATTATTATCGAAATCCATCAATCATTTCCCATTAACGATGTAATTTGTTTAATGCACTATGATTACAGAGAGATTATAACCCATTGGCATTTATTTGCCGTGTTATTGGGAAACTTGTATACAATGCACTCCATTTTCCATCTGCTGGTTTTATGATGTTTGGGCTAGGAGAATTAACACGTTTTATGGTTTGTTTGCCAATCTCTCCATTTTATTGTGGCAATGTGAGCTTCGATTTTATTGCTTTATATGATTATGAGATTAGAAATTTATTTTCATCTCAACTCCAGGGAACCATTAACTTCAGGAGACTCTTAGTTTTATTCTACAATAACATTGCTTTGACAGTTGTTAATGGAGGAAATTTTTAAAAGTTCAACATTAATCATTTATATTCATCAAATATTTTTTTTGAAATTTTTATTAAATTTAGCACTATCAAAGCAGCAATAGGTCAAAATGACAATTAAGCATTTCTTGTTTACTCCATTATTGAATTCAGCAAAAACGGTAGCAGGTACATATACTTTCAATTATGTTGATAATCTCGATGAATTCGTTATTTGTAGAGAAAATTAGAGGTAAATTTATTCTCAAGGAGTAATCGCTGTTCCAGTGTTAATCTCTTTTCTGGCCACAATTTGACTACATCTTCACTTCAGAGTGTATGATTTTTATGTCTTAACGGTGGTCCATTTCCAAAGCGGACTTTTTTGTAGATGATTTTACATTACCTAATTGAGATCGTTAAAACGTTTGGCTGAAACGCATGAGAGCTCTAATTCATTTGCCATCACCTATATAATAGGCTAATAGGTTATGCACAGCCAGGAAGCTAAGATTATAGAAGGCAGAAAATTGCTCGTAGAAATGGCAAGAAAATTGTTTACAAATTCCACTGCTTATGTATGACGGCGTTGTTTGCACGCAGTTGACATACTTACAACCTACCAACACTATTTCATACTTTCCAAAAGTATTATGAAATGTTTGAATCCGTTGTAGTTGAGTTTTGAGGTGACAAATTCTCTACAAATTGGCCTCGTAAATTTCTTTTTGAGGAGTGGAGCCAGTGTTAAATGATGACATTTTCGAATCGTATTTGGCGTATTTTGAAAGTTTAGAAATTGCCTTCGATTTGATCCTTTCACATATTGCAGGTTTCCTTCTCAGTAGGATCTGTGGGATCGGATGGTCCAGTCCATGAAGTATCCTAATGCCAGTTTGAGACTTTGATAATACTTAAACGGAGTGAAACCATCGAAAATAGATTTTATTAATAATTATTTAATCTAAATAATCTGACTATATTGAGATTGAAATTCATCCTAATTTTGAACATTTGATGTATTTTATGCAAACAAAGGCCACATGAGGCTTTAGCAATATTTATTGTTACAAAAAAAGGATATTTGTCTTCACATAGCCATACTTCTGTGCCTCAATGTAATGTTTAACCTACGTACATTGAGCAAAAATAGATGTAATTGATTTGCGTAATAGAACTTATGTTGTCGAACCATGTGCGCTGATTATCAAAATATCAAATATGGATTGATAAATAAATTTTTTCGTGTGCTATTTTAAATTGCATTTTTAAGTAAACATTACTTTAATTAAAAGACATACAATTACATACCCATAAAATTTGATTAATACAATAATTGTGATTGATCTTTGGCTATTTCATGCCAACACTTCTTCGAAACAAAATTAGCGGTTTGCGGTACTAGTTTCGGGCCCATTGTGTTTCTTGTCAATGAATCGGCAGCAGATACTAGTGATTAGTGGCTAGAGATTTTTAATGCCAAAAATATTTTCTTACACGTGTCCATGATATTTCTCAACTGAGAATGAAATTTTTTCTTTGCTGCTCCTAACCAATATACGAATTTTCACTAATGTTCACGTCTATTATGTGTTAATTTTTCCAATACTTTGTTCATGTTTTTGTGAAAAAAACCCCACCCTGCTAACTTTAAAGAAATTCGGATTTCGGGTCTTTAACTTGCTAGTTATGATGTGGGGATTTTTAGTAATCTACATTTACTCTACTATTATTTTTATAAATAAATGCATGGAAAAATTACAATGAAATAATATTTATTCTTAAAAATTCGATGTGCATTTTATTTTCAATTGTTTTCTATGATATAGTGCAGATGGAAATTTAATAACAAATTATTGATTATTACTGCCGTTAAAGGGAAGCATTAAATGGAGAAATTAACAATTGGTTTTATAATATTTTCCAGTAATATGCTGTCTTTGATGTTAACCGGAAGTTAATTATAACTTGTCGACTATTGCCAGCTGATTACGATTTCTGCACCGGAAAAAACTAATCAGACGAAATCAATTACCGCATCATCGACATTCTATTGTTTGTGAATTTTATAAAAGAAGTACGGACTTTTATTTTTAACATCCATTGTTGGGCAGAAATGTCTACTCGAAAATAATTGGTCATTGTTTAAGAACCCAAATTATAAATTAGCATCCAGGTTTTTCTAGTAATTAATGGCGTGCTTTCATAATTTTTAACTTGTGAAACTGCTATTTTTTAAAACAAACAACAGGTGCATTGCTGTTTTTATATTCTTTTGCTTGTTTATCAGCGCATTTTTAAATGATTAATTTAATTTACGTATTTTCAGTGGGTTGTTGAGATTTCTTATTGCTTTCACGACTGCCGCCTACTATTTTTCTCACACCGAGCACAGACAATTCATTATCTAATAAAAATTTTTAATTTCGCAAAAATGTTTATAATGGGAACATCTAACTGTACATAGTGACCAGGGCTGTCGAGTGGAGTTCGAGTTGTTACGTTTCCGGTTCGAATATTTTTTTGAAGAAAATCCTGACTTCGATCGAGTTTTTTTCAAATTCCGAATTTTTTGAGTAAAATACAATTTATTTTATCGATAATTCCGAGTTTTGTAAAATGAAAAATTATTATTTGCGATTTATAAAGAAAGTGAAATTTAAAATAATTCAAATTTGAATGGTATTTTCAATTGGATTTTTGATCGAGTTTTTAACATTCCGAGTACTCCAAAACCCTGATAGTGACATACATAAATCATCCCTTGATAAATTTTAACATCATTTAATGCATTTATCAGTGTTGAAGATTTGAAAATAACTTTAACTTTAATTAACATGGAAATTTCAATGATTTATTTGAATATTTCTAAGCACATGAAATTGTAAATTGAATTTGAATAGTATCGACTAATTATAGTAGAAAATGTCAGTAATAATTACTTACACGCAACCGATTTATTAATGTTTTCCCGCATATTTTTGTTAAATTGTGATTAAATGTTATTGTAATTTCTCGGAATTGTAATCGTTAAACTTTATTTAATAAAATCAAAGTGGAATATCGTTTTCTATAAAGTCAAATAATAGAATACTTTACAATAATGAATGTGTGCCGAATATTCATATTTTACTAGAAGTTAATAGAATATGCAGGTAACATGTTGCTAACCTCGTTGACATGTTAAATATCAACTACAATTGACTTTCGGTTCTAGCAACACCTTGTAAAGTACTTAGCGATTTGTAAACAGGCTATATTACGAAACCAATACTAAATCACATTAAGTCGGCATATAAATACATTGACATGCTTAATTGTTATCTAATTAAATAAAAAAGTTTGTAGTCACAGGTTGTTTTATTTATTCATACCTTTTTGAGTGATGCTTATTGCGTATTGAATTAAACTTTGCTGAAAAACCTGCGCATAAATAATTCATTAAGTTACATCCTGAAACAATAGCAAAATAAAATATTCATCTATATTTGTTCAACACTGATTTTATCGAGCTTAGTATCCTTTTTCTTAATAATGTAAACGTTTTATGACTAACAATTAAAATATGACGCCTGTCGTTCAAGTTGATGCCAATGTTTGATTTATTGACATCTGGGCCTACAATTGAAATGGCCAAACTTCTAGTTCATTTGTCTTTCGTTTTCATTCAATTTATATTAAACTAATAGAATGTTTAATTGAAGGCAGCTGTATTCTTTTTTGTTATCTTCTTTTTTATTATTTTAAGTTATTCTTAACGTTTAAGTGATTTATAACTGTTTTACTGGACTGAAGGCACTTGGTATAACTTAATACTGATTTTGTCATTACTACCCATTTTACTTCATTCCCGCTGGTTTTACAGCATATTTGTCAACGACCCGACATTTCCAAACTCGGTTATTTTAAATTTTGTGTAAGTTCGGCTCGGCTCGGCTCGCCACATAAAATCTTTGAATGAGGCTCGTTTTAGCTCGATATTTTTTGAAAAATATTGTGGTCAAAGAATTTTTTACATAGCTCTTCCTATTATTTAATAAACATTTCTTAAATAAGATTATAGGAAAGGCATACTGACTGCAAAAAATAAGAAAAAATCTCCATAATCAAATTTACAAGCAGAACTATAAACTTGCTTTGCCTAAAATAGGCTCGTTTTGGGCTCGTTGTATATCAAATATTGTGCTCAAGCTCGGCTCGGCTCGTTGACAAGTCTGATATGTAGAGAAGATAAA